>CM036763.1:9005000-9390000 GCA_020796225.1 Arion vulgaris
CTTTCCCTCTGGCGTCCAAGTGAGGGTTATCCTTGCAGGCATTTCTTGTCTCATTCTCATTACATGTCGAGCCATTTCCATCTTCTCTTTTTGAGTATGTCATTCATTGCCTCTTGTCTTGTGTCTTGGAGTAGTTGGTTATTGGATATTTTTACTGGCCAAAAGATTCCCAAGATTCTGCGACCCCTCTTTCAATATTTGATTGATTAATGCATTCATTGATAGGATCATCATCATTGCACTACGATAAATTACCATGTGTTATTCCAATCTCCTTCATGCATTGAAAGATCTCAGCGGCAGTACACAAACTCCAGATAAATTACCATGTGTTATTCCAATCTCCTTCATGCATTGAAAGATCTCAGCGGAAGTACACAAACTCCAGATAAATTACCATGTGTTATTCCAATCTCCTTCATGCATTGAAAGATCTCAGCGGCAGTACACAAACTCCAGATAAATTACCATGTGTTATTCCAATCTCCTTCATGCATTGAAAGATCTCAGCGGCAGTACACAAACTCCAGATAAATTACCATGTGTTATTCCAATCTCCTTCATGCATTGAAAGATCTCAGCGGCAGTACACAAACTCCAGATAAATTACCATGTGTTATTCCAATCTCCTTCATGCATTGAAAGATCTCAGCGGCAGTACACAAACTCCAGATAAATTACCATGTGTTATTCCAATCTCCTTCATGCATTGAAAGATCTCAGCGGCAGTACACAAACTCCAGATAAATTACCATGTGTTATTCCAATCTCCTTCATGCATTGAAAGATCTCAGCGGCAGTACACAAACTCCAGATAAATTACCATGTGTTATTCCAATCTCCTTCATGCATTGAAAGATCTCAGCGGCAGTACACAAACTCCAGATAAATTACCATGTGTTATTCCAATCTCCTTCATGCATTGAAAGATCTCAGCGGCAGTACACAAACTCCAGATAAATTACCATGTGTTATTCCAATCTCCTTCATGCATTGAAAGATCTCAGCGGCAGTACACAAACTCCAGATAAATTACCATGTGTTATTCCAATCTCCTTCATGCATTGAAAGATCTCAGCGGCAGTACACAAACTCCAGATAAATTACCATGTGTTATTCCAATCTCCTTCATGCATTGAAAGATCTCAGCGGCAGTACACAAACTCCAGATAAATTACCATGTGTTATTCCAATCTCCTTCATGCATTGAAAGATCTCAGCGGCAGTACACAAACTCCAGATAAATTACCATGTGTTATTCCAATCTCCTTCATGCATTGAAAGATCTCAGCGGCAGTACACAAACTCCAGATAAATTACCATGTGTTATTCCAATCTCCTTCATGCATTGAAAGATCTCAGCGGCAGTACACAAACTCCAGATAAATTACCATGTGTTATTCCAATCTCCTTCATGCATTGAAAGATCTCAGCGGCAGTACACAAACTCCAGATAAATTACCATGTGTTATTCCAATCTCCTTCATGCATTGAAAGATCTCAGCGGCAGTACACAAACTCCAGATAAATTACCATGTGTTATTCCAATCTCCTTCATGCATTGAAAGATCTCAGCGGCAGTACACAAACTCCAGATAAATTACCATGTGTTATTCCAATCTCCTTCATGCATTGAAAGATCTCAGCGGCAGTACACAAACTCCAGATAAATTACCATGTGTTATTCCAATCTCCTTCATGCATTGAAAGATCTCAGCGGCAGTACACAAACTCCATAGCACCGACGTAATTATGAAGATAATGAACAAAATATAATGAATGCTGTTATAACCTTGTTAATAAATTCATTTCGATATGTATGCACGGCTAAGTGTTACAGAAGAGTCCCCGTATGTCTTGGACAGAAGAAGAGTCCCCGTATGTCTTGGACGAGAAGAAGAGTCCCCGTATGTCTTGGACGAGAGAAAACAAATCGATCCCTCCAGAAAGAACTCAAAATCAAAGAAAACTGGTTGATGCTACAAATAAGAATAAGAAAATTGAGATATTTTGGACATATAAAAAGACATGAAGGGCTGAAAAAGACCATTATGGAAGGAAGCATACCGGTAAAGAGAAGAAAAGGAAGACCACGGAAAGATGGATTCAGGATGTAACTGATGGTTTGAACATGACGGCTGCAGAGGCCGATAGGACATCTCGCCTATGAGAGAGAAATTCCGGAGGACTGTTGGGGTGGCAAAGTTCTGCTCAGGACAAGCTTTTGATGATGATGATGATGATGTATGCACGTTGAACTCATCACAGAACATCAAGACCCAGCCACAAGCTCTATCATTACTCGGAACCTCACGACAAGATGTACAGAAACTATTAGTAAGTAAAGTTTACTTCTTTGTCTTCAGCACATTTAGCCCAGACACAGCCGTCTTCACTACTCTCTATCTCTCTCTACTCTCTCTGTCTCTCTATCTCTCTCTCTATCGCTTCTCTCTCTCTCTCTCTCTCTCTCTCTCTCTCATTATTTTCTTTAATTTCAATTCCTAGCTTCTTTCCATGAATAATTGACAACAACTAACTTTACTAACTTTGTTGCATTGTTGAACATATTGTTGCTGTCTATACAATCCTTAGTTGTGATTATGTTTGTTGTTGCTGTTTATATAATCCTTAGTTGTGATTATATTGTTGTTGTCTACACAATTCTTAGTTGTGATTATATTGTTGTTTACACAATCCTTAGTTGTGATTATGCTATTGGTGTCTACACAATCCTTAGTTGTGATTATGCTATTGGTGTCTACACAATCCTTAGTTGTAATTATATTGTTGTTGTCTTCACAATCCTTAATTGTGATTGTGCTGTCAGCGAAACAGATAACAGTTGATTAAAAATATGTTTTATAATATTACTTGGATCCAGTGCCGGCTCGTTATTAGGGCCAGTGGGGCCGAGCCCCACCAAACATAATGTGTAACGTGTATTAATTATTCTATAAATTAAAATATAACCTAACCCAAAACCATGATTTTTTCGCAAATTTTAGTCTGGCCCCCACCAACATAAAATGGTCACGAGCCGCCACTGCTTGGATCTCTTTTCTTCTTCTTCTTCTTCTTGAACACTTGTTATACAACATGGTAGGTATATATGGCAGTGCGGTGTTATTTCCGTATTTTTCATTGACCGTCGGTGATGCGATCAACACTACGCCGGCCACCTTTACACCCCAGTGCCTTTCCTGGTACCCAATTGATGCTGGGTCGACCTGAGAGCAGTTACAGTCGGAAAACATTCCACGTCCACAGTGGAATTGAACCCGGAACCGCTAGCCAAAGAAGTGAGTTCAAAAACAGCTGCGCTACTGCGTCTCTCATTACTTGGATGTAGACATGTTTTGTAAAATCTGTGAATTTCATGGGCTTCTAGTTGTTCTTTTGTAAAACGAATGAGAGTGAAGAATTCTGGATAATCATATGGACTGTTAAAGTATATTATTCTTTGCGTTCGTTTTTATCCATCAATTTACCTCTGAAATCGGAGAAGGCTCGGCCCAATGGCGAGGGACACTGATGATAAGAACAGCAAGGCTTCAAGCAAAAATCGGTCAGAATCGACATACTAGACGCCATCACTACGCCTGAATTCATAGCGAGCAAATGAAGAGAGAAGATCAATCCATATAATCAGTCTTTGACCTCTGAAGTAGGAGACGGCACGCCGTTATGGTGAGGGACACTGATAAAAAGGGAAAGCAGGTCTTCACTCAAAAATCTTTCAGGAGCGCTATATTAGATACTCTGACTACACCTGAATTTATAGCGTGTGAAGACAAGAAGAAGAAGAATCAGTCTTTGTGATATATTTGGTTTGCACCGAGAACGGAAATACATTGCGCGTCGGTTCACAGTCTTCTACGCATGTGGGACAGGCGCATTCGAAAATGTTGGCCTTTAAAAGAACTAATATTCATGTTCTGAAAGACTTCAGCCTCCAGAAAAAGTGTGTAATCAAAATAGAAAATGATGTAATTTATTAGAGTATGTCATTAGAAAGGAATGTTTAGAACACATTATGACAACCGGAAAAATATCTGAGAGAAAGAGACAGAAAAGTGACAGATAACATAAAAATATCTGAGAAAAGAGACAGAGAACGGTGACAGATAACAAAAAATATATGAAAAGAGACAGAGAACGGTGACAGATAACAAAAAAATATCTGAGAAAAGAGACAGAGAACGGTGACCAGATAACATAAAAATATATGAGAAAAGAGACAGAGAACGGTGACAGATAACAAAAAAATATCTGAGAAAAGAGACAGAGAAAAGTGACAGATAACATAAAAATATCTGAGAAAAGAGACAGAGAAAAGTGACAGATAACATAAAAATATCTGAGAAAAGAGACAGAGAACGGTGACAGATAACATAAAAATATATGAGAAAAGAGACAGAGAACGGTGACAGATAACATAAAAATATCTGAGAAAAGAGACAGAGAACGGTGACAGATAACATAAAAATATCTGAGAAAAGAGACAGAGAAAAGTGACAGATAACATAAAAATATCTGAGAAAAGAGACAGAGAACGGTGACAGATAACATAAAAATATCTGAGAAAAGAGACAGAGAACGGTGACAGATAACATAAAAATATATGAGAAAAGAGACAGAGAACGGTGACAGATAACATAAAAATATATGAGAAAAGAGACAGAGAACAGTGACAGATAACATAAAAATATCTGAGAAAGAGACAGAGAACAGTGACAGATAACATAAAAATATCTGAGAAAAGAGACGAGAGAACAGTGACAGATAACTAAAAATATATAAGAAAAGAGATAGGGGACGGTGACAGATAACAAATAAAATATGAAAAAAAGAGACAGAGAACGGTGACAGATAACAAAATATATGAGAAACGAGACAGAGGACGGCAAGAAATAGCAAGAGCCTAAACTTCATGGTTCACAAACATATCAGTATCCGAACTTACAGGCAGAACTAAGGACATACTTTTCTAGAGAATGTGTGATCATCACATGATAAACATCAGTAGTCAGATTCGAACCAACCTGCTGCATTGCAGGTTGTCTGGGGACAGTTAAAGGCTAACGGAGAGCGAACCCAGTAAACGCTGGTTGAAATCGGACACGTCGCCAAAGGACAAGCACTAGAGCTCCAAATGGTTCTGAAGACGTGACGTAAAAAAACGGTCTTGGCAAAGGTTATTTATATATCACATTAAGAATGATCAAAATGGCTATAAAGAACGAACGCGAGAGAGAGAGAGAGAGAGATTCGAACTATGTTTTAAGTTTGTGATGTTCGTTAGTACAACTAATCAGGTACAAACTAGTTATGTTTTATCATCATCTAGTAGCTTGTCATAATCAGAACTTTAACACTCGTACAGTCCTCAGAATGTCTCTCTCATGTGTGAGATGTCACGCCTCTGCCGCCATCATGCTCAAATTTTCAGTTACATCATGAATCCATCTTCACCATGGTCTTCCTCTTCTCCTCTTTGCCAGGATGCCTATTTTCTTAATTTTCTTCTCCAACTCTTCGTATCTTTGTATATGTCCAAAATACTTCAATTTACTCATTCTTATTTGTAGCATCCGTCAGTTTTCTTTGATTTTGATTTCAATTTGGATAGATCTATTTGCTCTCTTCTCTGTTCATGATATACCGAGAACTCTTCTGTAACACTTTTATGCAAAATCACATATAGGATTTTTCACTAAGTTCGTTAAATGTAAAATTTTCACACCCATATGTCTATCTATTGTCTATTCCCAGGTGGAAGATGTAGTTGGCTGTCCACTCTTGTCGTTAAGCGTAGGGCCATGGAAGCTTTAAATTGCGTTCCATATTTTGCCATATGTTGCCACTTGAAATATGCATGTTCTTAGTATTATGGTCTTTGTTTTCATATCAGTACCATTCCATACTGTTTTGTTGTTTAATTTTTGTGTAAGGCCATGTTTGTTGTTATTTTAATTTCCTTCATTCTTCTTCTTCTTCTTCTTTGCGTTCGTTCTTTACAACCAATTTTAATCACTCTTTGTGATATGTTTGATCTTTGCCAAGAACGTGTATACGTTGCACATTGGTTTGGTAGGCCCCTAAACACATAGACTTCTAAACGTTTAGGACATGTGCATCCGATTCATCCATACCTCCTTAGTCGCCTCTTACGACATACGTGGCAGGTAACAGTGGTGTTATTCTTTACACCCCAAATTTGGGCCCCGGTAATCACTCGGGCGTCCTTCATTCTATTTCCCCGTCCCTTGTTATGTTCTTTCACACAAATAAGAAGAAAAAATGATAATGAACAGATGGCGACAATACTTTAGTGAACTTCTCAACCTACAACAAGAGGACCAACCGAACACTCAAGAACACACAGTAAATGTAACTTTAGAAGTAGAACCAAGCATAACACTATCAGAGATCAGAAATGCTGTAAATATGGCCCCACCTAATAAAACACCAGGCCCAGACAATATCCCGGCCGACCTAATCAAAGCAACTAAAGAGGTAGGAATCAGCTGGCTCCATAGACTATTCAACCAAGTCTGGATCACACAAGAAACACCAGAATATTGGAGGAATGCTACAATTGTTCCCATCTGGAAGAAAAGGTAGTAAGAGGACTGTACAAAGTATAGAGGCATAGCGCTACTGAGCCACACTGGGAAAATATTCTGCAAAATACTTGAGAAAGGCTCCGCCACATCATCGAGCCACAGCTTAATGACTCCCAAATGGGATTCGGGAAGAACAAAAGCTGTACAGACGCAATATTCGCCCTCAGACAGTTAATAGAAAGGACTATCGAATCCGACAAACATTTACACGTTGCATTTGTAGACCAGGAAAAAGCGTTCGACCGCGTAGATAGGCACAAGTTGTGGAAAATACTAACAACCTATGGGGTTAATGAACACCTAATCAACCTTTGCAAGAACATTTATACTGACAGCCAATGTACGATTAGAACAAATACAGGATTATCAGAAAAGTTTCACGTAGGGTCAGGAGTAAGACAAGGTTGCGTACTATCCCCGCTGCTATTCATCACGTACATTGACCACATTTGTAAAATAGCTAACACCAACGAAGGAAACAACCTCGGAGAACTCTTAAATGAATTTCTTTTGCAGACGATCAGGCAATCATATCAACAACAGAAGAACAGCTACAACAACACATCAACAGACTCCAGTTAGCATGTAACGAATACAACATGAGAATTAACATCGACAAAACAGAAGTAATGACATTCGCCAGAGAGGAAAACACTACCAACATCTCCATCGATAATCATCTACTAAATCAAGTAAAAGATTTCACATACCTGGGGAGCATTTTTCAGCAAATGGAAGAATAACTAATGAAATTCAACACAGATGCAACAAAGCAAATCAAATGATAGGGCAAATGGCGCCAATTTTAAGATGCAAACACGTCACCATGAACACAAAAGAGCAATGTTCAACACAATCTTTCTCCCCACATTATGTTACCAGTGCCAAACCTGGACGCTGACAACAAACGATAGAAGAAACTAGTCACAACAGAGATGAAGTGTCTACGCAGAATGCTGGGTGTAACAAGAAGAGACCGGTTGAGAAATGAAGACATCAGGAAAAAAGTGGGTACAACATCAGTACTAGACTTCATCAAGAAACAACAAATTAAATGGTTCGGTCACGTAAGCAGATTACCATCAGACAGTGCACCTCAAAGACAATGCTGCTCCGATACAATGGGTACAAAGCAAAAGGCCGGCCACGCAAAAGATGGACCTCAGAGATAACAGAGGCGACGAAAGAGACTATCTACGAAGCGCATACTAGGGCCCGTTTTAGAAATCTCTTCCTGACCTGACGCTGTGAGGCATACAGGATTCGAGAAAGAAAGAAAGAAAGAAAGAAGACAAAATAAACATTTGTATTAATAAAATTATATAGTCAAGATAATTGTCTCACGACGTGACATCCGTCTTTCATGTCGACACTTCCTGGTTATCAATAGTGATTTACTTTCGGAAATTTGGTTGTTGATATAACAAAAATTGTTAACTCGTTCGTCTCGACTGAGTGTACTCTTCTTGTGCATAGTTTCTTTCAACTTGCTGAGAGTGCCAGCACCGGACCACTTAAGCTGTAATGTTATATATACATATATATTTATATATATATATATGTACATGTCGTCTCTCTCTCTCTCTCTCTCTCTCTTTGTCTTTTTAACCTCAGTTGGAGCATAGGTCTTTAACAAACTTTGCAAGTCTTCATAATTCTAAACTTCCAGCTCTTCTGTGATTCGTTAAACGCTGTCACTAAATCTATTCTCCAGTAATTTCTAGGCGTTCCTCTTTTTGGTTTCTCTGAGGTTCCAGAAATGGACCTTTTGTTATATTCCTCTTTGGTTTTCTCAAGAAGTGTTCCACCCAACATCAGAGTTGTTTCTCTACCTCTTGGTTCACTGGGTGTACATAGTTGACCTGTAAGGCATTAACGAGTGATTCCCATTTTTGCCAGTTTGCTACCATTTTACCCACCTATTTCAGTCCACACTTTTTCATAGACTTCTTTCGGGTTTTATCTTCTCATTCGTCATTGTGCACAATTTATCTGCTTTGTTTCATTTCTTTCAGGGTGCAACATTTTCTCATTGTTTGCTTCCGTATCAAGATATGTTTTGTAGGAATGAGTTGTCAGCCCATTGTCCAATCCCTAATCTTGAGAAAAGGAGTACACGTTTATTCTGTCTCTTCCCATCACGACCTGGTTAAACGTCCATTAGTACAAGACTGCTCCAACCGCCGGCAAAGGTCTGAGACTCACTGAAGCACTCACACCATTTAACTCTATAGCACCACACAACAATACCACCATATACAGCATTATCACCATACAGAACTCTGCACCGTACAGCACTTAGCACCATACAGAAATAGCCCCATACCGCACTTTGCACCGTACAGCACTTAGAACCATATAGCACTTAATTCCATACAGCACTTAGCACCATACAGCACTTAGCACCATACATCACTTAGCACCATACATCACTTAGCACCATAACAGCGCTTAGCACCACACATCACTTAGCACCACACAACACTTAGCACTATACAGAACACTAGCACAATACACAAATTTTACTCTAACTGTTATCGAAACTCATACATTCGGGCAACCTAATGTTTCATATAGGCTACATTTAATATAAAATATGCTCTATTTCTCTTCATATTTATTTGTCAAAGGTTTGAATCTTATCTTCTAGAACCGTGTTTATTGAAATGCCGTCTTTGAGACCTTGTATCGCGTGTTTTTAATGCCAGTGGAACAAATCATTGACAGGTAATAACTTTAACACTTACAGGCGACTGTAAACTCATAAATCTGTCACACACGAATATTGAGAATAATAAAACTATTTGCAAACATTTAATCGACATATTTACATAAGTGAGAGGTCACAGACTATCATCATTGTACTTCATGTAATAGCCCCTGTTGGACATGTCGATATCTCTCTCGCGATGCCGGACATGTTGATATCTCTCTCGCGATGCCGGACATGTTGATATCTCTCTCGCGATGCCGGACATGTTGATATCTCTCTCGCGATCCTGGACATGTTGATATGAAGATCGTTGCTACTCATGTTCATATCATATAGCAGATTCCCCAATCTCCTCGCAGGTGGTGAACTCAAGAGTATGGCTAGGCCGAAACAGCTTAACATCGTCGACGTATGTGATTTGTATGTGATCTAAGCCTAAGGGTGATTGTAAGTTGTGCTAGTTATGCGCCTACAGGTAAGCTAGCACATCCGTTTACTGCTATGCTTTTTATTTACTAGGGTAGCTTCCTTAGTTCCCACATCATTCGCCTCTTACGACATGCCTTGTAGGTCACCTTGTGTGCCCCGCCACCACACTGGCGATATTTATATATAATATGTATCAATGGCTTTAGTTTAACCCTACGACCTTTTTCTTTTATGACATTGATGATATCTGCATTATACATTGACTATCTTTCCTCGGCCACTGTTGTATCAGCCAGGTAATATGTACGCTTATTGCCAGTACACCTGCATGTCCTGGTACGAAAAAAGGTTAGTTGTTTGGTCTATCTGGATGTGCTCAATTGACCAACTATTCCTATCTCATACACGCTGTCGGAATTCTAACACAGGAAGGAACGAAGTACAGGTCTATGACACTTCAGAAAATGATGTTTCTGTAGATTATGCCTTTTGGTTTTGTAAGAAGGATCTAATAGAAGAAAAACTCTGATTGTTAAACCACCACTTCCTGACGACCATAATCATTCACAGGCAGTGGCGGCTCGTAATCATTTTTGTTGGTGGAGCCAGACAAAAATTTTCGAAAAAATCATGGTTTTGGGTTAGGTTACATTTTAATTTATAAAATAATAAATACACGTTACACATTAATTTTGTTGGGGCCCGGCCCCAGGCCCTAATGACGAGTCGCCACTGTTCACAGGGAATGCTATGTGAAAGTTCTGAGTTCAAATCTGGTGTTGAAGGCCTTAAGTTAGCATGTTATTGTATTTAGTAACTCAATGGCAACTCCTGCGACGGTATCAAACTGTCTCGGCCTAGACATTCTCTTGAGTTCATCACCTGCGAGGAGATTGGATAACCTGCTATATGAACATGAGCAGCAACAACTTTCATATCAACATGTCCAACAGTGGACGTGGAAAAGGCACTCAAAACTCATAAAATTATCCTCACCCACACACACACACACACCGTCCCAATCCCCCACACTAACCAACACCCTCCCTTTCACATCATAACTTGTGTACTCCATTCATATTTGATGAAGACTATACACAATTCTATCATATATATTTATTAAACACGGGCATCTCTGAGTATGACAACGTGTGAACAGCTACAGTTATGCACGTGTGAGTAAGATTTATATTGCTCTAAAATCCCCGAAGCCGACCGAGCCTAGACGGAAATGACAAATTGTGTTTTAATTTCCTGTTCTGCATAGGAAACGATATCGATAGTTAGTACAAGCAAAATAACAAAAATAAGTTTTAAGATGAGCTCTGAAGTACCACGTCTCACTACTAGTTCGAATTGTAAGGCCGATTACAACAGGGGTGATGTTGTTCATATATCCCTCCACCACTACCCCCAAGTTTCTTCTTCTTCTCTTCCTTCATTTACTTCTTTAGAAGTGTTGGGGAAGGAAAAAGGGAGGGGGAATGTGAAGTGATCTTGTTCTAAGGCACTTAGAGTTAAAGTTGTTATTAATTTTCTTAAGGCTGTTCTTGATGTCGCTACATCTTCTATGTGGGTATTCCTCTTGCTCTGTACTCCTTGCACTTTTCAGTATGGATCTATGCGGTATTACTAAGTTTCATCTTCAAGGTGCGTATCCTCTATAGGACGTTGCTCTCTTTGCAGAGCATCTGAAATTAACTCTTTCTCTAGCCAGTTCACCCACTTCGTCGATGGTCATATTCATGGCTTTTGTTACATCTTGTAGCCATTTTCTTCTTGGTCTGCCTTTTCGTTCTGATACCCTGCCCTCTAATATTGTTCTCTCTAGGCCAACGTGACGCTTGATGTGACCAAAGTATCTCATTTTTCTGTATAGTATATTATTACTAAGTTTACTATTGGAAATTCTAGAAATAATACTTATCAAAAATAACATTCTGTATTGTTAAAATACTGCACTTTTGCTCTTTAAACTTTGAACTTTCTATTTTCAATCCTGCAACAGCAACTTGAGAATCTAAGGAATCCTAAACTGGTAATTTGCAAATTGTGCGTCACTGTTCGAGAATTACGAAATCGTAGTGGTTTGTGAGCTTGCTTTGTAAGTTTCAGTTTCAGTTTGGAATATCTTCATTGCACTCTGAACATGTACATAGGTGCTACGATCTCCTTCGCAATATCTCCAACAGCGTCCAGCGACTGACCATACCAATTCGATTTTGATTGATGAGCCTACTCATGTACCTGTTATGCTGTTCTTTTCTTGCTACTCCAATCTTCAAACCCAGCTCCCACAATCTAGTAGTTGACGTGGATTGGTTTAAATTAAAATCTTCTTTGCGGCCACACTCTATGAGGGCGTTCAAAATATCAGCTCTATCCATTGGCTGGCCCTCTGATATGGTGGCAGAGCCAGCCAGCCTGTCTGCTCTCTCATTGCCAACGACACCCATGTGCCCCGGAACGAAGATAAGTGATTCTGCAAATTGTTGACACTTGTAGTGATTCAGTCCATTGCCTGCGCATCGTACGTATGTGGTCCTATGATAAAATTTCATATTGGTAGTGGAGGGGCTTTTCCACCGTACCTGTTCTCATGTCAACAAAGTCTCGATTGGGTAGCAACTGGATATATGTTGGAGATATGTTGGGCATACTGAGTAGAAATGATCAAAAATCACAAAGCAGGGAATGAAGTATGAGGCAAAAGGTTCAAGAAAGAAAGGTCCAAGGAAAACACTAAAATATATGTTACTGAAAGATACAAGAAATATCTGACTCTGCTAGTTGATCTCTTTACCGAGGTTTCCTTCCTAGTAGCTAGATCTTATAGCGACTATTGCTTGTTTGATGTTATCGTCGTTAGATATATGAGGCATTTTATTGGGAACGACAGCACCAATTAGTACCTAACGTTATCACACTAGGAAATCATTGCCGTTTAGTTCCCGACTGCTGATTCGTCCAGCACAATACTGACTTAGTTCACAACTGAAACCTAATTTCTGACTGACATTCCACTACTGTGTACAGGTCTGCTTGCGGTTAAGGGGAGATAAGACAAACGGTTGCTAACTTCCTCATTTCTCTGTCAAATGAGATACTATTTATCAATTAGTACCAGGGTGGTCTGAGATGAAATATTTTATAACTTTTACATTAGTTCCTTCTGCTAAGACTAAAATAATGATATGACTATTATTAATTTATAGTATAGAATTGAATCGCATACACGCTTGTGTATTGCCGGAGCCCTCGAGGGAGCAAAGAATAGTAGCACTGGTACCTACAAGGCAAGTTGTAAGAGGTGACTGAGGTAGGGACCTAAGGAGGCTAACCTAGTAAATTATGTGACATGGGCAAGTCTCACACCTTGGAACGAGTTCGAGAATTAGGCGTTAAGTTTTGACATGCCAGACGCCCGAGTGGTTACCGGGGCCCAAATGTGGGGTGTAAAGAATAGAACCACTGTTACCTGCAATGCATGTCGTAAGAGGCGACTAAGGAGGTTTGGCTGAAATCGGATGCACATGTCCTAAGCGTGTAGAAATCTATGCGTTTAGGGCCTACCAAACCAATGTGCAACGTATACACGTTCTTGGCAAAGATCAAACATATCACAAAGAGTGATTAAAATTGGTTGTAAAGAACGAACGCAAAGAAGAAGAAGAAGAAGACATGCCAGACAGTGTCGTCTTCGTGGTAGAGAGAGAAGATATAGTAATCAACTTCTCATGGGTACGGTGAACAATTGGACTTGGGGATGGCTGCTGCAGCGGAGGACGGAGCACGAATTGGAATGCCCAATGTACCATTACGTCGATCGCATAACATAACATAACATAACCTAGTAACTAAAAAGCGTCGCAGAAATCGGATGTGCCAGCCTACTTGTAGGTGCATAACTGGTACAACGTACAATCGCTCTTAGGCTCATATCACATACAATCACAAAGAGTGGTTTAAGGAGTGGTCGATATGGAGCGTTCGAAGAAGAAGAATCGCATACTTTGAAAAACTATTGTTACTTTTCAAAATCCACTCATACCGAAACCTGCCCTTTTGGATCTTGTGAAGCATTGACTAAGAGTCAGATACAACAACGGCACCAGTAAGGTATGGGTGGATGTCGTCTATAGCAGTTTCTAACCTCCAGAGGCTTTCGTGGATCTACTGTCCTGGGCATGCGGGTGTTTGCGGTAATGAGAGAGCGGACATGCTTGCATCAACAGCATCGATTGTTGGGAGTTGAAGATGGATAAGGGGATGTTCTTCGGTCTCTTCGCGACTGCCTGTTGGATGAAGACACTAAAATAGGTTTGAATCGATCCATCGATTTAAGCAGTTTGGAGTTACATGTTGTTCAAGTAGAACTGGATGCCTGAGGGGCAGAGTGAGGAGTGTGTTTAACCAGCGAGCCCCAGGAACCATCAGTATGAATACTCTTCGATATCTGTTGGGGATGACGTTATTTTAGTAACCAATAACCAATTACTTTTCTAAATGTGTTACTGTTGGTTCGGAGATATATTGTGACAAATATGTTTACTTTTGCTGCTAAATTGTAGAATGGCGAAGCACGTAAAACAAAGTACTGTAGTTTTACAAATACAAATACCATGACAATACACAGCAACGTTTCGACCAAAAAGGCCTTTTTCAAGCAAAACGATACATAGTTTTACTGCAGTCTCCATATATACTGCTAAATTGTATACTTTTGTATTATTTTCTATTTTTATTATTTTCTAGTTTTTTACATTTATTTCGTTTTTCGTCACATATTTTCCTTTTAGGGCCGTTATGATTTTATTGTTTAAGTGTGTTTGTTTTTCGCTGTTACATTTTTCTATGTGTATCAATGAGAGGTGGTTGGGATGTGGGAAAGGGTCTGAGAACCTTTAGTCTACTGCCCAAAATCAATAGTCTACGAGTATGATAAATGATCGACTCAGGATCCTCGAGCTGGATGTAGTGTGCCAATTCAACTGAGAGCTGCAGAATAAAGAATGCTGATTGCGCTTACAACGTCTGCACATGTTCGAGTACGTCTGGTACATTGTTGGGAAAGTAAACAGAAAAACAGACGAGGATGATTGTCAAACAAAGATGAAAGCTAGAGTGGTAGAGAGAGAGAGTGAGAGGGTGGGGGTGGGGGAGAGAGAGGAGGGCGAGAGAGGGAGAGAAAAAAAGATGGAGCTACGGAAATAAGTATAATAAAGAGAGAGGCATGCAATCAAATATATCTTCTTCTTCTAATGCTTCATAACGACCACTTGTTAAGTCACTCTTTGTGATTTGTATGTGATCTGAGCCTAATAGCGATTGTACGTTGTGTCAGTTATGCACCTACAAGTAGTCCAGCACATCCGATTTCTGCGACGCTTTTTATTTACTAGGGCAGCTTCAGTAAGCCCCTACCTCAGTCGGCTCTTACGACATACATTGTACCTCAGTGTTACTATTCTTTGCTCCCTTTGAGAGCCCTGACAACGCACAGGCGAATCAAACAAATAAATTAGTTAATTGATGGATGAATAGGTCACAGAATAACATAGACGAACGGACAGATAAGTGGATATGACAAACATACATTGAGACAGAAGGAACAGGGCAATAGAGGAGGGAAGACCCAGAATCACCTGGAGACGGGAGTTGGAGACAGAATGCAAGAAAATGGAGAGAGAGTGTAGAGATCTGGAAAGGATGGCCTTGGTTGCGGACCTATGCTTCCCTAGGGGCGAAGGGTGAAGAAGACATAGAGACAGACAGTAAGTGAATAGGTAGTTAGGCAGACAGAAAGAGACAGACATATATATATATTTTTTTTTTTTTTTGGTTATAGATCAGTTGTATTGTGAATAATATAACAAACACTATATGACTTCTTTTGTCTGTAGTAACCTGTATTTTACATACTTATACAATTATACTCCACCTTTCTGCCATCTTGTCTGTTGTTTCCCTCTCGTCTCCTTTGCGTAGCTATCTCTACCCTACGTCAAACTCTTGCACTGCTGTTCTGTCCTCGCTACTTTTTCAACTCAGACGAAGTTCCATCTCTGAAACTGATTTTTGCGTGAAAATCTGTTTTCCAATTTCTTACAATGGCAGCAGCGTGCACATTGTAAATTACTTACACTGGCAGCCGTGTGCTCAATGTACTCGTAATTAGTATTCCCTCGCCATACAGGCAGATTTTCTCCGACTTCAGAGGTACTCACGTTATCGTCCTGAGTAAGACCAGGGACTCGAACAAATGCCGGACAGTAGGTTCGAACCCGAGCTATGAGGCGTCTCACAGTTAGCAGGCCGAGCTACTATCAACTACTCTAGGCAGTCCCCCTGTCCTCGCTACTGTTTTGCACGCCAAAGTGTGCAGCCTTTCTTTATTATATCTCGTCTGCTACTATTACTGGTTTACTGTCTATTACCGTCTTGTGACTATGGCATCCTATCATATATATATATATATATACAGGGTGTTCAAGATAATAGCAGCCTGTGAATGGAGTCAATCTGGCATATATGTGTGAAAATGAGAAGGTTCAGTTATGACGTAGTATAGGTCAAGGTTATGTGACGGTATGTAATTGTAGTGCGGGAAGGGGCGATGAACAAATGTGACGTAAAACGAGCTAGTCAGAACCGGTTTAAATAGTACATAAACATAACGCGATAGATTATCTGGCAACTTTCGATTTGTCAATGGGGCTGCTTTAATCTTGAACACCCTGTATATATATATATATAGGGAGAGAGACGTACAGATTACAGACAGAAAGAAAAACAATAATATAAACATGTGTCATGTTACATTAAGAGATCTTCTCGTTCGTCTGCTATGAACGCAGACATAGTTAGGGAGACCATTATGTATTATGAATAAATAAAATGCCTGTGTTTTACCGGGGTTCGCAAAGGGAGCAAAGAATAGTAACACTGCTTCCTACAAGGCATGTCATAAGAGGCGACTAAAGTAGGGGCGTAGGGAAGCTAACCTGGTTTTAAAAAAAGCATCACAGAGATCAGATGTGCTGGCCTACTTGTAGACGTATAACTGGCACAAGGTACAATCGCTCTTAGGCTCAGATCACATACAAATCACAAAGAGTGGTTTAACAAGTGATCGATTTGAATGTGTGAAGAAGCAGAAGATATCTAAGACAAAAAAAAAAGAAGAATTGAAAAAACAGTAGAGATTGAAAACTGTCAAAGAAATCACAACAGAAAGATAAGAAGCAGAATAATATTTCAACTTCAAAAAAACATCTGTTTAACAAGTACAAAATAGGCCCTTCTGACATATGCACGTGGCACCAGCAAGTTGACAGACACATATACTGCAAAAATGTCCAACATACACGGAACAGAGAAAAAACACATGGCCAAACCTCATATCAGTCCAAGACAAACTATATGGAGATGTACATTGGCTCTGGTTCACCACTAATTTCTTTAAAAGTATACAAATCGATGTCAGTCCAAGACAAGCTATACGGAGATATACATGGACTATGGTTGACCACTACTTTAAAAGTATACAAATTGATGTCTGAAAACGTTGGTAGAACTTCAAAAAACAGACATACAAAAATCTTTGCTATGATATATGAATAAATAAAACACAAACTCAGCAAAATTGGAAACTGATATCATTTAATAACTTTAAAATCAATAAAACAATTTTAAATAGTTATACTCAGTACATAATAATAACAAAATATACATAATGGAAATATAAAACAGCTTAAGGCATCACAAAATAAATTAAAAACAGCTTCTAAAAATTATTGCATGATGAATTTTTTTGTATATAGCAAAGCATGAATAACATGAAGTAAGTCAGGTCTACAAAACAAAATAGATAAAAGTTTGATATTTCTAACAAAATATTTTCATAAGATAAGGACATAAAAATACTCCAAAAATGTGAATAATTTCTTTAATGGCAACACCCACAGAATATGAAGACTAGATGAGAATAATGTGTTGCTCACATAAGTTTTTATATTTTTATGTGTGTTATTTTTTTGTTATTGTTCAATTTTATTGCTTAGTATTTTTTTAAACTCTTTCCACGCCAATCGCTGCAGCGTATTCTCATTGAACTCCATTCGACGTACACTGCGCCATTCGAGTCATGTCCCCTTATACAAGTTTTTCTCGTTTTATTTCTACTACTTTTACTTCTACTACATTTTAACCTTATTATTCTAATAGGTTGTCCAGTTTTCTTCAAATTAGTATATATTTATTTATTAATTGAGTTAAAACACTATTAAAACATCCAAGCATTAACATGGCAGTCAAACGACAACTGATAAACTGCATATTTATTCCAACTCTCTGCTATCAGTGCCAAACATGGCCCCTGACATGACACAAGAAAGTGCCAAACATGACACAAGAAAGAAAGATTACAACATGTGAAATGAGATGTCTACGAAAAGCTGTCAACGTTAAAAGGCGAGATAGAGTGAGAAACGAGAATATCAGAAGCATCGTTGGTACTATACCATGCATACAGTACATCGAGAAGCAAAGATTCAAGTGGTTCGGCCATTTAATGAGAATGGAACCACATTTACTACCATCACGTGCCTATAATAATCGACACTCAGGGCGCAGAGCACGAGGCAGGCCAAGAACACGATGGATAGATAACATCTCAGAGTCCCTGCGAAAGCATGGACTGACAACGCAAGCGCAACACACCTGGCACAAGATAGGAAACTAACTCTCCCACGACGCTTCACGGCAAATGTGGTTAAGATAAGATAAGATTAATTGAGTAGTTACAAATTTTTTTATTAAATGCTTTTTTGTGCCTCCCTTGAATTAACCATGTAAAACTGAAGAAATAACTGCGTACGGAAAGAGTTAATAAAGGTACTAAGAGGGAAAGTACAAAAGTAACCATATTTTTTAAAGAAACAAATGTAAATGGAAGTACTTAATTACTTCTAAACAGTTCCTATCATATTCAATGCATGTGTTATATCAGCACTTCATTAATGTCTGGATTTAACAAGAAAAAATCTTAATTACTGCGTAGACTGTAACAATATTATCACCTCTTTCGTCTCGTTGGTTCTAATCTAGAGAAACTGTCATCATTTAAAAAATTACATCAAGGACCCTCACTGGTGAGAGCCGCAGTAGTGTAGTTGTTAGTGAACTAGTTTATTAGGCGCATTGTCTGGGTTCAATTCCAGTGGACGTGGAATATTTTTATGACCTGACATGACAATCACTAGATGCGAGATATGAAAAATATTAATCAATCAAGTGCCATGCCTGCCGGAGTAGGCGATCATGTCTCTCCACAACCCTCTCTGCTTGGTGCATGTAATCAGTTCTGACATGGATCTTGTGTTGAAACATGATGTCAGGCCATCCAGCATCTTCTCCTCTGTCTTCCGCAATCTCTCCTTCCCTGAATTTTACCGGTTGTTACTAAATGTTCTAAACCTTCTCTTCGCATCATATGCCCGAAGAACCTTGAATGTCAGCTTCTTATTCTTTTGATAAGGTTTCTTTGTGTGAAGGCCTGATTTAAAACCTTATTTGTTTTCTTCACTGTCCATGGAATTTTCAGAATTTTTCTGTAAAACCACATCTCTGTGTGGCTTCCAATGATCGTATTGATTGATAAAAAATATAGAAGGTGTCAAAGACACCTCACCTGAAGATTTGTGACTCTACATTATCATACTGTAACAACACAAAAGGAACTAAGCAAGCTGTGATGTTGATCTGATTACAGAAATACAAGCAGTTGTGAAGCAGAATCGCATTGATTCGCTGTTGATAGCGAGTCCCATGTGATATGGACGAGAACAGGTATATGGCAATATTACGAAAGCAAGAAATTATCATTTGTTTTTTATTAAAGCTAATCTGCGCATACATCAAAATTAAAACTATTTTTATTGAAAAGAAACAAACCAAGAATACTAATTTCTTGATTGATATTGGTATTCTAGCTGGTAATTCTCTCAATAGAAAACAAGAAGTCAAAGCTAATTCTACTAATGTGCAGCCTTCTTGCTAGCGCATAAAACACAAATTAAAACAATACAAATTATGAGTTCTGATGTACATGATCGAATACTTCACTGGTGTGAAGTAGTAAAACTAGAATTTGACCGAATCTTTACTTACTGGTGTGAAGTAGTAAAACTAGAATTTGACCGAATCTTTACTTACTGGTGTGAAGTAGTAAAACTAGAATTTGACCGAATCTTTACTTACTGGTGTGAAGTAGAAAAACTAGAATTTGACCGAATCTTTACTAGTTGATGTATGGCTTAAACAATTTGGGGATACATGTACAACAAGCCTAGTGGACAACAGAAATAAAAGTATTGCTAATGTCTCTTTACATGAGAGGCTACCGCATATGTAACCGTAGGCAGGATCTGTCATCGCTACTGCTTGATTTCGATTTCGTCTTCTTTGTCATTTCATCCACCGCAAAGCATTTCCACAATCTCAGAGTTTCATCGGCACCAGCAGAGACCACTGTAGAACCATCTGGAGACATGCACATGTGAAGAACTCTAGCAGTGTGACCTAGAAACAACGACAACAAAGATAAGATAATTTTTACACATTGGTAGAACTAGAATTTTGCTGAAACAGAAACAGCAGCACGAAACGTGCTTTTACAACCACAACAAGAGCACAATAAGAGCTTTTACAACCACAACAGCAGCACATAAAGTGCTTTTACAACCACAACAAGAGCACAATAAGAGCTTTTACAACCACAACAGCAGCACATAAAGTGCTTTTACAATCACAACAAGAGCACACAAAGTGTTTTAAAATAAATATCTACCAAAGATGGCTAGCAGTTGAATTGATGCTTCACTCCATTGATGGTTAACAAGGTCAATAAGAATGAATGCAAACAATCCCTTTTTTCTAATCCCATTTATTACTTCAGAGAGTGCTGGGAGCCTGCATGACCAGGGAATAGAAGTGCTGGATTGGTGTATTGGTCTTGGTTGAGCCAGTGCTAGAATCAGGTCTTTGTTTGCATGCATGTTCCTTGAGGTTTGCCACAGTTATCCTTTTTCAATCTCATATCTATCATAGCTGTTGATTCTTGAGGATTTGTGAGTCCTGATTCTGTTGTAACAATATATTCTTCTTTGATACTCCATATCGACCACTTGTTAACCACTCTTTGTGATTTGTATGTGATCCGAGCCTAAGAGTGATTATATGTTGTGCCAGTTATGCGCCTACAAGTAGGCCACCCTTGTTCACATCTGATTTCTGCAACACTTTTTATTTACTAGGGTAGCTTCCCTAGAGTTGTAACAAAATAATATAATACATAAACTGTTTGGTGGAACCAAAATTCTTATACAGACGGTAAACTAATTCAGTGAATCCAGAATCCAAGTCTTAAATCAGTGACGATCACAGAAGAAGAAGAAGAGCACAAGAAGTTAACATGAATAAAGTCAAACAAACAATCACTATTACCTGTAAGTTCAGTAACTTTATTCATGGAAGGATATTTCCAAATAGTTAACTGATTCTGCATGAATCCATGACCAGAGATAAGTTCTTTGTACTCCGGAGACCACAACAAGGCACACACCTGAGAAATGAAGAAAAATATAGCATACAACTGAGATATGAAGAAAAACACAACATACACATGAGATATGAAGAAAAACACAAGTACACAACTGAGATATGAAGAAAACACAACATATACATGAGATGAAGAAAAACACCACATACACATGAGATATGAAGAAAAACATAACATATACATGAGATATGAAGAAAAACACCACATACACATGAGATATGAAGAAAAACACCCATACACATGAGATATAATTTAAAAAACACCACATATACATGAGATATGAAGAAAAAATGTCACATATACATGAGATATTAAGAAAAAACACAACATATACATGAGATATGAAGAAAAAACACAACATATACATGAGATATGAAGAAAAAACACAACATATACATGAGATATGAAGAAAAAACACAACATATACATGAGATATTAAGAAAAAAAATGCCACATATACATGAGATATTAAGAAAAAACACAACATATACATGAGATATAAAGAAAAACACCACATATACATGAGATATAAAGAAAAACACAACATATGCATGAGGAGAAAAAACACAACATATACAAGAGATACGAAGAAAAAACACAACATGCACATGAGATATGAAGAAAGATATGCAACCTACAAGATATTTCATAAGAGGGGACTGAGGTAGAAGCCTAAGGAAGCCACCCTAGTAAATAAAGTGTCGCAGAAATCGGATGTGCTTGCTTACTTGCAGGCTCATAACTGGTACAACGTACAACCGCTCTTAGACTCAGATCACATACAAATCACAGAGAGTGGCTTAACAAGTGGTCGAAATGGAGCGTTCGAAGAAGATGTAATAAATAGTAGACGTCACAAAGCACAGCTTACCTGAGAACGTGTATCCACTGAGCTAAGACTAGCCCCATTATTACAGTTCCAGAATCGAATATGTCTATCTGCTGTTCCTCCACCACTAGCCAAAACATTTGGTTGCCATGGACACCATGCCAAAGCCTGGTTTAAATTGGAAAATAATCCAGTTGTTCTTATATCTACTAATACACTTTTATTTTAATATTGCATACATACACCAACAAAACGAAACATGGCCTCATGAACAAACCTTACAGAGCAAGCTATGGGAAACTCTCGAAGAACTCCAACTGACATGCAGCTTCATAGAGGCAACCCATCTCATGATTTAGACAAGCATACAAAACTGAACACGAAGAAGATTTTAATATTGAGAACAATAATGTTCAAACACATTAGGATGGTATATGGGGGAAAAAGTGAGAGTAAACAAAGTAAAGCATGTGAGTGGAACCCGCAAGGGAAATGGAAAAGAGGATGCCCTACACAGATATGGAGACAGAGTCTTCTTGAGGAATTGCGGTATGCAGGATTATTCTGGGAAGCTAAAAAGAAAACGACCAGAGACAGGGGAAAGTGGAGGACAACTGTTGAGGTTCTATGCTCCATGAGAAGCAGAGAAGGATAAACAAACAAGCAAACAAAGTGAAGAGCCTGTTTTTTTAGTACTATGTGGTATATTGAGAACTACAGTGTTAGGTCTACAAGGTCGATGCGGAAAGCAAGTCTTGATGTAAAAATCAAAGACGCCATAAAAGGCACACTGAATTCATAGCTGGAAAACGGGGCCCAAAAAAATAATCATGAAAACTAACACATTTTTTTTTTTAAAAAAATGATGATTAGTAGTTTGAGCATTCACATACCTTCACAGCAGATTGATGCTCATTAAATGAGTACAAAGGCTCGGTGGCAGGAAGCAACGAGCCACCTTCAGGTCGCCAAATGTTCAGTAGATTATCATTGCCTCCACTGGCTAGGTATTTCCCATTTGGGGACCACTTGAGACCACAAACTTCTTGTGAATGACCTTGCAATGTTCCCACCTGGTGTTCTGATACTCGAACATCATGATGATGGATACTGCCAGTTCGACAGCCACTGTGAAAGAATTTATCAGCATTCATTACTTTTATAGTTTTTCAATTTTCTGCACAAACTTTCTTTTACATTTTCAATTTTCTTCACAAACTTTCTTTTATATTTTCCATTTTTTCATAAATTTTCAATCTTCTTTATTTCATGCCTTTCATTACTGAAAATGTCAACCCTCGTCTCATCAAATATTTTATTTGTTCATACTTCTTTTCTCCTTAACAAGAGAACAATGAAGCAATCTGCTGCCATTACAGCATGCAGTGTTGTGAAGTGCAGCAACAAACTCCAATCTACTCAGTCCGCAGACATTCTCCATATTTCTTCTTCTTCTTTGCGTTCGGTTTCGTACTCATCTTTTTTTTTTTTTCCTTTTTTTTCTTTCGTCCGCTTTCAACTCAGACGTAGTTTCATCTCTGAAACTGAATTTTGCGTGAAAATCCGTTTTTCCAATTTCTTACAATGGCAGCAGCGTGCACATTGTAAATTACTTTACACTGGCAGCCGTGTGCTCAATGTACTCGTAATTAGTATTCCTCGCCATACAGGCAGATTTTCTCCGACTTCAGAGGTACTCACGTTATCGTCCTGAGTAAGACCAGGGACTCGAACAAATGCCGGACAGTAGGTTCGAACCCGAGCTATGAGGCGTCTCACAGCTAGCAGGCCGAGCTACTATCAACTACTCTAGGCAGTCCCCGCTACACTCATCTAAATCATGAGATGGGTTGCCTCTATGAAGCTGCATGTCAGTTGGAGCTCCTCGAGAATTTCCCATAGCTTGGTCTGTAAGCTTTGTTCATGAGGCCATGTTTCGTTCTGTTGGTGCATGTATGATGGACATGACTGCATGATGTGCTCTGCTTGTTTCAGTCCAACATGCACACAATGCAGTCTGAGCAGCCTTTATTCTGTGCATGTGATGGTTGAGCCTGCAGTGTCCTGTTCTTAGGCGAAAGATTGTTGTTTCCATACTTAATTCTGATAAACTCGATACAATAATGAACCAACTACATATAGAGATCAAAAGGACAAGTCTGAAGAACTATTAGGTTCTCTGAGAGGAGATAATTCTTATTTTTCATGTGTGCTCACCTATACTCTCTTATATAACCGAAACAAGGTTCGTACTTAGGATGAAATGGCTTGCCTCTGCTTTAATTCTCTACATAACAAAAAGAGGTCTGAAGACCCAACTTAGAATACACTGATGTAACATTCTCAGAATATTGCTCTCCTTCTTCTTCTTTGTGTTTGTTCTTTACGACCAATTTTAATCACTCTTTGTGATATGTTTGATCTTTGCCAAGAACGTGTATATGTTGCACATTGGTTTGGTAGGCACCTAAACGCGTAGACGTCTACACGTTTAGGACACGTGCATCCGATTTCAGCCACACCTCCTTAGTCGCCTCTTACGACATGCGTGGCAGGTAACAGTGGTTCTCTTCTTTACACCCCAAATTTGGACCCCGGTAACCACTCGGGCACATAATATTGCTATATAATAGCGAGTGCTGGAAACTGACATCAATTGGTTATTGATTACTAAACTGACGTCATTGCACTCCAGGCAGACCCATAGGTGCTCAGTTTCCTATGACATCAAGACATTACACATATATTAGAAGCCTTTTCAAATCAATGTCTTAGGAGATTCCTGCTAATATTTTGGTCAGGAAAGATCACAAATGAAAAGCTGGGAAAGAAAGTTCATTACTGGCAACAACAATCATAGGAAGAATAAGGAGATACCTTGGACATGTGTGCATAATGTCACTGGGCACTTCGGTTGGTTGGATTTTGTAACTTAAGTCTACACCTCTGAAGGAGAACGCATGCCTGTATGGCAGCGGACACCGATAATAAGAAAAGTAGACCTTCACTCAAAAATCAGTCAGATGTGCCATTCCAGGTTACGTCTGAATCCATGCGGCGAATGCAGAAGAAGAAGTAGTAAAAGTTTTCTACCGGATAGAGAAGCAGAATCCTATTTAATTGCCTTTTATGACATGCCTTGTAGGTCACAGCGTTACTATTCTTTGCGGGGGCTGCCTAGAGTAGTTGATAGTAGCTCAGCCTGCTAGCTGTGAGACCCCATGCTCGGTTCGAACCTACTGTCCGGCATTTGTTCGAGTCCCTGGTCTTACTCAGGACGATAACGTGAGTACCTCTGAGTCGGAGAAAATCTGCCTGTATGGCGAGGAATACCATTTCGAGTACATTGAGCACACGGCTGCCAGTGTAGTAATTTACAATGTACTGCTGCCATTGTAAGAAATTGGAAAACGTTTTCACATGAAAATTCAGTTTCAGAGATGAAACTTCGCGGAGTTGAAAGCGACGAAGAAAAAAAAAACTATTCTTTGCTTCCTTGTTGGTCCCTACAACACAGGAGCGACAGACCAATCACAGTGAAGAGATTTTGCTGCTGTTTATAAGACAACACAAAGGTGTATCAACAAGTGACTGCTTTGTTGGTCCCATGTCCAAGGAATAGAAGAAGACAAAAATAGAAGAAGACAAAGACATCTTACTGCAGTCTCTGATTTTTTTGTCATCTTTTAAAAAAAGAAACTTACCTGCTGAGAATGTAAGAGTTCCAGGCTAAGGCACCAACTCTTGCTGAATGACCATTCATTGTTCGCAGTTTTTTCTGAGCAGCTGCATCCCAAAGCTGTATTAAATTTGTTTAGTTTATGTTACATTCAATATGTCCACAGCTATCAAATACTTTCAAACTGGTTGTTACATTCAATATGTCCACAGATATCAAATACTTTCAAACTGGTTGTTGCATTCAATATGTCCACAGATATCAAATACTTTCAAACTGGTTGTTACATTCAATATGTCCACAGCTATCAAATACTTTCAAACTGGTTGTTACATTCAATATGTCCACAGATATCAAATACTTTCAAACTGGTTGCATTCAATATGTCCACAGATATCAAATACTTTCAAACTGGTTGTTACATTCAATATGTCCACAGATATCAAATACTTTCAAACTGGTTGTTACATTCAATATGTCCACAGCTATCAAATACTTTCAAACTGGTTGTTACATTCAATATGTCCACAGATATCAAATACTTTCAAACTGGTTGTTACATTCAATATGTCCACAGATATCAAATACTTTCAAACTGGTTGTTACATTCAATATGTCCACAGATATCAAATACTTTCAAACTGGTTGTTACATTCAATATGTCCACAGATATCAAATACTTTCAAACTGGTTGTTACATTCAATATGTCCACAGATATCAAATACTTTCAAACTGGTTGTTACATTCAATATGTCCACAGATATCAAATACTTTCAAACTGGTTGTTACATTCAATATGTCCACAGATATCAAATACTTTCAAACTGGTTGTTACATTCAATATGTCCACAGATATCAAATACTTTCAAACTGGTTGTTACATTCAATATGTCCACAGATATCAAATACTTTCAAACTGGTTGTTACATTCAATATGTCCACAGATATCAAATACTTTCAAACTGGTTGTTACATTCAATATGTCCACAGATATCAAATACTTTCAAACTGGTTGTTACATTCAATATGTCCACAGCTATCATATACTTTCAAACTGGTTGCATTCAATATGTCCACAGATATCAAATACTTTCAAACTGGTTGTTACATTCAATATGTCCACAGCTATCATATACTTTCAAACTGGTTGCATTCAATATGTCCACAGATATCAAATACTTTCAAACTGGTTGTTACATTCAATATGTCCACAGATATCAAATACTTTCAAACTGGTTGTTACATTCAATATGTCCACAGATATCAAATACTTTCAAACTGGTTGTTACATTCAATATGTCCACAGCTATCATATACTTTCAAACTGGTTGCATTCAATATGTCCACAGCTATCATATACTTTCTTCTTCTTCTTCAAACACTCCATATCAACCACTCGTTACGATTTGTATATGGTCTGAGCCTAAGAATAATTGTTCATTGTACCAGTTATGTACCTACAAGTAGGACAACACATCCAATTTCTGCGACACTTTTATTTATTAGGTACTCCCTAGGCCTCTACCTCAGTCATCGCTTACAACATGCCTTGTAGAACGCAGTGTTACCATTCTTTGCTACTCTTGTGGGCCCTGACAACGCACAGACAATTTACTTTAAAACTGGTAACATTAAATTTTGTCCTTGCCAATCAGGAGAGACTTACTCTGACTTCAGAATTTATATTATATTTATATTATATATCACAAGTAAGAGATCAGGGTATCCTGTAGTCTAATCATATACCCTGTGTACACCAACGATTTGTTTACCCATGCTTACCTCAAACACCAGAATTTTCATGTTATCAGCTTCACTATCAGCAACTCCAAACTGTACTTATTATCAATGGCTCAAATCATAAAGAGTAGTTTTTAAGTGGTAATTTTTTTTAAATCGAGGCATATCCTTTACAGGACTTAGCCATGTACCACAGTAAACGATTCATTACTTATACGTTCAGTAGTTTGTCATTGCTTTCTGAGAAGTAGTCTGTTGTTACATGTTATAAAACTGTCTAACTTCATGTATTGATGCTTTCTCTTTAACAAACAAGCATTGCATATAAGTTATTAATAACCATGTCCTACCTCAACAGCTCCAGTACTAAGTCCCAAAGCAACATGGTTGCCATCTGCTGTCCAGTTTGCACAGCTGACATAATCTCCAGATGTACTTTTCATGTCCATCAGCAATGTAATACTTCCTGTGGAAGCATCCCACAAGTAAACACTTCCTCCTAATGCCACAGCCAATATATTTTTTGTTGACCAGTCTATCAAGCTCAGATCTGTGTTGTTGAAAACCACATAAATATATAGACAATAAATTAGGTCCATGTACTGATATACGGGAACCGCGGTAGCATAGTTGTTAGTGAACTTGCTTCTCAAGGCTGGTGGTCTGGGTTCAACCTCCCGCAATGGACATGGAATTTTTCCTGACCATGGCGGCTCTCAGGTCGACCCAGCCTCAATTGGGTACCAAAACAGCTCTGGGAAAGTAAAAGCGGCCGGCATGATGCTGACCACATCACCCATCGTATGCCAAGGGTCAATGAACGATCCAGGCCTAACACTGTATTGACCTATATACCATGAGGTATGAAAGGGTTCCTTTACTTTTTTAAAAAGTATTGATATATATATATTTCCCGTAGTCTTTTCAGATCTTGGGGTATAAAGTCACTACATTTTACAGTTCTAGTTCCTAGTGTGCAGGAGGTAGGAGGACCAATTCCTTTCCTCATGTTTGGTACATCGAATATAGGATTGAACCCACAACCCTATTGTGTCAATAGGTGAACACTTAAGCCTTACGTTATCCCATCCCACACGTACTGATATACAGACGGTAAATACAGTCCTAGCACTGAAATAAAGGGATATTAGCCTTCTGTAGTTTCAATATTGCAATAGCAATCAAAAAGTTAAACACTATTAAGAACATGTGGCAAAGCACCAGCAAAATATTAAAAGTAAAAATATTGAGAACATGCCTTTTCCCAGTGGCTACTTATGGTTGTGAATCATGGACCATTACACAAGAAAACAAGAATGAAAATCCAGTCCTTCGAAACAAAATGTTACAGAAAGATCCTACGAATACCATGGACAGAAAAAATAAAGAACACTGATGTCCTGAAAGAACTGAATGTTAAAGTCAATTGGCTGATAAAACATACTATACAGAGAAATTATATACTTTGGTCACATCAAGCGTCACGATGGTCTGGAGAGAACAATATTAGAGAGCAGAGTCCCAGGGCGCAGAGACAGAGGCAGACCAAGAAGAAGATGGCTACAAGATATTAAAGAAACCATGAATATGACCAACGACGAAGTGGGTGAACTGGCTAGAGACAGAGTGAATTTTAGATGTGCTGCAAAGAGAGCAACGTCCTATAAAGGATATGCGCCTTGATGATGAGTTTAAATATACTGAAATTAATGTAGGAAACCTGATGGACTTTACGACAACCATTTAATCATGGATAATGAAAATTGAGGTAGCTGCTGCTGCAGGTCTGTGCCGACTTTCTGGGATCACACTTCTTCTTCGAACGCTCCATAACGACCATTTGTTAAATCACTCTTTGTGATTTGTATGTGACCTGAGCCTAAGAGCTATAGTATGTTGTGCCAGTTATGCGCCTACAAGTAGGCTAGCACATTCGATTTCTGCTTTTTCTGCACATTTTTGCTTTCTGCACTATAACGCTTTTTATTTACTAGGGTAGGTTCCCTAAGCCCCTACCGTAGTTGCCTCTTACAACATCCCTTGTAGGTTGTAGTGTTACTATTCTTTGCTCCCCACGAGGGCCTTGGCAACACACAGATGTTCGCCTCAACAAATCCAGCCGCCCAACATGCCAGTTCGATGTTGATAATCAATCTTTATGTATATTTGGGATGTTGTTCTTTTCGAGTTGTACCAACATCAACACCCTTAGTATGTCCACTAACCTCTAACCATGCCATCACAAACATCACTAAACAAAAAGTTGACTTACAGTAATCATCTATTATATCTGGAGCATCCAGTATACGTTCTGGAACTTGTGAAATATATCGAGTCATCTTTTTCATGCTGCCTCCAATTTTACCAGTGCTAAACAGAACCCGTAAGTCATTCTGGTAACCTGGCAACATCAACAAACAATTAAAACTATTGAAGAAATAATATAATGGAAAAATACTTACAAAAAAAGAAAAATGAAGAAACACACAAAGTGTCAAGACTTTCAAATATAAATTACACATTTCTAACAAGATAGCTAGCATGGGTCAGGTCTGATAGCATTCCCTATTACTAGATTTGACACTATGCTACAGTATCTCAGTAGCTTTGGTACGACACAAGCAGGGTTCTCTCTCGCTCTCGTGTCTTTTAACCCTGGGTGGAACATAATCCCTCAACCAACTCATGACAAGCCTTCCTATCTTTAGCTCTCTCTTTCCAGCTCCTTTGTATATTGTAAATCTCTGCCCCATAATCTCACTATAGTCTTCCCACTCGGTTTCCTCGGGTTTCAGGAAAGGACCCTTCTTGTTACATTCCTCTCTGGTTTTCTTACAGTGTGTCCTATATAACATCAGCACCAATTCTTAACTTTTTAGTTCACTAGAACTTGTCTCTCTCTCTCTTCTTCTTCTTCTTCTTTCGTTCATTCTTCGACCAATTTTAATCACTCTTTGTGATATGTTTGATCTTGCCAAGAACGTGTATCGTTGCACATTGGTTTGGTAGGCCCCTAAACGCATAGATTTCTACAAGTTTAGGACATCCGATTTCAGCCAAACCTCCTTAGTGCCTCTTCGCATGAATGGCAGGTAACAGTGGTTCTATTCTTTACACCCAAATTTGGGCCCGGTAACCACTGGTGTCTCTCTCTCTCTCTCTGCGATCACCGCCCAGACCAATGTACCAGACCTCCCCATAAATTCTATTCATGTGGAAATCTGATTTATGCAGCCTTAGCATTGGTTGTTTACATCTTCTGCACCATTTGGAGCTCTGGTGCTTATGCTTTGCGATGTGTCCGTTTCAGCCAGCGTTTACTCGGTTCGCTCTCCGTTCTGTAGCCATCTAGTCTTCTTCTTCTTTACGTTGTTCTTTCGATAATTTTAATCACTCTTTGTGATAAGTTTGATCTTTGCCAGAACGTGTATCGCTGCACATTGGTTTGGTAGGCCCTAACGCATAGACTTCTACCTTTAGAACATGTGCATCCGATTTCAGCCAATAGCCATCTAGTGTTTTTACGGTGTGGGTAGCTAGCCCATGACCAACCTCCTTAGTCGGCTCTTACAACATGCATGGCAGGTAACAGTGGTTCTATTCTTTACACCCCAATTTGGGCCCAGTAACCACTCGGGCGAGAAATTGTCTAAATTTTCTCCATAAACTCCTCATCTGTGACCCTATCCTACCATCACAGTCCCCCTATTCTGTGCAGAAAGTAGGGTTTTATGTTCCTAAAAATCTCAGTAACCCGTCCGTACAAATTTGTGTCTGACTGGATAATATTCCCCTAAGTTATCAAAGGTTGGATCAGAGCTAACAACTTGTATCTATAAAAATGACTGTGTTACAGAAACTACAATGAAAAACTAAGCAAAATATTCAAACAATAAACTACAACATACATACCCTCTGGAGCCTGAGGAGGTTTTTCATTGAATGAAATTATCTTCTTTTGTAATGTGTCACCGTTTAAATTCTCAGCCATGGCCTGCTTGTATTCTTGCTGTGAAGGACTCATCATGGACCATGTCTCCTCATTTGGTTGTGATTGTGTGCAGAGCTAGGGTTCAGATTTATTTATATATATTTTGTTACAAAGTTATATTCCAACTAAACAGAAACAAGCATTATCTTATTAATTCTTCTTCTTCTTCACCCTTCGGGAGGCATAGATCTGCAAGCAAGGTCTTCTAAGCCCTCCTATTTCAAAATTCTGTAAAATCTCCATCAACACTGTTGTGTTACTTACCTGTGCACTGTACACATAATACCTATTTATTAAACATCAAGACACCAAGTTAAATACAAACACCAAGTTAAATACAAACACCAAGTTAAATACAAACACCAAGTTAAATACAAACACCAAGTTAAATACAAACATCAAGTTAAATACAAACATCAAGTTAAATACAAACATCAAGTTAAATACAAACATCAAGTTAAATACAAACATACAAACACCAAGTTAAATACTAACACCAAGTTAAACATCAAGTTAAATACAAACACCAAATGAAATACAAACACCAAGTTAAATACAAACACCAAGTTAAACATCAAGTTAAATACAAACACCAAATGAAATACAAACACCAAGTTAAATACAAACAGCAAGTTAACATCAAGTTAACTACAAACATACAAACACCAAGTTAAATACAAACAGCAAGTTAAACATCAAGTTAAATACAAACACCAAATGAAATACAAACACCAAGTTAAATACAAACAGCAAGTTAACATCAAGTTAAATACAAACATACAAACACCAAGTTAAATACAAACACCAAGTTAAACATAAAGTTAAATACAAACACCAAATGAAATACAAACACCAAGTTAAATACAAACAGCAAGTTAACATCAAGACATCAAGTTAACTCTTAGGGGACCAGGGCAAAAGTCATTATAAAGTAAAAACGCCACTTAGTGTGGCTCCTGGTCCCCAAGGAGTTAAATACAAACAGCAAGTTAAATACAAGCACCAAGTTAAATACAAACTGCAAATTAAATACAAACACCAAGTTAAATACAAATAACTTTCAGATCATAGTCAACAGATGTCTTCGGCGTATTCTCAAACTAAGATGGTATGACAGAGTTACAAACACAGACCTGTGGATAAGAACGGGACAGGAACCCATGATGACCCAGATTAAGAGGAGAAAATGAGGATTGGTAGGGCATACCCTGAGGAAGACACAGTCGAGTGTTACTAGACAAGCACTTGAGTGGAAACTGCAAGGAAGACGGAACGTCCTAATTGGATCTGGAGATGGCATCTTCTTGAGGAACTGAAGGATGCTGGACCATCCCAGGAAACTATAAAGAAAATAGCTAAAGCCCTGGAAAAGTGACTGCAACTGTTTAGGTCCTATGCTCCACGAGGAGAGGAATAGCTAAGTAAGCAAGCTTCAAGATGCTGTCTTTCTGGTTGATTTTTCTCTGATCCTGCTTTGCCTTAAAGCGTCATGATAAGAAGAGATTTCTAGAACAGGTTTTTATGTGCACTTCATAACTTCCCTGGCAACACACAGGTGAGCAGTTGTTTAATGCCAGTGCTTTTTCTCCAGGAAAATAGATCATTTGGGAATAACCAATCAATTGGGGTTGCAGGACCCATAAGGGGAGCAAAGAATAGCAACACTGCAGCCCACAAGGCATGTGGTAAGAGGCAACTGATGTAGGGCCTAGGGAAGCTATCCTAGTAAATAATAAGTGCCACAGAAATCGGATGTGCTGGTTTACTTCTAGGCACATAACTGGCACAACATACAATCGCTCGTAGGCTCAGATCACATACAAATCACAAAGAGTGGTTTAACAAGTAGTTGATATGGAGCGTTCGAAGAAAAAGGATCAATGAATATTTTATACCCAGGTTCGGTTGGAGTTTTCCCTTCATCTTCTAGAAACCAAGAACTCAACTCCGCAAACATTCCCATTTCTGGCACAAATTTTTACCTTAAAGTGAGCTGCCTCAATTTGAGCTGTGTTTCTGTTTGGTATGAACCTGTCTGCTGCTGAAGGTGTTTTTACACTTTTGTTTGGAGTTTTCTTTTTTCCTAGAAAATGTAGAAATTATGACTTCTTGATTTCAGTCCAAAGTATGGTTTTCAATAGTAACATTTCTTATCCTGACTTCTCCATCAATAAACACATTAATTAATTTTAAAGATAATATTATTTTACTGCAGCTTATATTGTTCTTCCTCTTCTTCTTGCGTTCGCCAGTTGGGAATTCAGGTGTAGTGAGAGAGCTTGGTATAACGCTTCTGACTGATTTTTGGGTGAACACCTGCTTTCCTTATTGTCAGTGTTCCCCGCCATACAGGCTGGCTTTTTCCAACTTCAGAGGTGGTAGTTGATTGAAGTGAGAGCTGACATTGAGTAAAGCATATTTTACAATTGGGAGTTAAAGAGCTTGAAGTTGATTGAAGTGAGAGCTTACATCGAGTTAAACATGTTTTACAGTTGGAAGTTGATTGAAATGAGAGCTGACATCGAGTCAAGCATGTTTTACAGTTGGGAGTTGATTGAAGTGAGAGCTGACATCGAGTCAAGCATGTTTTACAGTTGGGAGTTAATTGAAGTGAGAGCTGACAGATATACTTATTGACAGATACATGATCTGCTCCTGTTACTTCTTGCATAGATAAATCTAACAGAATACTCATATCTGAGCATAGGATTCATTCAACCAAGATTTTTTTTAAAACCCACTCTTCTTGTCATTTATCTGCAACAAATAAAGATATACTAAAAACCACTTGACATAATAAGTGCTGCAGCAATAGTTGTAACACTTCAAGAATACTTCTTCAATCATGCTGAAAATGGTAGTTGTTAGACTGTGCTAAAGTTTACAACGAGACTGTGGAATCTGTCTCTTTCGGTTCCACACATTCATTTACGGCCCATTATTTTTAGCCCAGGTTTGTCTTCGCTCTTCAATCCCTACTCACTTAACTCAGCCAGACGCTCCTGTTCTAGAAAAACAGATGTTAAAAACAGGAAGTACTCTACTTCTCTTTCAGAATATTTACCTGCAGATCCAGGTGTCTTGCATGCTTGTGATTTAGCTAGTACTGAATTGGATAATGACCAGTTCAAACCTTTGCTGGGTGTTTTTACGGAAGTAATACTTGAATTGTGTGATGTACTCAATGAGGTAGCATGTGGCTGTGTCCATGACTGATCATGCTTTTGTCTTAGTACCAATGGACCACGGTTTATTGGTGCATCCATTCTTACTGCACTATTGACTTCATTCTCAAAATTGAAATGATCCATATTGTTTCCTGGAATAAAGTTAAAACAGTATAAATTGAATGCAATTATAATAAAATTAAAACAAAAAAACTATACAAAGTTTGATGACAATCAATGCAAGAAACATTTAACCATCAATGAAGGAGTTAAGTCTGGACATGCTGTCAGACAGTGTTGTCTTCGTAGTAGAGAGAGAAGATATAATAACCAACATCTCATGGGTGCGGTGAGCAGGTGGACTGTAGGATGGCAGCTGCAGTAGATATGCAAAATGTGCCATGAGTTTCCCTTATCCCCAGGTGCTAGAGCAATTCAAACATGGCTCCTGTGCAGTGTGGGTAGAAAATCTGTAGCTACCCCTGTTTTTAAATACCATGTACATAGTAAATACTACAATGCATTGAGCCAAAGGGCAAGAGCCCAAAGTGCTGCTGGATCATTGATTGCTAGGACCATCATCATTGCATTTCAGTGAACAACCATGTGTGCTCCGATCTCTTTCCCATAAAGGAAAAAGATCTCAGTGGCCGTCTGCTGAACTTTTAGCACTGACAAGAGATCCCGATGTAATTTTGAAGATTTTGTAAAAATTTTATTTTAATCTTTTTTTAAAATAAATTTTGCTCAGGCAACGGCTTACTCTTATAGATTTTGAACTGCCAAGGGTTCTTTAAAGTGCTCAACTTGAACACTGGACCTCCTTTCTCCAATAGGACTGGGAACTCGATTTCACCTACATTGAGATCAGGGATCTCTGGGAAAATATCCTGATCACTCCTCGTAGGAAATAAACTGAGTACCTTTGGAACAAGGAACATTATAAGTTACATAGGGCCTGCAAGTAATTTCTCCGTACCATTCTCTCCTAGGCAACTTGCTCAATCTCTTCCACAGAATTGAGTCAAATATTTTTTGTCTCACACAGCAAAGTTTGTTTCAGGGTTTCCCTAGAGAATTCTCTCTTTCTTGAACTATTTGCCTCCTATTTCAATGCCTGCTTTGGTATTCTTTGATCATTTCTTCTCAAGGTATGCCCAACATATCTCCATCTTCTCCTTCTTATAACAGTTGTTACTAGTCAGGTCTTCATGCAAAAATCAGTCAGAACCGTAATACCAGGCGACTACGCCTGAATTCATAGCGGGAGAACGCAAGATGAAGAAGTTGTTACTAGTAGTTTACCAGACATTTCCTCACTTCTGAATTTTTCCTATTTTATGTTCATTATTTTTCACATACATCTATTTTCAAATGCATTCAACTTACTTTTTATGTCTTTAGTTATTTTTCAACTCACGCGGGCATGCATTAGGATTGATACATCATTCGAATTTTAAATTAGTCATTTAGTTTTAAAACTATATAACTGGCAGTTCCATATTTTATTTAGACTTGTAAAAAGTGATGTTACTTTGACAATTCATTTGTTTTAAAACATTTCCAGCACAATCAAAATTGTTACCCAAATAGGTGAACTTCTCTGTTACTTTTATCATTTTGGATTCCAGGGTGATATCTGCATTCCTTGCCATAGGTGTTTTCATTATATTTGTCTTAGCATAGCTTATCTGCAATCTAACATTTGTTGCTATAGATGACAAGTTGTCTGTTTTATTCTGTTCATGCTTGTTGAATATTCCTTTCATCCCTGCCTGAATATGTATAGAGCAGCGATAGCACAGTGGATAGTGCAACAGCTTTGTAGATGGGTGTTTCAAAGTTTAAATTTACGTCAGAATAAGATGTTTATTAGACTACAACAGTTTTCAGGTTCACCAAGCCCCAAATTGGTACCAGAAAATCACTGGAATGTAAAGTGCATTATGTTGACCATATCACATGCCATATATGATGTTAGTCAAATAAAAATAAAGGCATGACACTGTCTTTCTCTTTATATTATATGGCATGAAAACTGGTTCTTCACTTTTTTATATACGAATGATGCAGATTAACTTTGCGAAAACCTGAGGGGAATATAACAAGAAAATTCCTTTCCTGGCACCCGCAGAGACAGCAAAAGAAGGAAGCCAAGCAAAGAAGGAGGCCGAGAAATACAAGAAGACGAGATTTGGAGGCAGAGATCAACAATATAAAGAAGAGCTGGGGGAGCTACAGGAGATAGGAAGACTTGACATGAGTTGGTTGAGGGTCTATGCCCCAATCCGGTTAAAAAGCAGAGAGTGAGAGAGAGGTGCAGATTAAGTATGAAGTAATTAGATATTGATTTTTATTATAATACACTACATCACTACACTGGTCCTTTAACATTTTGACTTTTATCATAGTGATATCTGCTCAGTGAAATGGTTCAAAATCAATATGTCAAATCATTCAGAGCACTTCCATTGAAGCTTAGTCCCTTTCATCTAGCATATAATATTACAATCATCAGACAAGAGCACCAGGAACTAACCAGAACCACCTACTTTGAGTGCCACTGATTAAACAGATTGGACTGATTGGTGAGTAGTACAAAAAAAAAGAGTAACTATTTAAGAATTATTTATATTATGGTTGGTGTGTGATACTCATTAATAAATAGTTAGTAGTGCTGATAGGCATAGTAACTAACTTTCTTAAGTTATAGTAACTTATAGTGACCTATACTATAGGCTATAGCGTGTACACTGTACACTTACTTACTTTCATTAAAAAAGGTATATAATTACAGTGGTCAGTGGTGTGTTACTCGACTTGTACCGTGTCACAACAGTCACAGTGTGAGGGTAGCACTAGTATGCACAAACACTCAATCCCCTTACAGGGAAGTTATACTATCACTGCTTGCATCAGGTCCACAGCATGTTATGTTACACATGATAATGATAATGATTGCATAGAGAATTAGAACGCGTCCTTAACGACTCGACTGGAACAACGAACTTGAACTCTATCGACTTGATAGAATCTGATAACTTTTCTTACGATTCAATCTCTTTTATATACTCTGACTCACACAGCAATTGCTATCAGAACTAGGTGTGAAAAAGTTCAATGTAAACTTACAAAAATAGATCTGACAGTATTAACAAGTTCAGACGTGTGCTCTTCAGTTACATTCAAACGTATTCCATTTGTAATTTCTTTCTTGTTTTGATTGGTTGACTGCTATAAAATCTTAGTTTTCATTGGATAAAGTTTGTTATGGTAATATGGTATCACGCGTAAAATAATTTCTACAGTTATGAACAAGCTATTATGGTACAGGTGTGTTTAGAAAAACGCCTTTTGTCGCGGCCATCGTAAATTATAGAGAAGGTCGTGCTTTTGTGGACTGATGCAGAGCCAACTATAAATTTATCTAGAGTTGGCTGTGACTGATGTCATATCATAACAGATAGTTAAAATTCTAATTTATTCCCATATATGTCTAGATCATGCATGGTTTTTAGGGAATTTAGCAGGAGACTACTTTTAACCTAAGAAGAAGTCCTTTGTTGGTTATATCTTCTTGTTCTTCTGCGAATACTCCATATCGACCACTTGTTAATCACTCTGTGTGATTTGTATGTGATCTGAGCCTAAGAGCGATTCTACTTTGTGCCAGTTATGCGCCTACAAGTAGGCCAGCACATCCGACTTCTGCGATACTTTTTTCTAGGGTAGCTTCCTAGGTCCTACATAAGTCACCTCTTACGACATGCCTTGTAGGTCGCAGTGGTACTATTCTTTGCTACGGACCTCAACAATCTCACCCCACTCCCATACTCGTTGCAGATGGAGCAAGGCTACTAATTGACAAGCCTCAGATACTAAATCGCTGGGCAGAACACTTCCGTTTTGTCCTCAACCATCCATCTACTATATGTTATGAAGCCATAGAGCGCATGCCCCAGGTCCCAATCAATGCCAAGCTTGATATTCCACCTACCTTAGCAGAGGTCAAGAAGGCAACAAGCCAGATGTCCAGCGGGAAGGCACCGGGTGCGGACTCAATACCAACCGAAGTCTACAAAGAAGGAGGGCCCACGTTGATGCTAAAATTGACAGAGTTATTTACATCCATTTGGTGCAACGAACGTGTGCCACAGGAATTAAAGGATGCCACTATTGTCCACCTGTACAAGCGGAAAGGAAACCGCCAGGCCTGCGATAACCACAGGGGATCTCCCTCCTGTCAATCGCTGGCAAAATACTGGCCAGAGTCCTCCTCAATCGATTAATCGATCACCTGGAACAGGACTTACTCCCTGAGACCCAATGTGGCTTCAGAGCAGGTCGTGGAACAGCAGACATGATATTTGCTGCTCGCCAACTACAGGAGAAATGCCAAGAGCAGCACCGTAACCTCTATATGGTCTTTGTCGATCTGACAAAGGCTTTCGACACGATTAACAGGGAAGATCATGGACAAATTTGGATGCCCATGGAAATTCATCAAGATCGTCCAACAGTTTCACGAGGGCATGATGGCACGTGTACTTGACGAAGGGAGCTGTCGGAAGCCTTCCATGTCACCAACGGCGTCAAACAGGGCTGTGTACTGGCCCCAACACTCTTCAGCATGATGTTTGCTGCCATGCTCACGGATGTCTTTTGGGAAGGCGACGAACATGGGGTAAAGATTAGATACAGGACAAACGGTAATCTATTCAATCTTCGGAGGTTAAAATCCTCCACCAAGGTAAAAGAATCAACTATCTCAAACCTGTTGTTTGCTGATGACTGTGCCCTCGCTACCAACACTGCGGAAGAAATGCAGACTTACATGGACAAGTTCTCAATGGCCTGTGATAGGTTTGGCCTCACCATTAACACCAAAAAACAGAGGTAATGTTTCAGCCCGCCCCTAGAGAACAGTATTACGATCCAGTCATCAACATTAAACACCAGCGTCTCCAGTCAACTGCTTATCTTGGCAGCCTCCTATCCAGATCGGCAAACATAGATTCTGAGGTCCACAATAGGATATCCAAAGTCCCGTGCTACGTTCGGAAGGTTACGTGTCACTGTGTGGAACGGAAGGGGATAAGCATAGTCACAAAGCTGAAAGTTTACCAGGCCATAGTGCTAACCACGCTGCTGTACGCAAGCGAGACATGGACAGTGTATAGCAGACACGCAAGAAAATTAAACCATTTCCACACAAGCTGTCTACGCAGAATACTCAAAATAAACTGGCAGGACAAAATTCCAGACAGCGAAGTCCTCACAAGAGCAAAGATCCCAAGCGTCAACACCCTGTTGCAGAAGGCCCAACTGAGATGGGTCGGTCACGTTGCTCGAATGCCTGATAAACGCATCCCAAAACAGTTGATGTATGGCGAGCTTGAAGGGGACAGACGTTTAGCTGGTGGACAGAAAAAACGCTTTAAAGACACTCGTAAAGTGTATCTGAAATGCTTCGATATAGACAATACGTGCTGGGAATCCTTGCGCAAGATCGCCAAATGTGGCGCTGTAACAACAAAGAGGAACCCGAATAGTTGAGAATCATCGTATTGTTGAGTCACAGAGAAAACGAGCAGCGCGAAAAGACAGCGCACACAACACGCACATGTCTAACCTTGATCATGTATGCCCCACCTGTGGTCGGGATTCTGTTCTAGGATTGGACTCTACAATCACCTCCGCACACACCAGAGAGGTGCAACAGTACACGTCGAGATTGTTGTCATCATCGCTTGCGATGGACGGCTACTACATTCTTTGCTACCATTGTGGGCCCCGGCACCACACGGACGATAAACTTGATTTAATCTTGCTACTGTCGGCACTGTGTAAGTGACAGTGCTCTCTCTGACTCTACATAGCGTGCAGCTTATCGAGGTAGGACATGATCGGATGCGTACAACCGCCAAACGCACCGCTGGAACTGTGAAGCGCACAGTTTCATACAAGTATTTTGTTGAACTAGGAGATGGCTACCGACATTAAGCTTGAGGATTGTATAATGTACAATTAAGACATTAATTATAATGAATGTTATCTATAATATCGAGTGAAAAAAGCGGGTGCTGCAGTGCCTATACACGAGCCGCAACTGCAGTTATCATGCCCCAAAAATTAGGACTGCTCCTTTCTTATATTGATAATATGTTTTCTCTGTGATTTTACCTCTTTCAGCACATCAGCATTAGTCATGTTAGCAGTCCATGCGATTCTTATCATTTTCCTGTTTAGTTTTCCGATCCAACAGTCATTGAACGTTTGCCCTTCGATTTGAAGCCATGGCAGCGAATTTACAAGTCTGGCTAAATAATGGCGTGTTTGCGTAGAATTCTCAACTTCTGGGTACGAGATAGATACTTGCTGTGCAAGTCACTAGAAGAGATGGTGACATTTTCGTGTGCGCAGTCACATAGATGGCTTTGCTGTGCGATCTTTTGTTGAATGCGATGTAGGTGAGTATTCAGGGCCATGTGCTGAGCCCTACATTAATTACCTGTTCTTATCAAGCAGGTTATTGCATCTTTTGATTTGGTCATGTGTGTTAAAAAATGGTTCTGCGTGCGTTTCCCTTTCATTCAGCCACTCCTCCTTATCTGTTTATCAGTTATTCTCGATTTTGAACTGCCAAGGGTTCTTTTCTGTGCACAATCTGAACACGGAACCTATATTTTATAGTTCATCTCCCATAGGACAAGGAACTTGATCTCACTTCTATCAGGGATCTCTAGAAAAATTGCAAATGGAGCGAACAGAGCAAGCACCTTTGAAACAAGAGGTGAAATCCGCACTTTTTTCCAAAGAAAAATTAAAACATGAAAAAATATTTTCACCATTTTCTAAATCACATCTGGGATCCTCGCCGGAGCTACAGAGTCCGCGCACTGCCGCTGAGATCTTAGTGTGTAAGAAAGAGATTGTTACTCACCAAAGTGCAAATGATCTTCTTCTTTGCGTTCGTTCTTTACGACCAATTTTAATCACTCTTTGTGATATGTTTGATCTTTGCCAAGAACGTGTATACGTTGCACATCGGTTTGGTAGGCCCCTAAATGCATAGACTTCTACACGTTTAGGACACATGCATCCGATTTCAGCAAAACCTCCTTAGTCGCCTCTTACGACATGCGTGGCAGGTAACAGTGGTTCTTTTTTTCCTTTCGTCCGCTTTCAACTCAGACGAAGTTCCATCTCTGAATCTGTTTTCCAATTTCTTACAATGGCAGCAGCGTGCACATTGTAAATTACTTACACTGGCAGCCGTGTGCTCAATGTACTCGTAATTAGTATTCCCTCGCCATACAGGCAGATTTTCTCCGACTTCAGAGGTACTCACGTTATCGTCCTGAGTAAGACCAGGGGACTCGAACAAACTCGGACAGTAGGTTCGAACCCGAGCTATGAGTCGTCACAGCTAGCAGGCCGAGCTACTATCAACTACTCTAGGCAGTCCCCCAACAGTGGTTCTATTCTTTACACCCCAAATTTGGGCCCGGTAACCACTCGGGCAATGATGATGGTCCTATGAATCAAGAGAAAATAGTGTATGACATTCTTTTCATTTACTTTCTTCTTCGATCAACTCCTGCGTGTATCATAAACAGTGCGCTTGAGGTCTTCACCGGTCCCCATAGTTTGTCTTGTAGGGTTGTTTCTGTTGGTCAGATCTTCATTATCACACTACTCAGACTGGGACAGTCTTGCAGGATGTGCTCTAGGGACTGCTTTGGTGCTCCACAGGAGCAGGCTGCCGAGTCCCTGAGACCCATTCTATAGAGGTGTGCCCTGAGACTGCAGTGTCTGAAGACTGCTTTTCTGTTTAGTGTATTTAAACTGTTGTACTCTGGGTTGTACCCTCCATTTGTTTTTCTCCAGATCATTTGCTTTAATCAACCATATGTTTGATTATTGATCTAGCAATGTGAGGGCCTGTTGAATGACACTGTGTTCCTTTAATGTTCACAGGAACAGATCATCCAGACAGAGGTGGTGAATCTTTCCAGGTATATTCCCTGTCATTTATGTATATTAAAGAGAGTTTCAGAGTAGTTTTCTGGGGATGTACTCCTGTTTTCAAGGTACTGAAAGATTCAATTATATATTCTTCCTGTCACTTCTCTCTCTTTGCCTTTTTACCTGGGATTGGGGCATAGGCCCTCAAACAACTCATGCTAAGTCTTCCTATCTCTAGCAGCTCCCTCCAGCTCTTCTTTATATTGTTGATATCCGCCTCCATGTATTTCTCTGCCTCTCCTTCTTTCGCTGTCCCTGCGGGCTCCAGGCAAGGACCCTTCTTGTTATATTCCCCTCCAATTTTCGCAAAGTGTGTCCTATCCAGCGCCTTTTTTAACCTGTTCGTTCACTGGAATCTGTCTTGTTCTCTCCATAAGTTCCTCATTGGTGACCCTATCATACCATCTTATTCCCTCTATTCTGCGCAGACAATAGTTGATGAATGTTTGCAATTTATGCACTATTGTTTTAGTTGTTCTCCATGTTTCTGACCCATACAGTAGAACTGCTTTAACATTAGAGTTAAATATCCAAATTTTTTTCTAGATTTGATTTCTTTAGACTTCCAAATGTTTCCCAGTGCAATGAAAGCTCCTCTTGCCTTCTGTATTCTTATTTTAACATCTCTATCTGTTCCACCCTCTTTGTCTACGTTGCTGCCCAAATATGTGTATGATTCTACCTCTTGAACTGGGATTTCACTAAGGGAGATCTTGTTGCCGTTTGCTTGGTTAATTCTCAATATCTTTGTCTTTCCCTTATGAATGTTCAGCCCTAGTTGCTGGGACCTTAGATTCAATGTTTTGCTTATCCTGCATCTGATTTCGTGTATGTGATATCAGCGAAGTCCAGATCATCTAGTTGCTCTGTAAGAGTCCATTTCTAGTGTTAGTTACTGTGGTCTTCATAATCCAGTCTATTGTCAGTAATAACAACAAAGGTGACAGAAGACATCCCTGACGCACTCCTTCCTGTTACTTGGTTTCTGCATAATTTGACTTTCCTCTGTGCCGATCCCTGCCTAGACCGATGAACCAAATCTCCTCATGAATATTTGGCCTTTGAAAGCCTCCCCAGATCTACCCACACTGCTAAGTTTGTTTTCTTACTGAAAGCATCCTTCATATCTTGTATGATATATATCTTTTGTTTTGTAGATCAGTGTTTTCGGAAGCCTGCATGAGTAGTGGGCAATTATCCTTGAGGCAAAACCCGACAAAATCACATTTATCCCCGTAAGCAGGATACACTACATGAATATTTCCACAAACTGACAGCTGCTTAAACCAACCAGTGCACATGCCAAAATAGTATGTATACCCTCCCTGATGACTTCAGCTGACAACTGGATTCAACTTAGCTACCACTTCAGTCTCCTTAGCACAATGAACGGATTGCAGAAAAATAAACACACACTAACTTTTATTTAATAGTGATGGCGAAACACGTAAAAACAAAGTACTATAGTTTTACAAAAACAATTCACAGCAACGTTTCAACCAAAAGGCAGTTATCAAGCAAAGGATACAACAGGAGTGACGGAATTTCACAACACACTACATATAGACTATGACAAAAAACATACTAACGGCCCTAAAATAAAAATCTCAAAGTGTCAATATGTCTTAGAATACAAAAGCTGCTCACGACTTTATTATATTAATTTTGCATTCATACGTAGCAGACAGAGACAAAGTCATTAAATTGACAGAAGACTACAACAATGAGTATATTATTGTTTATTTATTTAGTTGCAACCGCTGATGATGCAGGGCAACAGCATTGTTGCGTGGCTTGGTACGGTGCCCTCACGGGAAAACCCTTTCTGAAAAACAAATTAGCAACATTAAAATAAGTTATGAAAAAGGTACCCACAATGGTAGATGTTACTTCCAATGAAAAATGGACATCAAAAACAAAGTTTCCAATATCTTTTTTAAAATCTCACTGCTCACATTATGTAAAAATGCAGTGGTGTGGTCTTGTGTATTGGTCATCATTATTAGTCCTCATAAATCTGTAACATTTTGTTGACAATTGTCCTACCAAAAGTTGACAGCCCAACAAGATCTCTGGGTCCAGGCATGCATGAGGGTCTATGTAGAAAACTCAGTAAAGAATGTAGGAGTAGAAGTGTACACAAAAAATACATTAACAACATAGAGATATGATCAAAGTACAAATGAAGTAAATGATGTAATAATCATATGGTGAAATCCAGAAAATTAAGATGGTGAGAATCTGCCAAACACCAAGCTTGATCCACAATGTGTAAACCACACAGATCACAATGAAGAAAGATCAAATATAGTCTTCCTCTAGACTATGTCAGTTCTCTAGACTTCAACAAAGTACTACTGCAATTGATTCCAGCACATTGGGTATCACAGGTAGCTGACAATAACAACATGACTATTTGGGAGTGTCTTTGGGCAAGCAAAAGTATATCAAATAAGAACTCACCTGAATCTTCTATGAACAACCTTAAGATGCCTCATTCTTCCAGTGCCAGTTGTCCTTCTTTTCTGGGCTTTCTTGGACCAGTTGTCTAAAGAAAGATAATGTATTTGAAATATAAACTTGCATCAGTAAACAGTACATAAGATTAATAGACAGGTCAGAAGATACCAATAGTGGAACAGATCTGGACATGTTTACAGCAAAGAAGTGATATTGTCTTCTTTCAGCACAGTTAAATTTTTACGTTGTCCAACATCAGTGATGGAATAAAGCACAGCAATAAGATAGAAGAGATCTATAGGATGTTCAAGATAATTGCAGCCCGTGAATGGAGCTAATCTGGCATATATGTATGGAAATGGGAAGGTTCAATTATGACGTAGTATAGGTCAAGGTCGTGTGACGGTGTGTAATTGTAGTGCGGGAAGGGACGATGAACAAATGTGACGTAGGACGAGCTAGTCAGAACCGGTTTAAATAGTAAATAAACACAACTAAATTTGTACCTGGCAGCTTTCGAATTGTCAATGGGGCTGCAATTATCTTGAACACCCTGTATAAAATGATCTATAAATGTTCAAGAGGTAGAAGATATGTGACTCTCAGATGTTTAACGAAAGCAACGTAGCCCAATATGTACGGTGTAATGCATCTGTGCTGGCTTTCTGGAACGCTTGCTCGCTGCTATACATCACCAGATAAGTTAAGATAGACCAATGGATCACAAAACACTGACAAATGCACAAATCTAAATTACATGAACTTGTTACATAGGCAAAAACGAATTTAAAATATCTAAGAAATTTTAACTAGCAGGGAACATAAGCAAATGACAAAAAAATGCACAGAAGCAGCTACTGAAATGAATGAATAGAAGATGAACTAAATCAGTGTTTCTCAAATGGCATGGTATTAATGCCCCCCATTGTGAGAGATATGCTTTAAATGTTCTTGTCTCCTTCCACGTCAATCGATGCAGATTGCGTATTCCGTCAAACGGCATACACTGCGCCATTCGAGTTGTTTTGTTTATACAAGTATTTCTCTTTTACTACGTTTTAACCTTATTATTCTAATAGGGTGTCCAGTTTTCTTCAAATTAGTATATAATAAGACATACGTATGTTTTTATTTATTGATGAGCAATTAGATTTTTTTAAAAAATTGTTTTTTTGCCTCCCTTGAATTAGCTGTGGAAATAAATGTGTACGGAAAGAGTTAACACACTCCCCTTTTTAATACCCATTAAAATATTATATAACTGTACATATATCTACACAGGAAACACCCAAAATATGTATTAAAAGTAGGACAGAATAGCAATGGTTCCAGAAGGTATTTCCAATGTTCTCAATTCAAAGAGTTAACAAAAAACCAGACCCTTTAGATCTGTAACATCAACCTCACTAAGGCTTATGTGAGACAATGTGTGGTAAATATTTTAAGAGGAAGTGCTACTTTGTAAGTGGACAGAGTAAGCAAGGAAGAGCCTAATGCTAATAATTTTAACTCCCCAGGCTTGAGATTGGAACCACTGATACAATGGGGCTCTGGGAAAATAAAAACTATTGTGCTACATGATGGATTTCTTATCTAAATGATCCAGTGCTTCTTGCAAACATGTATGAATGTAACGATTTATTAGAACATGCATTGTCCCTCAGATATCTTGATCTGTCTTTGTTGAGAAACACTAGACTAAACGATGAAAGTTTGAAACCATTAACAAGTGTACCTAAAAATATCACATGGTTTAATGGATACTTACAGTGCCTTAGACGAGGGCTTGGATATGCACATCTAGCACAAGTCTTCTTCTGAATATGGAAGGACCTCTGGCCACACCTCCGGCAGAAGGTGTGTGTTTTGTTATGCCGTTTACCAAAACTGGACGTACCTTTGGTCTACAAAAAAATACAAAAATGTAGCCAACACAAGAACCACCAAGATTTATGAATATAACTTAAAAAAATAAGGGCTGTTATATTATATAGTACTCACAGGTAACCACAACGAGCACGGCCAAAAATTAGACACTGTACTTATATAAGTGTTGGAGAGTGCGCCATATGGGGATTCTGGCCTGCCCTTGAATTCGTAATATACTCCCCATTCTTTATCTAGTCTTCCAAACCCACCCAAACGGTCAGTGTGCTTTTTCAAATGGAAGTTATCTTTAATTTCCTGAGCAATAAATGTGATCTGGTCTTCAGCACATCAGTATTCTCTAAATCCAGATTGATATAGGTATTCTGGGTTAGTCAGAAAATTCAGCGTAGTCAGTGCTCATATAGGCGTTTTTGACAGATTTTTGCATGAAGGCATGCTTTCCTTATTATCAGTGTCCCCACCATACCAGACCTCAGAGGTCGATTACTTTTCCAGATGCCACCTCAGTCTGGTATTTATTATATATTCCATTAATTTTCCAACAAAGTCGAGTTAGCTAATACTAATAGGTATGTAGTCAATTGTGTCTGTTAGATCTTTACCTTTCTTTAGTATGGGTATCAACATAGCTTTATTTAATGTCAGTGGTAGGATTCATTCCTTCCAGCTATAGTTTATTTGTATGTCAGCAACTTGTTTTGCTTTTTTACCTACCTAATCATGTCCGCATTTCTTGCCACATTATATCGTTTTCATTAATGATCTCATTCTTCTTACATTCATTCTTTCGACCAATTTTAATCACTCTTTGTGATATGTTTGATCTTTGCCAAGAACGTGTATACGTTGCACATTGGTTTAGTAGGCCCCTAAACGCATAGACTTCTACACGTTTAGGGCACATGCATCAATTTCAGCCAAACCTCCTTAGTCGCCTCTTACGACATGTATGGCAGGTAACCGTGGTTCTATTCTTTGCATCCCATATTTGGGCCCCGGTAACCACTCGGGCAATGATCTCATTCATTGATTCAACTTTCATTTTTTTTTACATAGGTTTGTCACCAAATACTTTTTTTGGGTGCAATCTTATGATTGTCATATAGGTTCTTAAATTGTAGCCAATTAGCTCGTCTGCAGTCTTTTCCCTGTGAGCTTAATGTTGTTAACTGGTATTTGTTTATATTGTAATCTTTCCTTTTTTAATGGACAGGTTAACTTCCATAGAAAGCATGTTTTTGCAAACATTTTTGTTGTTTCCTCTTCCAGCAATCCATTGCTTGTTCCTATATTTAGCAGTGATATCTTTGAGTGTGATCTTCTTCTTCTTTGCGTTCGTTTTTACGACCAATTTTAATCACTCTTTGTGATATGTTTGATCTTTGCCAAGAACGTGTATACGTTGCACATTGGGTTGGTAGGCCCTAAACGCATAGACTTCTATACGTTTAGGACACATGCATCCGATTTCAGCCAATTTGAGTGTGATGTTTGCTTCTATGGCTCTGGCAGTTTACAATCCATTCAAATTTCTGGAGGTTTTTTTTGGTTCGGTGTGATTTGTAATTGTTTCTTGTCGTGAGTGGGGAATGATCTCTACTGCAGCTGAGATTTTTAAAAGTAAGTTAACAAGAGCTTTTATTTTATCGCTTTTAGGCCATGCATCAACTGTATAAATATTGTTCATCATGCTGCCTCGGTATCATAATCATGAATGAGTTAATAAACAAAGTCATGGATATCTTTTTGATAAACTGACTCAGTCAGTGTTACACACCTCAAGGGTCTTAAAAAATTATTAAAGGTGAATATCAATATTGATTGCGTCTTATAACATATTGTACTGAGCATGCAGTTGAGTGGATGTTCTTTGTGAAAAATGAAATAACTTGAAACTGCAAGCTCAGAGAGACATTGAAATTCAGGTTTCCCTGCGTGAATAGTGAATGAGCGAAATCTTGTGATTTTAACTTCGAACATGGGAATATGCATGATAGCCTGAAAAGTATACATAACCAGTAAGATGCAGAAACCATAAGTACTATGCTTGTATTAAATGTATTTGTATAGCAGCATGCCCATTTGTTGCACGAGACTATTCTTAATCTCAGTACCTACCAATAACAATTTGTAAAGTTAAAGAGTGCAGCTAGTGTGAGTGTCGAAAATTTGGTAACTGAGATAATAGAAGAAAGAATAAGACTATCCTACACATTATATTTCTATCAACAACCTCTGTTTTAGTTGTGACATACGTGTAAACATTGTTCTCAATATAAGTGGTAATCCACTGGGAGAATGCAAACTTTTTTTTACATTCATTTAATTGTGAGCAAACATTGCGATAGCTGCATCTGATTTACATGCTATATATGAAAGCCATAATTATTATTGTTCACTCAAAACATATTCAAAAAGTGATATAATCTTGGACATTAATTTTATTTATTATGATAGTGTACATCAATGTAGATAAGAGATGTATAACGATTTATATTGTCACATTACTTTAAGTTTCAAAACATACCATTTTCGTCCGTCAGACCGGAAGTACAAAAGAACAAATTCAGAAACGAATGAACCGGTTGTGTACATAAAGCTGTCATGTGACTGTGAGTTTACAATAGCAACCAGGAAGTTACACGTGGAGTAGTACACGTATTTACGTTTATCGTATACACAGTGGTAGTTATATTTACCACGTACGATGATTAGAATAAAGTATTTATTTAGCAACCCACAGTACCTTCTTTAAAGACGTGTGTTCAGTATTTTAGTTTCATTACAACATGATGATGTCTGCTTTAGTATTGCCGATAAATAACATGAACAGTTATCCAACTTTAACTACAGAACATTCTTCAGAACAGGCTCAGTGTGACGATGAGTGTCAGTCTTCTGCAGTTTTGAATGCTACTGTCGTGAATGATATACGAAGGAAAACAGATCAATTAAACGAAGATAGTCTCGCGCAGTTTTTAACTTCAGTTCAAAATCTGTTGTTAAAATACAGAATGTATAGTAAGTCTCCCAGTCGTCAGGTAACATCTGGTGGTCTTCAACAGTTCATTACCAGAAAAATGAAAAACAATTCAGATGATTTTACTTTTAGTGACTTGACTCAGCGGCTAAAACTTCTATATTCAAAGACGGATTCTGTGTATTCAAATATTCATTTTGATCCCGAAGAAAATAGTGCTATTCAGTACATGCCAGTAAGTTGTATATTATTTAACGCATCAGACATGAGTTTGTTTTAATTATTGTTTTTCATCAACCAACTCAAAACGTACATTTTGTAATCACGAAGATGTGTTTACTGGCTGTGTCATAAAATATCAATTTGTGACCATTGGCTACATTCTGAAGTATGTGATCACTGGTTACACGAAGTAGATGGTCAATAGTTACAATATTGTCAAGTACAGTATGTACTCGTAATTTCAAACTTGCAGTACTTCAAACTCTGAAGTACTACAACGTGCAAATCTGCCTTCCATCATGGGCATGCTCAGCAGTAGACGACTAAGATGGTTGATGCATGTGAGAAGAATGGAAACTTATCGCATACCAAAACAAATGTTGTTCTGTGAACTTTCGGAGGAAGAGGCACCAGGGCAGACCACTGCTCAGATATAAAGATGTCTGCAAAGCCTCAATGAAAAACTTTTCTATAGGTCCCAGCACATGGGAGGGACTAGCTGATGACAGAGTTGTGTAGAAAGCCAAATTGCGAAAGGCGCAGAGTCTTTTGAGAAGAGACTTATGTATGAGCTGAACGACAAGAGAAAAGCGAAAACTCAGAAGTTGTCACAGTAAAACACTTGCCAATTGACCGTCTGTAAAGACGAAAAGGGCCATATATATATAATTTCAATAAATCTATTATCTCGAGGTTGAACTTTACTGTATGTATTTATCCGTGTAAATGAGTCACAAACTAGTCACTCTTTTTATAGCAATTAAACAAATCATTACCAAACCATTTCTGACTTCAGGTTGATCTCAAGCTTCATATATTCTCCTTCCTGGATGCTAAATCACTGTGCATGGCATGTTGTGTAAACCAGGAGTGGAGTCTGCTGGCATGTGATGAATTTTTATGGCAGCGTCTGCTCAAAACTGATATGAAGCACTGGTCACAACTATCACACATGACCAACCCTCAGATGTATCTGGAAGTCAATTCTGAGTGGTCTTGTAAAGAAATGTGAGTAATTTTAATGAATGTTAATGTAATGCAATATTGTTATATTTATATATATATATTTCTTTTGAATCGTTATACGTTACATGGGGCCTGCAAGTTATTTCTCCATACCGCTCTGTCCTTGGCAACTCACTCAATCTTTTCCATAGAATTGAGTCCGATATTTCTTGCCTCTCTCAGCAAAGTTTGTTTCAGTGTCTCCTTAGGTCGTCCTCTCTTTCTTGAACCCTTTGCCTCACACTTTAATGCCTGCTTTGGTATTCTTTGATCATTTCGTCTCAAGGTATACCCAACATATCTCAAACTTCCCTTTCTTATAACAGTTGTTACTAATGGTTGACCAGACATTTTTCTGATTTCCTCACTTCTCCTGAATTCATTCCATTTTAAATTCATTATTTTTTGCAGACATCTATTTTCAAATGCATTCAATTTGCTTTCTATATCTTTAGTCATTTTCTAACTCTTGCTGACGTATGCTAGGAATGATACAACGTTGGAATTGAAAATTCTGAATATAGTTTTAATACTATATAACTTGCAGTTCAATATTTTATTTAGACTTCTATAATATTGTGGCTTTAACATTGTAACCTACATAAATAACCTTATTTACAGCAACATCTCTGGAGGACCCATGCATCTTTACAGAGTAACATTGAGAACCCTGTGGACTGCTAAAATGACTAATGTTGATGTGTTGAAATAGGTGTAACTTTGGAGATGAAGCTCATAATCAAAATAAGAAAGAGACAAACTTTATTTTTATGAACGTCATAAGAAAGGAAGGACCAGAACATATTCTGATAAATGAAAATTAATGACAGGTAGGGACAGTTGAGAGGCGACGCAGGATGTCACAATTTCCTGGGAGAGCCCAGAACCAGGGCATATATTTAGAGAGTCCACAAGGATGGTGGTGAATGCTCAGTGGGATGACCTATTTCCCACAATCTGACTAAGAACCAGAGGTGAAGGTCTTCTGAGTTTAAACAGATTCAATGTTAAATACATGAGAAACAGTTTATGGTTCACAACTACCAACAGGCAGTGCACATCAAGAGCAATGCTACTCCGATACAGTGGTTACAAAGCATAAGGTCGTCCATGCAAAAGGTGAACCTCAGAAATAACAGAGGTGGTGGAAAACACTATTTATGAAGCGCATATAAGTGCCCTTCTAGAAATCTCTTCTTATCCAGATGCTGTGAGGCAAAACAGGATTAGAGAAAAGAAGTTTACGACTTCATATAACGACAAAGAATATCAGAGAACAGCCGCACAAAAAGTTAATATTTACGTGATGCCAGATACAGAACTTGCAGACTGAGATGGTATGGTAGAGTTACAAACGCAGACCTATGGATGACAGGAACCATGTCAAGAGGAGAAAATGGTGATGGGTCTGGCATAACATATGGAAAACACAGTTGAGTGTCACTAGACAAGCACTTGAGTGGAACCCGCAAGGAAAGTGAAAAAGAGGATTCCCGAAACAGACCTGGAGACAAAGTTAAGCACTTTTCTTGAGGAACTGAAGAGTGCTCAACTGTCCAGGAGACCATAAAGAGAACAACCAGAGACCGAGAAGAGTGGTAAACAACTGTTGAGGCCCTATGCTCCACGAGCAGCGGAGAGGAATGAGTCAAGTAAGTCAAATACAGAACTTAGCATTGACTGTGAAAAATAGACCAGCTCAGCTACTAGAGTTCACAACAACAGTAACCTCTAGGTACCTTCTGATGGAATATTTATATACACTGCAATCTCAATTTAGATGGAGACTGCAGTAAAACTATGTAGAATGCCGAAAGACGCAATAACAAAGTACTGTAGTTTTACAAAATACAATGACAATACACAGCAACGTTTCGACCAAACGGCCTTTATCAACAAGCGATACAACAAAAGTGACAAATGTCACAGAACACCACATATAGACTTTGACAAAGATATTTATTTATATAAAGATAAATATTTATATACACTGCAATCTCTTTAAACTTCTGCTGTTATCTTCTCATTGTTTTGTTTCCAGATACTTAAGGTGCTCACCAGAATTTCACAGACATCTGCAACAAGCAAACTCTACATTTTATCCAGTGTCTTCATTACTTAAGTACTTTTTGCCTAAAAAGATACCAAAAGTAGCTATGTTTGGACCTGGTCTGGAACAATCAACAAGTGGTCTTGTGAGAAGAATACTTTATGAGGAAAATAAAATTTTTACTCGAGTTGCTATGTTTCCTGGACAGTTTGATGGTAAAGTTTTTCATTAAAATCTTTATTTAATTGGTCTATATTCTTCTGTGTTTGTCCTGATGAAGGCATTATTTGTGTTGTAATTGACATTGAGGCTGCAAAATTTGTTAAAACATTCATTATCAGCCTAGCAGTTTTGGGACCGTGCATGCCTTCACATTTCGATCCTTACTCGTTTTGCTTGACTGCTTTTATTCATGCTGTTACAAGAGCCATAATTGAAGGTGGAGTATGGTCTTTCTTGGTGAACACTAACTTCTGTCAGCTTATTCACTGCATCTTATACCTTGGTCTATATTCCATTGTTAAATAATCAAGTGTAGGTAGGAAATTTTGGATGCCCTGTCCTATGTATGGTACCATACACATGTAGGGGCCTAAGAACCAAGGTGCAACATATAGTCGTTCTTGGCAAAGATCAATTATACATCACAATAAGCATGATCAAATTGGTTGTAAAGAACATTTGCAAACAAACAGTCAAGCCATACAGTCCATGTTTAAATAGCAAATAATTGATTGAAGTATTTTGGACATATAAAGAGACACAATGGGTTAAGAAGACTATCATGGAAGGAGGCATCCTGGCAAAGAGAAGTGAAAAACTCAGAGAATATGGATTCAGGGTGTAACTGATGGTTTGAGCTTGATGACTGCTTGATTACAAAGGACAGGGTGGCAAAGTTCTGTTCAGGACAAGCTATTTGATGAAGATGACATAATCGAGCATATGAAAGTCTGGTCTATTGAAATGCTTTTCTTTGTGGCGTAGTTGGCTAAATTTCAAAACATTTTCTTTCTTGCAATCAGGTGATGTTCTCGTTATGATAGAATGGAATTACGTATCCAAGTTAAATTTTGTCTCTGTTTCTTTCATGTTCCTTTGGATAGTTATAAAATACATGACTTAGTAGATGTTTGACCAGACTTCAATGATATTACTAATCAGAAAGGAATAAAGTGACTCGATGTGTTCTGATGCTGTAGTAACCTATGCAATAATTTCTTCATCTTTGTTTGCTTTAGTATAACCACATAAATGTCTCTTTGTAATAGTAGCTATTTGAATGCATTGTATATTGTGCTATGATTTACAACAAGGCTGTGCCAACAAGGCATTTTGTTCTCGCTAGCTCATGATAATTTCCACTCTGTCTACAGGGCAGCATTTGTGGTTCTATTTATAAACTATGACATCGGCCGAGCTAATCTAGCGTCATTAAGAAAGACAAAAACATACTGTAGCCCTGGGTGCTGAGCCATTTTCTATGGGAGTGTCTTCCCTTTATGGGCATCACCAGTCATTTAAGACACAGACAGTTTGCATCTGGTGCAGATACTTGATCCCTAAACTGTGACCTGGCAAATCACAAAACTATTAGGTAGAGAGAGAAGATATACTAATCAACTTCTCATGAGTACGGTGATCAAGTGGACTTTGGGATGGTTGCTGCAGCGGAGGATGGAGCATGCATGGGAATGTGCCATGACATTGATTACATAACATAACATAAAAGAAACTAGAATTTGCTTTGTTTCCAGGATCTGTTACATGGGGGTGGCTTAGCTTGTTAGCGTGAACAATGTGGATACCTTCACTTTGCAAAGAAATCTCTGATTATAATATTATATATTTTTATAAAGGTTTTCCATTCTTTTGTTCATCAAAATTTGATTCTGGACTCTATTGACATATTATTGTACAAATTTACTTGACCAGGTGTGGGAGGTGGTATCACTTTAAAACTACAAACTGGTCACTCTCTACATCTCTCTGTGTTATACTCGGCTTCCAAACAGGAGAGAGAGAACAGAGGTGCACTTGAAAGACTACAGCAGAATAGAATGTTGCAGGTACGTATCAGTTGACTGTTGCCTTACTTAAAACAAGCAAGCCACCATAGATCTGGTTAGGTACATGAACATCATGGGGTGCTCATAGCAAAGTCGATAGCACGCTTCGCTAGTAACCATGTGCATTGCTAATTCCGGGGTTTGATGCCAACTTGGACCAAAAAATTGTTAAGTGTGGACACAGTACGCAATTGGAATACATTTTTCCTGGTCCTTTATTTGGGTATCTAAATTACAAGTACCTCTAAAGTCGGAGTAGGACTCGTCTGAATGATGAGGGACACTGATTAATTGAACCATCATCTTTGCACATCGGTGAGTAACCATATGTGCTCCAATCTCTTTCTTACACATGGAGATCTGAGTGACACAAACTCCGTAGCACCGGAGCGTCCCGATGTAATTTAGAAGATGGTAAAAATATTTTGTTGGTATTTGAAACAATATTTCTAATGAATTTTGCCTGGGCAGCTGCTCTTCTCAATTTTGAACTGCCAAGGGCTCTTTTATGTGCTTAACATGAACACAAGACCTGTGTTTTATCTTCCGTCATTGGCCAGTGTCCCTCACCATTCAGGCGAGTCCTACTCAGATTTTATAACTACTTGTAGTTTAGATACTCAAGAAAAGGAAGTAATCTTATTGTTTTTGATCATTACAAAAATGTTCAAAAGTAAACAGTTGTGTTATCAGTATGAAATCTTACCCCTGAAGTCGAAGAAGGAACATCGGCATGGCAGGGGACATTGATTAAAAAAGGAAAACATGCCTTCACACAAAAATAAGTAAAAAGTGTCATACCAAGTGCCCTTACTGCACCTGAATTCATATCAGTCAAGCGCAAGAAGAGAAGTATGAAATCTTGCAATTGTTTTCATTTTATGTAAAATAAAATGATAGTATTCATTAAAGCAAATAAAACACAGTTGCATGACTGTCATGATGATTGAATACAGTTTGAATATTTGTTGTATTCTCAGAGACAAGTTGGAGAAGATGATGTTGAAAGTGGTGAAACTCTTTATGAACTGACACCTCAGATCAAACATTTGTGCCACATTCTTAATGGACTCATCTTTGTTGTTGATGCCTCCGATTCAAAGGATTCAGGTAAAGAAAGAAATTCTGTGTTATATTTGTTCTTTATTTTTGTGCCAGGGCATGCAGGTGTAAGGGAATGAAGCACTGATAGGATTACAGGTATGGCTGCTGTAAAAAGTGGGTGAGCAATGGACCAGGCTGATATTCTAAGTTCTCTAAGGGGGAGAGGACGCGTAAATGATTCAAGTGATAGTGATGAATCTACAACCCTAACCAGACTGCAAGAATTCCAAGTCAAATGTAGTTTATCTAGACAAGAGCGCTATACTGGTAGCCAAAGAAGAATAGTAAACCAACAAATAACTGTTGTCAGTAGCTGCCACATGCTTAGAGACATACTGAGGAGATAGGAGCACTTATCGACTAATTGGTTTGATGCGCAATGATGATATCCGATGACTAGACTAAAGTATATAATCCTGGCACAGAAGCTCATGTAACACACAATATTGAAGGTGATTGCAGGGATGTTGAACACTATTCTTTCAACAACACTCTTAAAGTTTCAAGATGCAAGTGATTTAAATGGTGTTAGGTGGAATGATCTTTTAGTAAGAGTTTTCCAGAAAGTAATGTCACTGTGGAAATATGTTCTATGTATATGTCAACTCATTGCCTGGTATTGATATTCATTGAAGAATATATAATACATCTTGAAATATACTAATATATAAATGGTTACCACATCATGTAACCATTTATCTTCTATATTTTCAGTTGCAAAATGTCGAGGTGAGCTCATGGCAATGTTAAGAGAAAGATCTGCACCACGTCCCAGTTTTGATACTATCCTGCATCAAGCAAGCAGACAGCCCTAGACTTCCAGCCTGTGAAATTGTTGATATTCTGCACCTTTCCTCCATCTTGCAACCTTGGCTTGTAAGTACATACGAACATAGCTGTAGTCATAGGTGTGTTTGTTGGGGGGGGTTCATTCACACTCACTTTTAAGAGTTAATATTAGTATCATATTACTGAATCACTGAAAAAAGGAGGCCTAGAAATACATGGAGATGATATTTGGAGGCAGAGATCAACAATATAAAGAAGAGATGGAGGGAGCTGCAGGAGATAGTAAGACTTGGCATAAGTTGGTTGAGGGCCTATGCCCCAAACCAGGTTAAAAAGGTAGAGAGAGATTACAGAATAACAAATTTAATTCATGATCTCTTCCTCATTGTTAGATCCTATCTGTGGCCCTGTTTATGCCCATATGATATAAGTAAGGATTTTAAAAAATCTTATTAGTAAATATATCTTGTCTGTGCCTCTCCTCGTGTTTAGACAGCAACAAATGCACACCAACCATTCTTGGCTGTCCTCTTTATTATGCTTCACAATAATACGACAAATACTTTTGCAGTGCATGCTATCAAATATCATTTTAGAGTCAATAAAGTTTAAATAGTTTGCTTTACCAGTTACCCATCTTTACAATTTTGTATCATGTTGGACAATACACATGCACCCTCTATTGTTGAAGAAAGAAGCTAGAATGATAGTGACTAGATCTGAGAATAGAGAAAACATGTACAACTATCATAAATGCAGTGACTCATGACATAATGATACTCTTGACATGACTATTTGAACACATGCCTAGAGTATTGCAGAACTTAGCGCTCTGCCTGTGTGGTGCCGGGGCCCACAAGGGAAGCAAAGAATAGTACCACTGTGATCTAAAAGGCATAAGAGGCGACTGAAGAACCTAGGTAAGCTAACCTAGTAAATAAAAAAGCATAGCAGGAATCGGATGTGCTGGCCTACTTTTAGACGCAGATCACAAACAAATCATACAGAGTGATTAACAAGTGGTCGATATGGTGCATTAGAAGAAGCAGAACTCAGCATGTCTAGAAAGCAACCTGATGGCTGGGAATGAGCACAGTGAGTTCTACCTTAGCTGCTGTATCGTATTGAACAGCATTATTTATCCCCAGCTGCTAGGACATTCGAAACATTGCTTTATCTTGTTTTTGCACTTTGTAAAACTACCCAGTTTTTACTTCATGTTTCGTCTACAGCTGTAATCTAACCCTGGGGTTACACATGAATTATGGGAATTTTTTTTTTTTTGAATATTGACAAAGCTGTGTTTATCTCTGAAGATGGAGAAGGCGCGCCTATATGTTGGGGGACAGTGATAATAAGGAAAGTCAGCCTTCACACAACAATCTGTCAGAAGCTGCCTGACTACGCCTGCATTCATGGTGGGCCAAAGACGAGGAACAAATCTGTGTCATTAACTTTCTAAAATAATTAAATCTTTTCTAACAAGTTCGTTTCTAATCTATTGTTGTTTTTTCATTTCCAGGTGATTGACTGTGTTAGTGATACCCTACATTCTGTTGATGCTGGAGTTATTTGGCTTGTAGACCAGGCTCAGTTTAAGTAATAAATAATGGAAGTTCGACCAAATCAAACTGTTACTACTGTCATTCGTAATGTCAGTCCCATGTGTCTTTATCCAGACAGACATAGTGCAAAACATGCCATGTATTGTTAAGCAGAGAAACTTTGTTCTGATGGCCAACTGTTTGTCATCACAGTTTTCTTGAAATGAACATGACACATATCATCAGATATTACACAACCTGACAGCAAGGCATGTGTGCTTAAAAAATGCTTAATTACTGCAGCCAATCATAGTCTACATCACAGAGTTCAATATCTTGCTTTCGGTGAATCAGAGAACTGCTTCCACAGATGTGTTGCAATTCTCATTTACAACATAGAACTGTAACCCTCCAACTTATTTCTATTTTACTCTTTTGTATATATATATTTTTTTTACAGATCATATATTCTCCAAAAAGGAATTAAGAATCTTATATATATGAAATAATGAAAGCTGACCAGAGATTTAAATAGTTTGGAATCACACATTGTAGAACTGGACCCTTGAGTAGAATGCAACCATCTGCATGTATACCATTTGACGTCTGCTAGGGAAGACTGAGTACCTATGGGTCTGCTCAAGAGCGCTTGGACATCAATTCAACCCAACCTTTTTATGGATCATGCCCCAAGCAACAGCATCTTCAGTCTTCATTGCACACAAGAGCACATAGAGAAGAGACAAAAATTTGTCACTTAAGTCGACCATGTGCTTTTCATTCTACCTCAAACTTAGTCCTGTGCATGACTTTGAGCTCTGCTTCAAAAATTCTTGAGAGCTGTTCCATACTCTACCACTATGGCACCCGAATCTTCATGAGCAGTTTGGGTTTTTTGTTTCTCCGCTTTTGTAGTTGTTTATTTTAAAAAAAAAATGAAAACAACATGGGGTCGTCGGTCTTTTACAACATACGTTGAAAAGAGACGGTGATTCTATACTTGATAAAGGCCTTTCGGTCGAGCGTTGCTGTATCTGGTTTTTGTACTTTGTAAAACTACATTACTTTGTTTCAATGTTTTTGCCTTTGTAATAAAAATTGCCAAAAAGTTAAATTAGCACTGTTTACATTTACAAGTGACAGCTTGTGCAATCTAGTAAACTTTAAAACATGGGACCAAGTATTTATATTGCCTGCTTTTTATTATTGGAAAGTTAAGAGTTGTGGCGATAATTATCGCCTGTCGATATATATACTACATCAGTAATATTGTCATTCTCCAGTTGCTATTAAAACTGTCCCCCTACAGAGTGTATTCCCCATTTTGAGAAGCACTGAATTAGTGTTTACATGCATTGTGTATTCTTCTTCAGCGATCTCTAGTCATGCGCTTAGTTTACTGTGGACCACAAACTGGGCAGTCAACTTTAGTTCTGTCAGGTTTCCCCATCAGATTAGTTTTTAGGTTGACTGGGTGTGGCCACATGTTGCTTCTCAGCTCACCCAGGAGAGGACAGTCTTGCAGGACATGCTCCGGTATCTGTTCTGCCTGCTAACACTGGCAGCGAGCTGTTTGACTTATCCCTAATGGTTTGTTGAGTCTGCAGTGTCCGGTACTTAGGCAAAATATAATGACCTGGTCTGTTCTGCTTAGGTCTTTGAGAAAGTCTTTTCAATAATCATATCCAGTGTTTGTCTTCCAGTCTACTGCAGATTTTCTATGTATGAGAGTTTTGACCTGAAAAGACAGGGGTTAGTAAATTTGCTCTTTGGTACTGCCCTCCTTAGCCAAGAGATCGGCACTCTCATTGCCTGCAATGTGTATCTTCTTTGCGTTCATTCTTTACGACCAATTTTAATCACTCTTTATGATATGTTTGATCTTTGCCAAGAACATGTATACGTTGCACATTGGTTTGGTGGGCCCCTAAGCGCATAGACTTCTACACGTTTAGGACATGTGCATTCGATTTCAGCCAAACTTCCTTAGTCACCTCTTACGACATGTATGGCAGGCAACAATGGTTCTATTCTTTACACCCGAATTTGGGTACCAGTAACCACTTGGAGCGCAATGTTATGATACACTAACTTATTTCATTTACCAGCTATGGATTCAGCCGTATTAAGGGCGGACAGTATTGTGCATCTGATCAAGTTGTGCGTGAAGGCTTGCTTTCCTTTTATCCGTGTCCCTCACCATTCAAGCGAGCCTTCCCGACTTCAGAGTAACACATCGAATGCTTTCATTGATATATTTATTTCATTAAAACAATGTTTATTAACTTGGCTGTGTATATAATCAATGTTAATATATTCTATATTTGCAACAATTCTAATGAATATCTGTGATAATTTTTCTTGACATATGTCCAAAAATAAATGTGTATTCAAATACTTTCGAACATAAGCCAATCATTTTGTTTACATCAGGTAATTTTGGCAAATTAAAAATAGATGACATACATTTCTGATTACTTTTGAGTATTTTCTGCTGTTAAACTGTTTATGTTAGAGTTGTCTGTTCAATGTTGCTATTAGTTATACATTTATTAAATGTAACTGGTGTTAGTGGGACTTCTTCTGCGATCGTCTGTTATGCGACTACTCCGGCATGTGTCATAAACAGGGCGTGCGCTTGAGATCTTCACGGACCCCCATAATTTGTTTTGTAGGGTTGTTTCTGTTGGCCTGATTTCCATTCTCAAACTGGGCCAGGATGTGCTTTGGTGCTCCACAGGTGCAGGCAGCCGAGACCCATTCTGTGGAGGTGTGCTGTCCCGTTCTAAGTCTGAAGACTGCTTTTTTGTTTAGTGTATCCCCCGTTTGTTTTTCATCACATCATTTTTCTGGATAAATTAGTGGGACTAATCAGTGTAGTGTATAGAGTGGTCACTTATTGCACAAGAGGATTGTGGGTTCAGTCCCATGTTCAACGTTCCGAATGCGAGGAAAGGGATTGGCCCTCCTGCACATTTTGACCTGGAAATGTTAAGCAACAGGTACTCCATGCCATAAAGTCTGAAAATGTGCGGACAGACTTGCATTAACTTATCGGGAAGGGGGGTATGTTCTTCACAACTGCTTGTTGGATGAGGACACCAACATAGATGTTGAATCCATCCAAGGTTTCTTCTGTGCGTTCGTTCTTACGACCAATTCTAATCACTCTTTGTGATATGTTTGATCTTTGCCAAGAACATGTATACGTTGCACATTGGTTTGGTGGGCCCCTAACGCATAGACTTCTACACGTTTAGGACACGTGCATCCGATTTCAGTCAAATCTCCTTAGTCGTCTCTTACGACATGCGTAGCAGGTAACAGTGGTTCTATTCTTTACACCCCAAAATTTGGGCCCGGTAACCACTCGGGCAATCCAAGGTTTAAGGAGTTACCCATTGTACAGTTAGAACTGGATGTCTGATGGGCAGAGTGAGAAGTATGCATACCCTTTGACATCTATTAGGGAGACTGAGCCCTATGAGTCTGTATGGTGCCATGATGTCGGTTTAGTAACCAATAACAGATTATCTACACAAAAGATATTTGTATGTTTTAATATTTCTTTATTTCACATTTGTTCCCAACATCACACTAAGGTCACTTAAAGGGAAGAACGTACATGTAAACTATTACTACTATTAATGGAGACTTAACAATAGTTAACATGCATCTTTCAACAATTCACACGGAAGAATGTCATTCTAATATACATCTTTCAACAATTCATACGGAAGAATGTTATTCTAAAATACATCTTTCAACAATTCACACGGAAGAATGTCGTTCTAAAATACATCTTTCAACAATTCATACGGAAGAATGTCATTCTAAAATACACCTTTCAACAATTCACACGGAAGAATGTCTTTCTAAACAAAAATATCTTTACAGCAAAGTAACATTCACTTTTAATTTTTATTTAACAAGCATCCTTTCATTTTTCCACATCACCACATACTGATAAGCACTGGACCAATGACATTTTTGTTTCCTGCTTATATCACTCTGGTTTTTTTAATGACAAATACAGTTTTTTATGTATCACCATTTTGTCTGGGTTGATTTTCTTTAGCAGCTGGGCAATTACATGAGTGATTTTATCATTGCTCATGTTTAATTTCTTTGATTTGAACTTTTGGACTAATTCTTTCGTGGTCATAGGCTTCCTCATCAGGTACCGTCTGATAGCATCTTCTGTGATACCCTCACTGTAAATAAAAGATATAAAGTCAGTGCATGAATTTGACAAAGAAAATATTCTGGTTGCAAAAAAAAAGTTATCACTTTTTAAAACATCTTACTGTTCTACTTTGTGGTATACGACAAATACTAGACTGAGAGATAGAGGCTAGATTGCAAAAAGCAAGTCTACCAGCTAGAACCATTGTTAAGGCACCAAAACATCTCACCGATAGCTAAACAACAGGAAATTAGATCCATATAATGAAGACCACTCTAATTATCCAAAAGATAAGAAAGGTTACTCTGGTCAAGAAGAGAGCCGCAGTAGCGTAGGTGTTAGTGCACTCCCTCTTGGCTAGTGGTCTGGGTTCAAATCTACAGCGGCGCTGGAATTTTTTTCTGACTGTAATGGCTCTCAGGTCGACCCAGTCTTAATATACTTTGAGGTGTGAAAAAGCGTTCCTTTACTTTTTACTCTGGTCAAATCAGTCTACAGGTGTGTAGAAGACTGATGGACAGATGTAGACCTGTAAGGTTCTTGGGCAGGGAAGGTTTATAATTGTTGAATATTGCATTATATTTCTGGCTTGTATTCTCTGTTCTGTTGCTGCAGTTCAGCATGCATCATTAACAATAGTCAAGTAACTTCATTGACGAAAATTGTGGCATATCCTTTACAGGATGTCGTCATCAACCACAGCAAACGAGTCATTGATTTTCTAGGCACCACTTATACGTTTAGCAGTTTGCCAGTGCTTTCTGAAAAGTTAGGTCTTTTTCTTCTTCTGCATTCGTCTGCTATGAATTCAGGCATAGCCATGGCGTCTGGTGTAGCATTTCTGACTGATTTTTGCATGAAAGCCTGCTTACAGTTTTAATGGTTTCCTCGCCATACTCCTACTTCAGAGGTAACGGTGAGGTCTATTTTTACCATTCGTAAACATTTACGGGAACAAATTTGCTTCCAAACTGCCAGACGTGGAGCCAGATAATCTTGGGTTGTGATAACTTCATTGAGCATCTACATAAACAAATATAAGCTATACCTGTCGTCACTTCTGTGTTTTTTAGCAGTCTCTGACTTTCCTTCTGGTGACTTGTCTGCTTTTCTCTTCGGTGCTGAACAGGAAAGAAATAGATTATCACACTCAACAAATATTGTCTATAAATCATCAACATTTGATTAATTTCTTTTATAAACAATGAAAGAAGCCATGAATATTTTGTTCTTAAATCAGTATGTCTGGATAGATTAGAATAGAATCAGTCTATAACAGTGCTGTCCGTTTTATATACTGGACTTCTTCTTGAGCGCTCCATATCGACCACCTGTCAACCACTCTGTGTGATGTGTATGTGATCTGAGCCTAAGAGCGATTGTACGTTGTGCCAGTTATGCACCTACAAGTAGGCCAGCACATCCGCTTTCTGCGCTGCTTTTATTTACTAGGGTAGCCTCCTAGTGACTACATTAGTCGCCTCTTACGACATGCATTGTAGGTCGCAGTGGTACTATTCTTTGCTTCCTTTGCAGGCCCCAGCACCACACGGGCGATATACTGGACTAATGACTGAGGTGTGGGCATCAGGAGCCATTTGCAATAATAATACTTCTTCACCCTTCCCCCAAGGACGCATAGGTCCGCAACCAAGGTTTTCTAAGTCCTCTTTTCTGGATCTTTCCCCATTTTCATGCGAGGATCCTTCTTCCTCGGGCGGCGAGCTATGAATTTCCTTAGTTGTTGTTTCTGTAGTTATCTAGTGTTTTTTAAAGGGTGTGGTAGCTAGCCCCACATTCAACCTCCCTAGTCGCCTCTTACGACATGTGTGGTAGGTAGTAGTGGTTCTATTCTTTACATCCCTGATTTGGGCGCCAGTAACTACTCGGGTGAAATTATATTACTACAAATAATAGTAATAAAAATATTGTAATACTTCTTCTTCTGCATTCTCACTAGATTGGGATTTCTGATTCTCTAATAAAGGCAGCCGTCTGCCTCAGATTATCAGCCATGCCATACAGTTTGTCTTGGACACTGGTGTAAGTGGACCACCTCTTTCTTCTCAAGTCTGCTTACTGGGGGCTGTTCTGTAGGATATAATTCCTATGATTTCTGTTTCCCCGTTTGTGCTGACCTCGTCCCGCAGTAAGTTTTGACCACCCTCGTGATGGTAGGTCCGACATTCTAACTGCGTGGCAAAATCTCCAAGGCAGATTGGCGGCCGTAGAATCCGTTATCCCATTCCTCATTGTGAGGGGTCGTTGCATCATGTTATGCGCCTTACGGCCTGGTGCATCCGTTTTCTGCAAGCATTTGTTTCGGGTTAGCATTCCCTAGCGGACACATACATCCAATTTCTGCCAAACCTCCTTAGTGGCAGGTAACAGTGGTTCTATTCTTTACACCCCAAATTTGGGCCACTGTAACCACTCGGGCATTATTGTAATACTAATAGTAACATTAATTTTAAAATATTAACAGATCAAAATGTAATCCTGACTAAAAGGTTAATTTATTTTAAATATACTGTTATTAAGAAATACTTTTATCCTTAAAATTTCGATTAGTGTAAAGCTGACAGAATAAAATAGGGCGTCATGGATGTATCACAAGGATATCTGTCATATTGAACAGCATTGTTCTATAGTATGTCTGAATAAAGCTAAAACAACATAGATCAAATACAGCAAAAGTGAACAAACCTCTGTCTTTCAACTTGTCTGGAGTTGATGTGCGATTTTCAGATTTTTGACTTGGTTCAGAAACAGTCTCATCTGGTTTGTCTTTTTTCTCTTTTCTATCTTTTTTCTCTTTCTGTTGAAGAAGTAAGATAATTTATAATGAGCAATTTCATAAATTCTGTCATGAATACATCTATTAATAACAGTATTTAAACAAATACATTGGAAAATGTTGATATTTGTTTTAAACATGTCTTACCAGTCCAAACCTGGCATGCGAAGAGATTCATATTACTCCTGTATGAATTCCAAAATTTCTTCTTCAATGATCCAGCGGCACTTGAGCTTTTGCCCTTCGGCCCAATGCTATGTAGTGGTATCTGCATGTGTTTGTAAGTTGTTCTTTTGTTCTGTATAATGTGTTCCATTTATCTGGCCTTGGAAGAGGGTCTTTCTAGTGCTTGACACTTGAAGAGGTGGTGGTGAACGGTTTCATGATGATGTGCGCACAGTTGGCACTCTGGATTGTGTTGTGGATGAATTCTGTTCAAGTGATTATTAAGTGTTATGTGTTCGGTTCGAAGTCTAAAAATGGTGCTCTGATCTCTTCTTGTAAGGTGGTTGATGTTATCATTAAGGTTAGGGCTGGCCATATGGGTGTACACCTCTCTTCCTGTGTTTCCCATGGCCCATCTGTTCAGCCAAATTTCTTTATTTGTTGTCATTAGGATTTGCTTTGCTGTATGGAGAGTTGTTGCTGTGATTGGTTGTTCCTGTGTTGACCCTTTCTTGGCTAGCCTATCTGCTTTGTTATTTCCAGGTGTGTTTGAATGTCCAGGGATCCACTGCATGGTTATTTTGATGTCATGTGATGTAATAAGTCTGTCAATATCTAGGGCTATATGGGATAGTTCAGATTTACAATGTCCACGATCTTCTAGAGCTTGAAGGGCAGACATTGAATCTGTGAAAATAATTATGTTTTGTACAGATTTGTCTTAAACTAACATAAGACAACAGACCTGCAAAAGTAATGCTGAGGCAAGCCTTCCATCTTTTTCAATATCTGAGTCGTCTTCTAAACTTGAGCTGCTACTGTCATCATCTCCTATACACACACACACAACACATTAATTGATGAATGGAAGATGTCATCTAATGTACACACAGCACATTAATTTATAAATAGAAAATGTCATATAATGTACACACAACACATTAAATGATGAATGGAAGATGTCACATAATATACACACAATACATTAATTGATGAATGGAAGATGTAATCTAATGTACACACAACACATTAATGGAAGATGAACAAATTGGAAATGAGAGTATTTAGTTTAGCATCAAAATGATACATGTTAGCAGCTCAATGGAGAAGAACAATTCAGATCTTCAGACCTTGTATAGGTCACAACAGATTGAGGTACATTGTCTTTCCCCAGGTGGATGATGGAATTGGTTGTCTACACTTGCCATTAAGCGTAGAGGTGGGAGCTTTAATTAATTCCAGGGTCAGATGAGTTGCTCTTGTTGTGTTATATCCATGTTTATTTAGTATGGTCTTGATATTGTCTATCCATCTTTGTCTTCTCTTGGCTCTAGTACCTGATCTCTTTTTATTGTATGCTGTTAATAGTTAAACAAACTAAAGATAGTGACATCTGATGAGTGTGACATGACTGGGATGCAGATACAATGACTGTAGAAGCATCGATTGTAAGGTCTCTGATAAAAGAAATAGAAAGAAACAGATGTGGCCACCGCCAATACCATTCAGGAACAAGTCCTTTGGAAATGCTAACGGTCTCCATCCGACCACTGCTTTTTTGGAGCATATTTAAATTTACGTATAAGAGTATATAAATAATACAATTTCCCGTAGCCTTTTCAAACATTAGGGTATGAAGTGCCTGTCATTTCATATTTCTAGTCCCTAGTGTACATGAGGTAGTAGGGTCCATTCCTTTCCTCACATGTGGAACATCTAGCGTGGAAGTGCACCCACAACCCTCTTGTGTCGAAGTCGATAGGCAAGCGTTTATACATTACTATAATCCGTTCTACAATAAGAGTATATACCGAACAAAATAAAGGCAAATAAAAACCCCAAAATTTAATAAAGGACAAATTGTGACGGTTCTAGAATACAATTTACAAACCTTTCTTTTGCTCTTCTTTCTTTTCATCTTTCTCATCAGGTTCATCTTCATTTTCCTCTTTCTCTCCCTGCTCATCCTCTTCATCTTCTGCCCCAGAGTCCAGAATATTTCTGAGGCCTGCTTCCTCATCCACTCCTTTCTCATCATACTTTTTATTCTTATCATGCTCCTCATCGAGACCAGACAGACTGCTAGAACTCCCAGAGTCGGACATGTAGTCCACCTTTGTCAAGGAAAAGGAAATAAGGTATACAGGACTTTGACATGACAATATATACAAGAATGAAGATTACTAGGTAATTAACAATGGAAATGAAAATCGTGGCATATCCTTCACAGGATGTCACTATCAACCACAGTCAACAAGTTGTTGATTTTCTAGGCATGACTTATACGTTCAGTGGTTTGCCCGCCCGAGTAGTTACCTGGGCCCAAATTTGGGGTGTAAAGAATAGAACCACTGTTACCTGCCATGCATGTCGTAAGAGACGACTAAGGAGGTTTGACTGAAATCGGATGCACGTGTCCTAAACATGTAGAAGTCCGTGCGTTTAGAGGCCTACCAAGCCAATGTATACACATTCTTAGCAAAGATCAAACATATCAAAAAGAGTGATTAAAATTGGTCGTAAAGAACGAACGTGAAGAAGAAGAAGAGTGGTTTGCCATTGCTTTATGAATGGTGATGTCTAATTTTACTATGGGTAAAAATTCAATAGAACAAATTTGTGCTCAAACTAGTTGACGCAGAGTTTGAACCAGGTACTCTTGTGTTGTAATAGAGCTCACTACCGATAAGTCACAGATGCCCACTTTAACAAGTACGAAGAAAAGAATTACAACACAGAAGTGAAAAACTGTCAATTTTGAGAGCACATAAAATTAACATGTCGATTACAACAGATTTGGGAGAATCTTCTTCCTTGACTCTGAAAACAGTGTTTAGTATGTTGTGTCATAGTTTACGAGTCTGTGTCATTCAGTCTGACACATCTGTTTTAGTTCGCAATTTTTTTGGCTGGATTTATATTTCCTCTTCTACTAGCTTAGTCAGACTGCAGTGATGCAGCATGTTTCAAGGATTACCACTTAGGGGTGAAATAGTAGTTACTATAAGGAACACTTTTTCATATCTTGAGGTATATTGGGGAATACGATGTCAGGCCCATATTTTTCAAAGAACGTCAGCACACGATGGTTGATGTGGGCAACATCACATCGGTCGCCTTTACTTCCCAGTGCTTTTCCTGGTAGCCAATTACGGCTGGGTTAACCAGAGAGCCGCTAGGGTTCAAAAAATATTTCACGTCCACTGTGGACTTAAACCCGGATCACTAGCCTAAGAAGTGAGATCAGTAACAGCTATTCTACTGCAACTCTCCAGGAGTTGGTATCAATGCTTCTAATTCCATCTCTCCTAGTAACTTTGATGATATCTCTCACAGTACCTCATCTCATACACTGTGATGCTTCCTCTACTGCATTTTAGATAAGAATCCAGGTTTGACACTGGTAGCAAAAGGTTGGTATGGATATATTTACTGCTTGCCCGAGTGGTTACCGGGGCTCAAATTTGGGGTGTAAAGAATAGAACCACTGTTACCTGCAATGCATGTTGTAAGAGGCGAGTAAGGAGGTTTGACTGAAATCGGATGCACGTGTCCTAAACATGTAGAAGTCTGTGTGTTTAGGGGCCTACCAAACCAATGTGCAACGTATACACATTCTTGGCAAAGATCAAACATATCACAAAGAGTGATTAAAATTGGTTGTAAAGAACGAATGCAAAGTAAGAAGGAGAAGACATAAGAATCCATGTTTGACACTGGTAGCAAAGGGTTAGTATGAATATATTTACTATCTGCCTTTCAATACTGAACAATGACTTCACCAAAATGTATACATGAAAATGGAAACCTAACATGGATACAGATATATTCATTACCTCTCTGTCATCATAGTCTCCCTCATCGCTTTCTTCTACTGCCTCATCATCCGAGTTTTTCTTGGAATTTTTATTATCTTTTCACGTTGCTCTTTGGTTTCTTTTTAGTTGCTCCATCTGAAAGCATTATAAAATATGTAAATATGTGCACAACATAAATAAATTAAACAGAACAGCGCAGACCACAGTTTTCGGACGGGACACTGTGGTCTCAGAGCACATCTCCATAGAATGGATCTCAGCTGCCTGCACCTGTGGAGCACCAAAGCAGTCTCCAGAGCTCACCCTGCAAGGCTGCCCCAGTGCAAGAATGGAAATTTGGCTAACAGAAACAACCCTTCAGAACAAACTATGGGGATCGTTAAGACCTCAAGTGCAACACCCTGTTTATGACACATACTGTAATAGTCGCATAGCAGAAGTTGATCGCAGAAGATGATAAAGGACAACATATCAGAAGCTGATTTTTAAAAATTTAAATAACAATATCACTAATAGAGAACCATGCAGGCTGAATTTGCAACACACAAAAAATAAGAAAGTTACGTTTACCTGCATCTTCTCCCTTATCTTCACCACCACTGTCATCATCCTCATCTGCATCTGACATATCCATATCGTTCCAGTCATCCATGTCTGTTAATATCTATGGACACATAATAACAAAATATGAGCAAATCTGTGTTACACAACAATTAAGTGCACAAAATAAAACTACATATGCTCTGCAACAAAAAAACCCTAAGAGATCTAGATGCACATGGAAAAACTACATATGCTCTGCAACAAAAAAAAACCTAAGAGAACTGGATGCACATGGACAGAAAGCAGTGGCAGAATTGGTAACAATAGAATATCATGACTTCTGAAGCAAGTTCAAATTCAACAAAATATGAGGAATAACTACTGGGAAAAATAAAAATAACACGAGACAAATCTGCATGATAAAGATCAAATAATAATATGCAACATGAGATTTAACACTTTCGTTGCCACCGATAATAAAAGTTGGTGAAAAACCTAAGTCCCTTCCACTGCCATCGTGACCTTCGTTGTCAGGAGATACATCTTTTTTAAACGGGTGTTTTGCTACCCAAAAAATGAATGTTCTGTTACATACCACTTCCGTATTGTTCCGAAGAGCTCTCCAAAATGGCAGATCTAGCATAAGTGTGGTAAACATATCTTAAGTATGATTTTGAACAATTTTGTTTGCGATTTTCGTAAGTAAACAAAGATTTTCAAAACGAGCGATGTAGCTGATGAATAGTGATGTCCAAAATGACTCTTATTCTGACTTTTTAAGCCAGTGATAGTGATAAAACAGTCTGAATGTGATACAAATTTGAACTTTGATTAACATGACGATGTTTATACACCAATAGCAGATATTCTCAGGGGTACAGGAGTAGGTGATAGACACCCACTTCGAAAATAGGGCATATCATACTGTGGATAGGTATGGGAAGAGACGCCGATATCAGTTACAACAATAGCTTGTGGATTATGAAGAATATACTCTACATATAGACAGGTCTGTAGCTCATTAATATATCTTCTTCTTTGCGTTCATTCTTTACGACCAATTTTAATCACTCTTTGTGATATGTTTGATCTTTGCCAAGAAAGTATATACGTTGCACATTGGTTTGGTAGGCCCTAAACACATAGACTTCTACACGTTTAGGGCACGAACATCCGATTTCAGCCAAACCTCCTTAGTCACCTCTTACGACATGCATGGCAGGTAACAGTGGTTCTATTCTTTACACCCCAAATTTGGGCCCTGGCACCACTTGGGCGGCTCACTAATATATGAATACTATTCCATAGTTTAAAAGTTCAGTTTATTTTTTTATTATGATTTTTTAAAATTGTCACCCTGAAAACTGATCATGCCCCAAAAAATAGCATGGCAGTGAGCAAGACTTGGTTGAAAAATGGGTGGCAGCGAAAGTGTTAAGAGGGAAAAATCAGGTCACAGACACTTTTTCTTTTTTCAAATCCTGTTTTGCCTCACAAGATAGAAGAGATTTATAGGACTGGCTTTTGGGTGCGCTTCATAAATAGTGGCTTACAGTGCATGTTATTTCTATGGTCCATCTTTTGCATGGATGACCTTTTGTTTTGTATTAACTGTATCGGAGTAGTATTGCTCTTTGAGGCGCCCTGTTGGTAATCTGCTTAAGTGCCAAGCCATTTAATTAATCATCAAATCTTGTATTGAATTCCGCTCCCAAATCTTTTAACTCATTAACGTACTGGCTAATTGTCATGTATATCGTTGTGACTAAGTAATGTAGGAAAATGGTTTGTACGCTTTGTTCACTTTCAGCTAATTTTCATATTTCTGAAGTTGGAGAAGTACGCTGAATGGAGAAGGTACGCCTGAATGGCGAGGGATACTGATAATAAGGAAAAGAGGTCTTCATGCAAAAATCAGTCAGAAGTCATACCAGGTGCATTGACTATGCCTGAATTTATAGCCGCAACGCAAGAAGAAGCTAACTTTTGTAAAGTGAATAATAAATTAATACCTGAGACAGAACTTTTCAACTTTGAGTACAGTTGGAGGTACCTTTCAAGGATAGTAACATGCAGTGTAGGCTGAATCTGTCCTGACGGTAGGGGATTGTCCACATCTGGTCTAATCTTTAACCCCAATAGATTCTGGGGTCTGATTTTTTGCTGTTAGATGTTTGCCATTTGCAAGAGCCATTTTTGTTAGAACTCCCCAGTGCTGGTTCCAAGCCCAGATGAAAAAGGAGGATGACTTGTGCGTGAGGCCAGCTACCTCATCACAAAAAATGTTGAGAGCTACAGAAACTTGCATGAAAGGATGCCAGGTGGTGTACGGTGCACTTAGTGCAACAATGACAGTTGCTGATGAAAGTCGATTTGCGGAAGTCAGCAATCCGACGCGTATATTCATCATCACGGTGCGTATCCTTTATAGGATGTTGCTCTCTTTGCAGCACATCTGAAATTAACTCTGTCTCTAGTCAGTTCACCCACTTCTCCGATGGTCATATTCATAGTTTCTTTAATATCTTGTAGCCATCTTTTCTTGGTCTGCCTCTGCGTCCTGGGACCCTGCCCTCTAGTATTGTTCTTTCCAGGTCTTGATGTGACCAAAGTATGTAATTTTTCTGTATAGTATGTTGTTTATCAGCCAATTCTCTTTAACATTTAGTTCTTTCAGGACATCAGTGTTTTTTATTTTTTCTGTCCATGGTATTCGTAGGATCTATCTCTAGCATTTGGTTTTGAAGGACTGGATTTTCGTTCTTGTTTTGTACATTACTTGACTAAAAACAGCTTACTCAATTCCATGGAGGAGACAGAGCAATATGGAAAAATTACTTGTAGGCCCTATGTAACGTATAACAGTACAAGGGGAATATATATATATATATATATATGGGGACTGCCTAGAGTAGTTGATAGTAGCTCGGCCTGCTAGCTGTGAGACGCCTCATAGCTCGGGTTCGAACCTACTGTCCGGCACTTGTTAAGAGTCCCCTGGTCTTACTCAGGACGATAACGTGAGTACCTCTGAAGTCGGAGAAAATCTGCCTGTATGGCGAGGGAATACTAATTACGAGTACATTGAGCACACGGCTGCCAGTGTAAAGTAATTTACAATGTGCACGCTGCTGCCATTGTAAGAAATTGGAAAACGGATTTTCACGCAAAAATCAGTTTCAGAGATGAAACTCGTCTGAGTTGAAAGCGGACGAAAGAAAAAAATAAAAAAAAAAAAGAAAAAAATAAAATATATATATGTTTGTAGAAACAGGGAGCACCAGATTAGATAATGAACCACTAAAAAAGCTACAGTTGGCATGCTTGCAGAATAGTTTCATTTTTTAGTTCAGAACTTTAGCAACTCCTGTTCTTCTCTCAACTTCCCTTGAAGCATGAGGCATCAACAAATTTCCTTCAACTAGATCTGTCGTGAGCAAACCAGCTTTGTTCAGTCCTAGTCCTGCCTCTTCTCTTTCTCTGTCTACAGTTTGTCTTCATGTCTCTCTAAGTCGCCCCCTACATCTCTTGCCCCATAAACATGTTTTGGGGCTGTCAATGATTCTGTCAGAGGCTGGGCTTCCATGTGATTTGACCGGCTCGTTATATAGTGTTTCCACCTTAATCCTCGACGGCTATCCCAGTTTCTGGTTTTTAAAAATCTGTTGACGTTTCAGCAGCTAGCTTTTTTCTATGGTGGGCCGCCAACCCAATACCATTTAACCTGAAGGGAAGGACTGTCCCACTTCGTCGGATTCCTATCCTTTGATCTGTTCGACATGGTTAAACCTACCGGCGGCAATGCTACTTCCGACATAGCTCTCTGGGATACTCAAGCCCTTCCACCAACTACATAGTAGGGACACTGTTGGGAGGGTTAGCAACCCTTACTTTTCTGTATAATTTGATCATTGGTAAAATATACTAACTTTCAACACTAAAGTACTGTTGGCTTTTTGTAATTTTTTACAGCATTGACAATTGTTGGATAAGTTTTTGCCCGAAAAGCAGATACACTTAAAGGGCAAAAGAATAACATAGCAATCACATTTTTCAAAGACTTGAACTCGATCACATATTTTAACAAACCTGTCATTGAATCAGAAAGAGAACACAAGTCTCTGAACATTGTCACTTACAAGATCTTTTTGTTTCTTCTGTGACTTTTTCTTTTCTTTACTTCCAACTTTCACATCATCATCCTCTATTGTATCATCTTCCTTCTTCATTCTTTTCTTCAACATAATATTGAAGAGATTTAGTGTCTTGCCTCTCCTGAAAGAATAAGAATGAGATGTTGACTTCAAGTGAACAAAAAAAACAAAAATGATGTAAACATAAAGAGATGAACAAAGACCAGTTTAGGAGATTGATTTATTCATTAACAGGTTCATCATCATTGTACTTCTGTGAGTAACCATGTGTGTCTCGATCTCTTTCTTGAATTACAGGACTCATTCCTCTCCACTCCTCGTGGAACACAGGGTCTCAACAGTTCTTCACCACTTTTCCCGGTCTCTGGCTGTTTTTGATATGGTCCCCAGGATAGTCGAGCACTCTTCAGTTCCTCAAGAAGACTTCCAGGACTGTTTATGACATACTCTTTTCTGTTTTCTTTGCGGGTTCCACTCAAATGCTTGTCTAGTGACACTTGACTGCGTCTTCCATAGGATATGCCCAACCCATCACCATTTTCTCCTCTTAACCTGGGTCCTCATAGGTTCTTGTCCTGTTCTTATTCACAGGTCTATATTTGCAACTCTGTCATGTCATCCTAGACTGAGAATCCGCCAAAGACATCCGTTGATAAAGGTCTCCTTCTTACACAGGAAGATCTCAACAGCAGTGCATGAACTCCGTAGCACCGGCGAGTGTCCCAGCTTAGGAGAATGTATCACTACGTCAAGAGATAAAAAATGTTGGAGATATATTACAATGAACATTAGATGTATATATATAACTTTATCTGTTTGTTTTGGTTCTAAATACTGCTATTATTGAAACCTTAATGTTCTTCGTGAAATACAATGATGTAATTGTCACTCTCCACAAAACTCTATATTCTAGGTCATCTTCTTCAGCTCTGTTCATGAGACTCAGATCAATATGACCTCCTTTCTCCTTCACAGTTCTTCACTAGGACTCAAACATTAGAGAGTGAAGAAGTAAATAGAGATAGATAGGAGAACACCATCAAAAAACAATTCAACAATAAAATCAAACATTAGAAAGTAGAGTGAAAGGAGAGAAGAATAAGGGAACACCTTCAGGAAACAATTCAACAATAAAATCAAACCACATGACTTCAACACACAGCATAAATTAAAGAACACCTAACACAGTGAGAAGAAGAGAACAGAAAACTGGAGCCTCATGTACTAAATTATAGAAAGCTGCCCAAAATAGATATTAAATTGAATCTGAGGCACAATTAATAAGATGTCAGCATCAGAGCTGATCAAGAAACTACCTAATTTCAAGTAGTGTCATTGTAACAGGCAGAAGAATGCAGTCAGACTAAGCGAGTAGCGATAGAAAAGAGAAGGCAAACTTGGTCCAAATAATACTATTCTAAAAATGTATGTGTCAAGTAGAAAGGTGCAGATATCGTATCCTTACTGTAAATTATAACAACTACTCCCTTCTTACAGTATTTTTGTTTCCGACAAGCCGGGAATAAAATAAGATCAACCTCGTCCATTATAAAAATCATTCATGTACCTGCTGTATTCTTCCTCCGCTTCTTCTGAGTTGAGATATTTGTATTTGATGACAGGGCTAAAATTGTACCACTCTTCAACTGGGAAAGCCTCAAATGCACCATCCGCTGCTTTTGTAAAGATATAGTATGATGTGTTTTCTGAGATAGTTCCTTCTCTGAGACCCTTGTACCTGCAAATAAGAAATATAAGTTTAATGACTAAATAAAAAATATAAATCCCCATCATTATACTCTGAAAAAATCACCCACATGTGCAGACAGCAGATAGTCGAACACATCCTGCAAGATTGTTTCCTGATTGTTGCAGGGGATTGCAAGGGAGCAAAGAATAGTAACAATGTGACCTACAAGGCGACCTACATTGTAAGAGGCGACTGAGGTAGGGGCCTAGGAGAGCTACCCTAGTAAATAAAAAGCGTAGCAGAAATTGGATGTGCTAACCTACTTGTAGGTGCGTAGCTACACAACGCACAATCTCTCTTAGGCTCAGATCACATACAAATCAGACAGAGTGATTGACAAGTGGTCGATATGGAGCGTTCGAAGAAGAGAACCCACTATACAAACATAGAATAAACATACAACGTTACCTCTTTGATTGCTTTCCTGATCCAATCTTCAAGTTCCATGGCTGATCATTTGGGTTGTACTTCTTCAACATGATACCGTACTTTTTGCGACGAGATTCCTCTTTCTGATCTCTGCCATACTCACTGCCAACTCCAAATTTTGGGAGGAGGTCAATGTCGTTAGCTGTTTTGTATTCTCTCAAGTTGTTTTCTCTTTCAATCTTCACAGACTGCTGTTAAATCAGAAATATTGAAAACATTTAGACATAATTTATACAGAATTATATTTGGACCAGTGCACAAAACTGTTAAATCTATCTGTTTACATATATTCTATCTATTCTCTATCCCTGTTTTGTCTTTTGGCGTCTGGCTGCAAAAAGAATCACCAGGAGCGAGCCTCCCTATGCATTTTGTACAAGGTGGACTTAAGTACCTCGGATATTCCGTCGATACACTATTTATGTGATCGTCCTCTTGAGTCTGTTGCCGTTGTATCTGAGTGCTAGTGCTCTTTGTGGGAGACTGTCTTGTAGTAACCTTGATATGTGTCTGAACCTTTTGACCTGTTGCTTCTTAATATATTGCACTACCGTTAAGGATCCAACTTTTTTCTGATTTTGTCATTTCTGTGTTTATCTCTTCTTGTTACATTTAGAATTCATGGTAAATACTTCATCTCTGTCATTTTGATTCTTTTTTTCTCATTTATTGTCAGTGTTCAGGTCTGACACTGACAGCACAGAGTTTGTTTAAAAAAACTGTATTGAACTTTACTCTCTTGGTGCCCTTGCATATACTAAGATTCTAAATTGTATTTAACATGCCATTCACAGAATCAGAGTTCAAATCTGCATTACACTGTTTCCAAGTTGTTTTTTTGTGGGGTGATTATAACATAGTTTCTGTCTTCTCAAACTATAGAAACGCTCAAAGTAGGATATGCTGTGACATACATCTCAAACTAGACTTCACATACATACAACAATGACATAAAACATGGCCTCATGAATGAAGCTTACAGAGCAAGCTATGGGAAACTCATGAGGTACTCCAACTGACATGCAGCTTTATAGAGGCAACCAATCTCATGGTTAGATGAGCTTCCGAAACCAAACGCAAAATAAAAGAAGAAACTAGTTAATTAATTTTCTGTTCTAAGTAAGTTTTAATTCTTGCATTAATTATAACAGATATCTCATCATTGTAACTACAAAAATAGACACCCTCTCAACATGCATAACTACCCAAACACCTTATATAGCAGTCTTCCCCAGCTACAGAAAACATTGATTTTATAGACTGGCATAAGCTGGACAAGAGTAAAAACTTGCAGTTCTGGTTAGAAGAAGAAATCTTTTGCAAGACTGTTCTATCCTTGCCAGTCAAAGAATATAAACCTGACTTAAGGAAAAGGGTTGACTTCATTGCATTAGGTTTTCCCATATTGTTCTCCGGTTTTCCCATATGGTTCAGTCATTCTCCGCAGAAATGGCATGTCATCTACAAATAATATTGTACAAAGCACAACGAAGTTTGGATTCAAACTCACAACCTCCAGAATACAAGGCAAACTATTTAATCACTTTGCCACAGAGATCCCTGGCTTAACAAAAAAAACTAAGAAATAAATTGTTGGGAGCTGGAGAAGACCTCAGGAACAAAGAAATATAGCTGATATTAATCACAGAAAAAGAATCTCTTAAGTGTTAGGGACACCACAATTCTTGATCATAGCATTTAAGAATGAGATAGCAAGTTCCCATTCTTCTACACTTTTTCCATTCCCTAATTTTCCTAATAGTAAAAACTTTACTATACAAACCATTTTAGTATGTTCTCTCAATTCTACACATTATCTATAGACAATAAATAATAAAACCACATGCAGAATCATTATCAAAGGGAACTAACCATTTTGTGCCAAGAAAAAACTATCTCGTCCATATGTTGCCAGGGTCAACAAGGGGTGCCACACCCTCTGAAGTCGTAGAAAGCAAGCCTATATGGCAGGGGACACCGATGAAAAGGAAAGCAAGCTTTCATGCAAAGATCAGTCAGAAGCATCATACCAGAGCCTGAATTCGCTGCGGGTGAACACAAGAAGGGACGCCAAAAATAGTAACACTGTGACCTACAAGACGTTGTAAATGGCGACTAAGGTAGAGTGGAAGCCTTATGTGTCAATTGGGACATGAAGAGGATATAGAAGGTAGAGTTCAGGCTTAGGTAAGGTAAGGATGACTACCTCATCTGGTAGTAAATTTAACTACAAAACTCAACCATGAACAAGTCAAGTACATGAAGCTGCAAAAGACAGCTAAAGATAGGAAGACTTGGTACAAGTAGGTTACAGGTTTGTGCCCCAACCATTGAAACAAACAATTTACTACAATACACTTGGCTGAAATCGATGCACATGTCCTAAACGTGTAGAAGTCTATGCGTTTAGAGGCCTACCAAACCAATGTGCAACGTATACACGTTCTTGGCAAAGATCAAACATATCACAAAGAGTGATTAAAATTGGTCGTAAGAACGAACGCAAAGAAGAAGACTACAATACTTACATCACCAAGTTTAGCAAAATCAACAGGAGCTCCTGATCCAAATTTCATCATTGTGAATCTCCTTCGTGTATCTCTGTATACAAAAGCAAAGGAACTTTTTAAACTAAAAATTTACAAACAAATATATCATCGTCATGTGCCCCATCTTTGAGTTATATTCACATAGCCAGACACATGATGCAGAATGTTACCAGGACCACACTTGGCAGCAGAGTTGAATCATGATAAACTCTGGTTCGCTGACCTCTCATTCACTGCATCTTAGGTTATGTGAACTTTATATATAACTTTGTACATATATAATATGTACATAGATCTTTTATAGGAAGAAACCAGCGGAATGCGTAGAGAGTTTGCTTATCGAACCGAACACAAGGGTTGTAGCTTCCTTTCCCAAACCTGACGATCCATAAGTGAGGAAAGAAATTAGCCCTCCTACATACTTGGGACTGGAAAGGTGAAGTAACAGGCACTTCATACCCTATGGTCTGCAAAGGGACATTTCATCTTAATATCTGTTGCATAATGATATGACTATATGCCTTTGCAATCAAAATTTACAATAGGATAGGGCATGTGCAAGATGGAGTAAGAAGTTTGTACAATCAGCAAGACATAAGAATCATGAGCCTGACCACTGTTGGGGTAGACTGAGCACCTATAGGTCTTCTGAAAGTGCAGAGAGGTCAGTTTACTAATCAATAACCAATGTCATTGAAGGACACAGTTCATTGGAAATCCAGACTACCAGAAGCGACCATTGCTTTCTTAAAATATATTCATTGTGACATCTGTGAGTAGTTGATGGAGAAGATGATATTGTCAGCGTGACATGCCAGGAAATACAATAAAGAAATATTACCTACAGTGACAGCTAGTAGAAAAAAACTTGTTCTGTAATAAGACTGGTGATGGCCACATCTGTTCCTAATAGATTGGACACCTTCCATGACTCTGAACTGGAGAGACCTACCCGCAAATTGAATTCTTTAAGCCAACTTATATAGCAGAACTTCTTCAGAAGAAGTTTAAAAAATGAATACTTAAACTTTCTTCTTCATTGCATTTGTTAATGCATAACAATTGACCACTTCTTGTGATCTGTGTGGTTTGAGCCGAGATTTTGAACATGTTGCTCCGATGTAAGCCAGGAGCTTCCAAGATTATTTCAGCTTAAAATATTTAAATAAACACACAATTTACCTAGGAATTCTGACAGTAATTTCATCTTGCTGAACTCCTGAAGATCCTGAACTTGATTGAACACTTGGCTGTGAACAAATTATTTCAAAACTATTTTACTCCAGCATTACTAAGTTTTACAGAAAATTAGAATACTTTAAACTAAAGTTTTCCAAGGATTTGAAGATCTTTGGACAAACACAAACGTAACTCACAGTGAAGAAGAAAAGAAAACAAGGAGAACAAAGAATGGGTATAAAACACTAATAGTTCTTCAATGATCCAGCGGCAATTGAGCTCTTGCCCTTTCATCTTGACTTTAGTCCTTGGGTATTGTAGATTCCCCAATATGCGCGACAATGTATGAAAATACCCCCATTCTGATCTAGAAATGAATATTTCAGGAGGAAAAAGTACACACAAGAAGTGTTAAATCTGCTGCTTTCTTTCCACTCTTAATTACAAACGTCTCTAAGTAAGAGTGCCCCCTCAAAGTTTGTGATTTTAATGAAATTCATATCAAATATTTGTAAAGTAAAAAAAGTAAAGAATCTGTTTGATAAAAATGTGGTATATTGGGGAATATGGTGTCTGGTATGTTACCGTTGAGCGAGTATTTTTCAATGATCAATGAATTCAGGCACATAAACATTCAATATGAATCATGACATGAATGCGGTCAGTACAACAATCACAATGAATCTTACATCACGCTGGTCCCGGTCTCAAAACATTTATAACATATGCATTAAATTACGTGTTATATTAGTGACTGTATTAAACATTCATAACATATGATATATATGTACTGAAATTCAAATTATCAAACATTGAGTGAACTCTTATAAAACATCTTTAGGATCGTGGTGTGAGTAAGTTGAGAAATAGAAGTAAACGCATTTTGGCGATTCGGCAGAGAATCAGGGAGATCGCAACGACTAACGACTTACACCTCTTGTGTATCTCGTAATATATGTTTACATTACTGATGCAGAATATTAATTATATCAAATAACTACCTTAAATGATGACATAATGTCAGCGTTGCTGTCAAGTCTAGTCAGAAAGACTAGAAGAAATTGGACTGATAAATAAAAACTGCAGAGGTTGTCTTCTTTTTTCTTCGAAGTAATAAATAGTAAATACACTTTCATAATGTCTATTGAACCTGTTTCGTATTGGCCTGCAATGATGCGTTAGCCGCTTACGTACGAGATATGTAGCATATAGTTATAGAGAATATAACTAACCGTTCATGTATCTTGTTTTTAATAGATCATTTATTTGCGTGGAAAATATAATAATATCCTATTTAGTATCATTACTGCAATGAGTTTCAAGTTCTAATGTTCCACGTGATTCTCTTCTTATTTTCTCTAATCATGTTTTTGCCTCACAGCGTCAGGATAAGAAACGGTTCCTAGAACAGGCTTTTGTGTGCGCTTCATAAACAGTGTTTTTCGTCATTTCTGTTATCTCTGAGTTCGATCTTTTCCACGTGATAAAGCATCATATAAACGTGTACCCCATGAAACACCACAATACAGTATAAAAATATACAACATAACACTGAAAGACTTCCATCGATTCCAGTATCTGGGAACATTACTAACATCAGATGGAAGATGTAAAACAGAGATTAGGAGTTGAATATCTCAAGCAAAAGCAGCTTTTCGGGAAAAAAAAACACATTATATGTTAATTCACTACCAATGACACTGTGGAAACGAGTACTCGAGAGCTATATTGAACCAATACTGATGTATGACAGCGAATCATGGACAATGAACAAGCCATCAATAAGATTGTTGGAAACCACAGAGATGTGGGAAGTGCTGACAATTCCATGGACTGCCAATAAAACAAATGATGAGGTTTTAAAACAGGTCTAAAATAAGCTTTGGGAAACCTGACAGACCTGAAGCTGTCTGCCCAGTTTGTGGTCCACAGTAAATTAAGCGCATGACCAGAGATCGCTGAAGAAGAAGAAGAAGAAAACAGGTCTGCACACAAAGAAACTGTATAAACGGAAAAATAATAAATCAAGGTTCTTTAGGGCATATAGTGCAAAGAGGAGGTTTATAACATTTGGTGACAACAGGTAAAATTCAGGGAAGGAGAGATCGTGGAAGGCAGGAGAAGAAGATGTTAGATGGTCTGGCATCGTGGTTTGACAAAAAGATCGACGTCAGAACTGATTAACCTGTACCAAGGAGAGAGAGAGAAAGAGTTGTGGAGAGACATGATCGCCTATGTCATCAGCCATGGCACTTGATTGATTGATAAACGGATGTAAAATATGTCATGTATGATTGACTAGATGTGTGCAGACAACAAGTGTTGAGTGTGAAGTTGCTAGTTTCATAATAAGTACGACCACGTTCGTTTCAGACAAACCCTAATACACCAGTTGCAAGAGCGTACAACCTGAAAATGGAATCATCAAGAGGAAGGGGCAGACCAAGAAAAGATGGGTTGATGAAGTTACAGACATCTTAAAACTCCACAATACCACAGCATAGCCTATCAAGCGACCGAGCGTGTATTATCTCGGAAACCGATCAGTTAAGTCTGCTACGCCTAGCGGCAAAAAAAAAAAAAAGCAGAGAAGGACAAACGAAAGAAGCCGTTCGTTTCCAATCTCATTGATAACATGAACCGTTTGTGAAACGTCCGGCAATGCAGATCCGTCAGTATAGACAAGTATCCACTCTTGCGGATAGATAGACATCAATGGTTCAGATCTGAAATCCTCTCATAAGGCGGACTGGGTCGGCCGTGTTACTACCGTGAGATAGGTAAACACGTAAAAACAAAGTACTACAGTTTTACAAAATACATAAACAGTGACGATAAACAGCAACGTTTCGACCAAAAGGCCTTTATCAAGCAAATAATACAACAAGAATGACGAATTTCGAGGAACACTACAAATGGACGATTACATGTGGAAACATAAACCTATCTGATGAAAATCTGGGAATAAAAACGAACAACGAAATGAGTGCAACACAAAAACCGAAAGTGGAAAAGGAGAGGAACAATAAACAATATAGTGGATAAATGACACATATATGGAGCAAACACACATATAGATAACAAGGCACGAGATAAGACAGTACTAAGAAGCATAGGAATGTAAGTGAGATACCGTGGTTTGTTTTTTCATCTATTAATTTTGTTTTAATTTTTTTGTCAGAGTGAGTGTATTTTGTGGCAAATTTCTTATTACTCTCTACAGATGTTGTCATGTTTTTTGGAAGGTGGTATCTGTTTTTTATTTTACTGACATGTGGAAGAGAAATCTAAAGATTTCACTGCACCGGGTTTTACCCCATATGGCTTAGTCCCTCTTCGTAGAAATGACATACCGAGAGTATTGCACAAAGCAAGAACTTCGTCGCTCCGGCAACAATCCTAGGGAATCTGAAAACAATGCAAGCGTAAACAAAATAATACGCCCAGCGTGTTCGTAGCGCGTTGGACTTCCGGTGACTATCCCTCTGTGTGTACGGGTTCAATTCCGTGGGATGGCAGAAAAAGCCACATATTTCCCAGATTTACGGTGTTCGTGGCACCGAACCGAAGGGTTACGATGTCCATGACACCGAGCCGAAGAGCTGAAAAGCTCAAGTGCTTTTGGATCGAAAAAAAAAAAATAATAATAATACGGCCCGGATTCGAACCCCTGACCTTTGGAACGCAAGGCAACGGCGTAGCCACTTAGCACAGAGATCCGCCGGTGGAAGGTGAGCCTCTGTTGCCAATTTCCAACAAGAAGCCTATTGGAGTGATCTCGCTTCATTCTTTCACTCTTTTCATGAGCTTCAAACGACAACCCCGTGATTGCAGTGTGTAGCCTTTGCATGGTACATTAAGAACGTCTGACTCGAAGTTTTACCCCCACCCCCCCCGCTTCATTGTGAGCACACTAAAAAGGATTCAGGTCCAATCAGAATGTTCAATAATTTCTTAGAGTGCCGGCATAGAACCGGCAAGGGCGGAGTTAGTAGCCAGAACACACATACGAAATAAAACAAAGACAATTAACAGGCACCCCGAAGTTTCGAACTAAATCAATTCAAATTACAACCTCACCTCGCAAAAGAGAAAGGAGAGGCAATTCATTCAATGAACCACACTTGACGTGTCTCTATCCTTTAGCGAGATAAAGTCGTCACTTAAACGTACTTCCTTAGAACACTCATCCATAATTATGTTCTTTTGTTTCATTTCGAAGTAGTGAAACAGTAATGATGATAACAACATTAACAAATAAATGCGGTAACCACAAGCTGCAATTTCATCATTTTTCGTCAATTACGGATTTGCGAGCGAAATTGTGTGAAATTAAAAGCAGACCAAATATTGCCAAAATGAAGAAAACCCCCCAAAAAAGTTATGGCGTGCTTTGTTTATTTGCAGTGTCACATAAACTACACTGCTATATAGTTTAATAAATTTCTTATGCACTTTCTAGTTATTAGCTGCTAGGTGGCGCTGTATTCTATACTGCTGATGACTGGTTAATTGGTATCCCGTCGAACGATCAATAAACCGAAATTGTAGTGAACCTGTTGCAACAATGAAATATGAAACAAAGAAAGAAAGAAGATAAAAAGAGATACAAGCGTAACAACAAATGCATTATCGCCAGAGTAATGACTTAATTAATGCTATGAAAGACAGTAGATTGCAGAAATGCAATGATAACAAACTTACTAGCATAGACTTTTAAGTCTGGTCGTATGTATTTAATCCTCCTCTGGGATATGCTTGGTGAGACTCAGTGGTTCTAATCATTTCCTTAAACTAAAGGGCTTTGCATTCAAACATTGACAGCACCATGGGCATCCACCGAGATTTTTTCCGGGGTGCAAGGGGTAGGGGATAAATTAAAACCAATGTAATTGTTAGTTTCATCATCATCAAGGTGCGTATCCTTTATAGGACGTTGCTCTCTTTGCAGCGCATCTGAGATTCACTCTGCCAATTCACCCACTTCGTTGATGGTTATATTCATGGTTTATTTAATATGTAGTCATCTTCTTCTTGGTCTGCCTCTGCGTCCTGGGACCCTGTCCTCTAATATTGTTCTTTCCAGGTCATCGGGACGCTTGATGTGACCAAAGTATGTAATTTTTCTGTATAGTATGTTGTTTATCAGCCAATTCTCTTTAACATTTAGTTCTTTCAGGACATCAGTGTTCTTTCTTATTTCTGTCCATGGTATTCGAATGATTTTTCTGTAGCATTTAGTTTCGAAGGACTGGATTTTCGTTCTTGTTTTTGTGTAATAGTCCATGATTCACAACCACAAGTAGCCACTGGGAAAATGCATGCTCTCAATATTTTTAATTTTAATATTTTGCTGTTGCTTTGCCACATGTTCTTCATTGTGTTTAACTTCTTGACTGCTATTGCCAATCTTCTTGAGATCTCTTAATTGTTAGTTTACTACGTGGAAATGGAGAAGACTAGATTATGATCAATTCATCAATAGATGCCTGCACAGGATACTCCATCTGTGATGATATGACAGGACCACACACAGGGAGCTGTGGGATAGAGCAGGATAACGACAGGTGGATCAGGAGATAAGGAGTAGAAGGTGGTGATGAATAGGACACACACTGAGGAAACCCCCTGACAGCATCTCGAGAAATTCTCTTCGATTAAATTCCCAGTGCAGTAGAGGTAATGGAAGACCCAGGGACACATGGAAACGGAAGTTGGAGACGGAATGCAAGAAAATGGGGAGTGGAGAAATCTGGAAAAGATGGCATTAGATAGGTCGGCTTATAATGCCTTGATTGCGGACCTATGCCTCCCTAGGGGTGAAAGGTAAAGAAAAAGAGTAGATTCTGATCAGATTTTTAAAAATTGAGGACTCCATGTATAGTACTTCTTATAAATGTTTGAGCTATAGCTAGTTAGCAACAGGCAATCCCATATTTCCAACTATCATGTAAAATTATTCAGCTACTAATTTTCAAAAATCAAACTAATTAACGATTGGGATAACTAAAAAACATTTTCTGTTTTCTTGAAAAAAATGTGTTTGTTAATTAAGCTTTAAGAAATTCGTAAAAATACATGCCAAAGTGTATTAAAGGGAAGAACAGAAAAATAGAGATTTATTGGGGAAAAAACGGTAAAAATAACATACAACATATAGACATTTCTGGTAAAATAAATACAACATCTAGACATTGCTGGTAAAAATAACATACAACATATAGACATTGCTGGTAAGTGAGAGTCACAGTTTTATTTTGTGAAAGATAACAAGAAATACTAAATGAATGAATAACACTATTACTACTGTTGTATGGTTATAATCTGTACAAACAAGTGGGATGTTTCTTGGTTTCTTTGCAACTGTCTGTTGGATGAGGACGCTAAAATAAATATTGAATCGATCCAGCGATTTAATCAGTTTGGAGTTACCCGTTGTACAAGAAGAACTGGAGCCCTGAGGAGCAGAGTGAGGAGTGTGTTTAATCAGCGTGCCACGGTAACCACCAGTATGCATACTCTTCGATATCTGTTGAGGGAGATTGAACACCTATAGGTCTGCCTGGAGTGCAAGTTTATTAACCAATAATCAAAAATCGAAAATCAAGTGTAGAAAAAAAGTACGCGAAGGACCAATGTTATGTCTTAATCACGGTGTACTTTAATTTAGAACATTCTATATGGTTAACTCGAAACTGGTACCAGACAGCATGGGCGCCCATCATTACGCCTCATTGATACCTGCAAGCGTGATCTAACTTCATGCGGCATAGACCAATAACATTGGGAGCCAAAGACAGGCAAGCATGGCGAGCGGCAGTAAGGGTGGCTCAAAAGAAAAAACCACCATCAAATATGGAGGCAAAAGAGAACGCAGAGTGCCGAGAGAACATCCTATATATCAGCTCCAGACTCCAGTTTCACGTGCAGCAACTGTGTCAAGGATTCCCACTCCAAAATAGGCCATTGATGATGGTCGTCCATCATGGTGATGATGACCACACAAATTGTCATCCAAGGGAATGTAGTTGCGTTATGTTTGTCTGTGTGTGCGTAGATGACTAGTGGGCCCGATACGGGCTTGAAATGTTCTTGTTCAGTGTGGGCAAGGTATACTTGCGCTTGTGGGGAGTTTTACTGCCTTTCTATTTTTACGTTTTTGTTCCATCCGTGCTGTTCTACGTGCCTCGCAGGCCGAGGAACCGTGTCGAAGAAGTGTGCGCCAGGCTGATCTGTCTTGAGGAACATTCTCCCAGTTAGTGACAAATTATGCCAAAGGATTTCATCGAGTTCTTGAGTGTATCTTTGAATCGCTTTTTCTGACCACCCTGTGAGCGTTTACCGCTATGCAGCTCACCATAAAAGAGTCGTTTGGGTAGACCATTACAACCACAAGAAACGTTGTGATTCAGCTCAGAACATACAACATACGTGACGTAAAACCTATTGTCTCCTGAGACAAAGAGGTCAATGACTTTATCTTAACGTAAGCATGTCACATGAGCGCATTTGGTTAAGTTTCAGAATCAGCAGACACAAAATGAAGAGTGTACTGATAACTTAGAGCGTCTGTAGCTCAAGCGGTAATGAGCTCGATCACGAACCCTAGCGTGCCCGGTTCAAACCCCACGGTGGGCAAGTTTGGAAGCAAATTCGTTTCCGTGGATTTTTACAAAAGATAAAAATAGACCTCACCATTCAGAAAGCAATGGCAAACTACTGAACATATAAGTGGTGCATAGAAAATCAACGACTCGTTTACTGTGGTTGATAGCTACGTCCGTTAGGATATGGCACGATTTTCATTTCACTGATAACTTGTACGGAACATCAGAGAATAAATTACAATCAACTTAGCCGAGAGTCCGTCGCTAGAAAATCTTAGCACAACTGGTGTACTATTCTTCCTGACTGTTTTCCGTTTTAATTGAATGTATGCGGTGAGTATTTGTAAATTGAACACTAATCCCAATAATACAAACAAACAAACAGAAAAAAATAGCTCATGAACTGAAGACACTGACAAAGACAATAGCTAAAGATAAACAAAGAGCTGCGCAGTACGAGTTATTGCACTATAATGGCGTAGTCATCAGGTTATTGATATTTTACTGACTCAACCTAGTTGTTTTCATAATAACTCCATCGACCGAGCTACCAAGCAGACAGAATAACATCTGGAAGTAGTAGTCTTGCGTGTGTCAGAATAACAGACATATCATGTATTGCCTCTGGCCATGTTCTCACCGTTAGACCTGGACTACAAAATTACTTAACTCGCGGCGTTGGAAGCACTTGTTTGTTGTCTAACCTGGTACAAATGTTTTATGATGCAGTATAATGCAGCGCAGTGAAAGACGTCGAATTAATTACTAGTTGTTAAAATAGATTTGTGGGGAATTGTAAGGAATATTTTCTGAAAGATTTGTAAATGTTAGGTTTTAGCATAAGTTGCATGGTTCGCAGAGATTTTAACTATGGTGACTTCATCATTGTATGCACATTTGAACAACCACCGACTTTGTCCCCATCTCTCTAGCACAAGTTGATAAAAAAATGCTATCAGGATTTTAGAAAAGAAAGAAACTAGTTGGTGGAAACTAAGATATAAAAAATGTTTGATTACAGGTGGAGGATTACGAAACAAAATTATAATGAATGTGATTGAAATACACGTTTAATGTGGGTGGAGAATGGGATTTACATGTCCACTAGGTTCATAACTTCATGGGTCATCATGCATTTGTTAAAATAGATCTTTCCATTTCGCTTTCAGGCTTTTGTGATCGTGACTCTGACAAAGATATCTTTCAGCACTAGGTTACCGACATTACCATTGATATTTCCGTGAATTTTGACATAGTTATGTTATGCGATCGACGTCATGGCACATTGGAAATTCCCATTCGAGCTCTGTTCTCCGCTGCAGCAGCTATCCCAAAGTCCATTTGCTCACAGTACCCATGAGAAGTTGATTAGTATATCTTCTCTGTCTACCACGAAGACGACACTGTCTGGCATATTCAAACTTTACGTTTAATTCTCGAACTCGTTCCAGTGTCTGATACTTGCCCATGTCACATAATTGATAGCGTACCGCACTGGTGATATCGGCTCTGTCCACACTTCTGCCCGCTTGAGTCAGGGTATTGTTAGCAAAAACGTCAGCACGCTCGTTACCTTGCACTCCAGCAGGTTCAGGTGTGTACATCCAAGTCATTTTCTTGAAGTGTGATCTCCGAATGATGTCCACCCATTCCACACGCATACTCCCAGATTAAATCATTTGAAGCATATTCATCGAGTCTGATATGATAATCGTATGGGTTACCTGTTGCTCAGCCACCCATGACAGAGCTCTGGAGGCAGCGATGATCTCCATAGTCATGCTCGATGTCATTTGTTTGGTAATATATTTTTTTTAGAAGTCAAGCCCTTAATACTTGTACACTCTCTATTTATTGATCAACGTCTTAAAACAAAATACATATAAAGTAGAAATATATATTAGATATCGGGAAATCGAAGATTTGAACTACAAACATGTCGTTATATTGTAGTCAGTGGCGGCTCGTCATTAAAGGCCAGTGGGGTCGGGCCCACCAAAATAATGTCTAACGTGTATTTATTATTTTATAAATTAAAATATAACCTAACCTAAAACCATGATTTTTCCGAAAATTTGTATCTGGCCCTACCAACAAATATAAACACGAGCCGCCACTGGTTGTAGTACTGTTCAAACCTCCGACATGTGCCGCCAGATCAGACTGCATCATTTCTGTCAACTTCAAGCGATAATAAACTATTGATTATTAGTTACTGAACTGACCAGTCAGAGCACTCCGGGGAGACTCATAGGTGCTCAGTCTTCCCCAACAGATGTCGAAAGGTATGCATACTGATGGTTGCCGTGTCTTCCTGGTTAAACACACTTCTCTCTCTCTGCCCCTTAAGCACCAAGTTCTACTTGTACAACGTGTAATTCTTCTTCTTCTTTTGTCGTCACACTGCTACCGGGTTGTTGCCCAGTGTCGTGGTTTTCTGTTTTTGTCTTGCGCTTTTCTGGTGGCTTGTGTGATTGTTATCTTTGCTCTTTCACAGGATTCTGCTACGCCATCTAACCATCTTTTCCGTGGTCTTCCTCTTGCCTTCTTTCCCGATGTTCTGTTGTAGAAGACTCTGTATACTGTGGAATTTGGATGCATTCTTATTAAGTGGCCAAACCACTTCATTCTTTGTTTATCTATGTAATTCAAGCAAGGTTTTGTGCCAACTTTCTTTCTTTCTCGTTTAATTCTATACTCCTTAAATCGCTGGATTGATTCAACGTCAATTTTAGATAATAATAAACTATAATAAAATTAGACGATAATAAACTATATAACTGGCATCGATTGGGTAGAAAATAGTCAACTAGAAGATTTGGATTTTGCAGATGATATTGCCTTGTTAAGTAGAAACAACCAAGATATGCAAAGAAAAACAGACAACTTGTCATCTATAGCATCAAAAGTTGGACTGCAGATAAGCTATGAAAAACAAATATAATGAAGACACCTATGGCAAGTAATGCAGATATCACACTGGAATCTAAAATGATAAAATAACAGAGCAGTTCACCTATTTAGGTAGCAATTTTGATTGCACAGGAAATGTTAAAAAGAAATTATGATATGAATTGGCAAAGCAACATCAGCTTTTAAAAGTCTAAATAAAATATGGAACTGCAAGTTATATAGTATTAAAACTAAATTATGAATTTTCAATTCAAATGTTGTATCAATCCTAACATATGCTAGCGAGAGTTGGAAAATGTCTAAAGATATAGAAAGCAAGTTGGATGCATTTGAAAATAGATGTCTGCGAAAAATAATGAATATAAAATGGAACGAATTCAGAAGAAGTGATGAAATCAGAGACATGTCTGGTCAACCACTAGTGACAACTGTTATAATAAAGAGAAGATGGAGATATGTTGGACACACCTTGAGGAGAAATGATCAACGAATATCAAAGCAGACATTGAAGTGGGAAGCAAAGGGTTCAAGAAAGAGAAGTCGACCTAAAGAGACCATGAAACGAACTTTGCTGAGAGAGGCAGGAAATATCGGTTTCAGCTACATGGAGGAGATTGAGCGAGTTGCCCAGGATAGAGCGGTATGGAGAAATTACTTGCAGGCCCTATGTAACGTATAACGGTACGAGAGGGATTATTATTATTAAGCTATATAAAATCGGATGCTATAGGGTTTTCGTCTATCTTCTTCTTTTGTCGTCCCACTGATACCGGGTTGTTACCCCCCAGTGTCGTGGTTTTCTGTTTTTGTCTTGCGCTGTTCTAGTTGCTTTTATTTTTGCTCTTTGACCGGATTCTGCTATGTCACTAGCCATCTTTTTCGAGGGTTTCTTCTCAATTTCTTCCCTGATGTTTCGTCTATATACAAATAATTTAACTAGCACGCCAGACACATCGTGTAAGACTCAGCGAATAAAATATATGCATGGTAAGAAAAACATATTGAAAAGTAACACTGAAACAGAACTGAAGAACTAAGTATGTATCTCAAGAGAGATAAGAAAACTGGCACGGAGGCGGCATGAATGGAAGCATATAATTACTGGCCAGTACGCCTAGGGGGTAATAATTGATTTAGTAATGGGTAGAAATTATTTTAATGTAATTATTTTGCATCGTATGTTTGCATGTTCAAGTTGACTATAGATTGTATAGTAAGGAACAACAATCGATGAACACTGGAGCAAATCTTGTACTTGAGAAACAATGTAATAAAACAGAAAGAAAATTTTATATATATACATACATACCTCCCCCTCTTCTCCATACATATATACACATACACACACATATATATATATACATAAATATATATATATATATATACATACATAGACACGCACGCACACATGTGCACCCATACATTAAGGCAAGATAGTGGGGGTAGCGCAAGTGCCCTCCTTTCCTCCCTCTCGGTAGGTTTTTTTCTAGTTTTTCGGGAAAATGATTAATTAGTTTTCTCCTTATTAGCATCTGCATTTGACATGATAGTTGTAAATATGTTATTGACTCTTACTAAAACAAAGTTGTTCTGGTCTTTGATCGTCCATGCTTTCCGGCACGGTCTCTGATGATGATGACGACTAGTAGCATTGGAAACATAAAATTGTCATGGTCTTTGATCGTCCATGCTAGCCGGCACGGCACCTGGTGGTGATGATGAGCAGCATTAGAAACACAAAGTTCTCCTGGTCTTTGATCGTGGATGCTAGCCGGCATGGCACCTGATGATGATGATGAGTAGCATTAGAAACACAAAGTTATCATGGTCTTTGATCGTCCATGCTAGCCGGCACGGCACCTGGTGGTGATGATGAGCAGCATTAGAAACACAAAGTTCTCCTGGTCTTTGATCGTCCATGCTAGCCGGCACGGCACATGATGATGATGATGAGTAGCGTTAGAAACATAATGTTGTCATGGTCTTTGATCGTCCATGCTAGCCGGCACGGCACCTGATGATGATGAGCAGCATAAGAAACATAAAGTTGTCTGGTCTTTGATAGTCTATGATATCCGGCACGGCACCTGATGATGACGAGCAGCATAAGAAACATAAAGTTGTTCTGGTCTTTGATCGTCCATGCTAGCCGGCACGGCACCTGATGATGATGAGTAGCGTTAGAAACACAAAGTTCTCCTGGTCTTTGATCGTGGATGCTAGCCGGCATGGCACCTGATGATGATGATGAGTAGCATTAGAAACACAAAGTTATCATGGTCTTTGATCGTCCATGCTAGCCGGCACGGCACCTGATGATGATGAGTAGCGTTAGAAACACAAAGTTCTCCTGGTCTTTGATCGTGGATGCTAGCCGGCATGGCACCTGATGATGATGATGAGTAGCATTAGAAACACAAAGTTGTACTCGTCTTTGATTGTCCATGCTAGTCGGCACGGCACCTGATGATGATAATGAGTAGCGTTAGAAACACAAAGTTGTCCTGGTCTTTGAACGTGGATGCTAGCCGGCATGGCACACGATGACAAAATAGACTTAGGGAGGGGGAGGGGCGATGGCAGTGTTAATTGCTGGCCTATTTCTCTATCATTATGAAATCAAGTTATTCATTTATTCATCCGCTGTGTGTCAGTGTGCCCGCTCGCCCGCATATCTTTTGAGTTCTTTTGCTAGTTTTGTTGAATGTTTCAACCGCCTAGTCGACTCATTTAAATGCAAAATCACATTAACCGGTATGCATTATTTGAAGGAACGTTGGCCAATCAAGCGGAAGTCACACTTTTTTAACTTGTCGTTTGAAGGTGGAGGCAGGGGAGAAGATGCAAGAACAACAAATTGGAAAGCAAGGCGGGAAGTTGAGATTAAAAAATGTACCATATTTGGTCTCAATTTTCATGGGATGCCCGTAAACGACTTCAAAAGCGTACAACTTTTGTGTGTGTATCCTACACTTTTGAAATGCAAATTTTCTCGCGCCACAAGTTTATTATTGTAAAGAAATACGTTCAAACAGAATAAAATCTAATGATTATATAGTTTTATAAGGTACATATATATATAGATATAGATATATACAGTGGCGACTAGTGATCATTTTTGTTGGTGGGGCCAGTCAAAAGTTTGCTGAAAAAAATCACGAATTTGGGTTAGGTTATATTTTAATTCATAAAACAAATACACGTTACACATTATTTTTGGTGGGCCCGGCCCCACTTGCCCCTAATGACGAGCCGCCACTGTATATATATATATGTATATAGTTTAGTTTAGTCGTCAGATCATCAGCACTGAACATCAAACAAATGAATCCATAAGTACTTCGATTTCTTCCTCAGTACGCCCGCCTCTCAGCATGTGGCAACTAACAACGCTATTTCTATGTTGGTTTACTGTTATTCTTTAGTTTCCAGTATAGTAGTTTGTCAGCTATATCACATTTGAATTGGTGTTCTGTTAGTCTGACTAGGGTTGAGATTCATCACACTGAAAGCAGTGTCCACCTTAGAAGATTTACTGTAACAATGTTTTACAAATCTCACAGCAAGCAGTGTCCTTTTTAGGAGATTTACTGTAACAATGTTTTACAAATCTCACGGCAAGAAGTGCCCATTTTAGGAGATTTACTGTAACAATGTTTTACAAATCTCACGGCAAGCAGTGCCCATTTTAGGAGATTTACTGTAACAATGTTTTACAAATCTCACGGAAGCAGTGCCCATTTTAGAGATTTACTGTAACAATGTTTTACAAATCTCTTCTTCTTCTTCGAACGCTCCATATCGACCAGTTGTCAACCATTCTCTGTGATTTGTATGTGATCTGAGCCTAAGAGCTATTGTACGTTGTGCCAGTTATGCACCTACAAGTAGGTCAGCACATCCGATTTCTGCGATGCTTTTTATTTACTAGGATAGCTTCCTAGGTCCTACATCAGTCGCCTATTACGACATGCCTTGTAGGTTGTAGTGGTACTATTCTTTGCTTCCATTGCTGATCCCAGCACCACACGAGCGACAAATCTCACTGAAACCAGTGCTCACTTTAGGAGATTTACTGTAACAATATTTTACAAATCTCACTGAAAGCAGTGCCCAACTTAGAGGATTTACTGTAACAATGTTTTACAAATCTCACTGAAAGCAGTGCCCACTTTAGGAGATTTACTGTAACAATGTTTTACAAATCTCACTGAAATAGTCCACTTTAGAGATTTACTGTAACAATGTTTACAACTCACTAAATCTGCCCACTTGGAGATTTACTGTAACAATGTTTTACAAATCTCACTGAAAGCAGTGCCCACTTTAGGAGATTTACTGTAACAATGTTTTACAAATCTCACTGAAAGCAGTGTCCACTTGAGGAGATTTACTGTAACAATGTTAACATGTTTATGCGAAAATAAACAAACAAAACATATACAACCAGTTAAACCGATGATCGAACTGTTTGATTCGATACTGATTTCCCTATAATGATAGCATACCGGATTAATGAAAACCCGATCTAGCGAAAAATGAAATACTTAAAAAAAAATGTGGAATTTGTTTAGAGAGCGCAGGTGTTGTGCTTGTTATCCCTGGACAAAATGAACCTTTTCAAAGATGACTTGTTCCAAACCACACAGTTTTATCCCGTGTCGCTGCGTCTTTTCTCTCCATCGAACGCTCCGTACGCAATCGTCCTAGACTTGTCAACGACCCAGATCTATTCATCGGAGGTGCCATTGTCAGACGAGTCCGATTATTCTGTTCAATGTGCCAACTTGGAAAATAAAATTAATTTGTTCGTTGCTGATTGCTTTACTGTGAGAGAGATGGAGAGCCAGGTCTTATGACAAGTAATTGAATTATCACATGAAAGAAAGTTTCCTCTTTACTTCGTCACATACCTGTCTATTTTATCTATTATCTCAACGTAAGCTATTCGCCCGTCTGTCCATCCCAGTATGTTATCATCAGTCAAATAAATGGATATTGGATCCTAGTCTGGTGAGATATTGGTTATACATATTGTTATAGAAGAAACTGAATGTATTAAACATATTGATATCAGGGAAAAATAATGCACATTAAGTTATCATGTATAAAAAAACAAGTATTATATATGTATAGAAAAGAAACAAATTGATTGATAAAAACGCAACGAAACAATATTTTATAATTTTTATATGGGATTCTGCTCGAGCTCAACTGTTTTAACAAATATGTTTTTAACATGTCTATTTTAAGAAGTGTCCGCCTGCCCAGCGTGTTCGTAGCTCGTTAGACGACGGGTGACAAGTCCCCTGTGAGTGCGGTTCAATTCTGCGGGCTGGAAGAAAAGCCACAGGTTCTCCAGATTCATGGTGTTCGTGGCACCAAACCGAAAAGTTACGATGTCCATGGCACCGAGCCGAAGAGCTGAAAGCTCAATTGCTTCTGGATTCGGGAAAAAAATGTATGTTAATACACCCTTCTTTAAAAACATATGTTTGAATACGTTTATATTAACTTTCTTGCTCTAACAAATCTGTTTTAATACTAACTTTCTTGCTCTAACAAATCTGTTTAACTCTCCTGTCTAACAACTCTGTTTTAATACAATTATGTTAACTGTCCCGTACTAACAAATCTGATTTAACAGATCTATTGGCCGAAATTCGGTCTGGCCTATTCTATGTGCCATATATGCCTAATGGGGACGTAACGTACTCGCGTTCTCGACGCAAACCATTCAAATCACAAAGAGTGGTTAATGATTAATGCAAGAATGAACCTAAACAAACAAACAAACAGATTATGTTAACACTCCGTTCTATGAAATCTGTAATGTCCTTCTAAAATCAACAAAACAAATTCAACTTGTTCTTAATAGAAGACTGTTTTTTTTTTGGCTTCAATATTGAAAATGTCAATTGTAAATTTTCGATGTGGACTAGTTTCTAGTCTGCTGTATGTTGACAATTGTGCAAAGTGAGCCCTTGATAAGTTGGAAAATCGGCCGAGTGGTTACCGGGGCCCAAATTTGGGGTGTAAGGAATAGAACCACTGTTATCTGCCACGCATGTCGTAAGAGGCGACTAAGGAGGTTTGGCTGACATCAGATGCATGTGTCCTAAACGTGTAGAAGTCTATGCGTTTAGGGGCCTACCAAACCAATGTGGAACGTATACATGTTCTTGGCAAAGATCAAACATATTTCAAAGGGAATTGGTCGTGAAGAACGAACGCAAAGAAGAAGAAGAGTTGGAAAATGTCACATAAACTCGGCAATTATTCACGAAAATTACATGGAAATTAGAGCACATATTTGCAATGAACGTCCAACGAGCACATTTATGATAGTCATATGTCATTTTCTTCGACTTTCATATTTACCAACTTATCATCATCATCATCATCATCATTATAATCATCAGTGTTAATGATTGATTTGATATGACCAACATCATTGCACTTCGGCGAATAACCATGTATGCTCCGATCTTTCTTACAGAGGAAGATCTCAACGGCAGTGCACGAGCTTCGTAGCACAGGCGAGGGTCCCCGATGTAATTTGAAGATAGTAAAAATATTTTGTAGAAATTTTATTTTTAATCTTTTTAATCTTTTTAATCTTTTTACCCGGGCAGCAGCTTTCCAGCCGACTCTTATCTATTTCGAACTGTCAGAGGTTCTTCTATGAGCTCAAATTGAACACGGGTTGAGACAATTCAGGCTTGGCTGACTACTTGCTCATGCAATAAAACTATCCTAGACAACAGCTGACGATTTATATCTGAAAATTATCCAACTATCGTTATCCATCAATGCTACTTGTTTGGAGTCTGTCTACCAGGTTGACTTAGAATACGAAAGGTGGTTACCGGGGCCCAAATTGGGGTGTAAAGAATAGAACTACTGTTACCTGCCACGCATGTCGTAAGATGCGATTAAGGAGGTTTGGGCGTGGGGCTAGCTACCAACCGTAAAAAACACTAGATGGCTACAGAACGGAGAGCGAACCGAGTAAACGCAGGCTGAAACCGGATACATCGCCGAAGGATAAGCACCAGAGCTCCAAATGGTGCTGAAGATGTGACGTAAAACACACCAATGCTAAGGCTGCATGAATCAAATTTTCACATGAATAGAATTTATGGCGAGATCTGGTACATCGTTCTGGGCGGCGATCACAAGTGTGAGAGAGAGAGAGAGAGAGAGAGAAAGGTAGGACACATTGGTGGCGTGTGTAACGTGGAGGATAGTGACTCGGTCTATTAACCCTGACGTTCTGAGTTCGAATCACGCTGCGGACAATTTGGTTGCAAATTGTTTCGCGTGGATTTTTAAAAAAGGACGATGGCACCACCGTTCAGAAAGCAATGGCAAACTACTGAACGTAATAATGCCTAGAAAAATCACAAAAAAGCATAAGAAGCCGAGGTTGATTGGCAAAGTCCTGTAAAGGGTACGCAATTAACTTAACTACCAGCTTTATTACATCTAGATTTTATGGTTACTATTTTGTTTATGTTAACTTCATGTTTTTTGTGTTTTTTTTAAATTTGGGAGAGATGAAAAATATTAGACTCACTTCTATATAAGAAATTGAACAAGATGCCTAGGATAGAGCGGTATGGAGAAATTTCTTCCAGGCTCTATGTAGTGTGTAATGACGCGCGGGAGGGGGATACAATACAGAAAGTTAGAATATCGGATCTAGTAGCGTACAAATCCTCCTGTGTGTTGCCCAGGCTCACAGGGGAGCAAAGAATAGTAACACTGTAACCTACAAGGCATGTCGTAAGAGGCGACTGAGGTAGGGACATATCGAAGCTACCCTAGTAAATAAAAATCGTTGCAGGAATTGGATGTGCTGGCCTACTTGTGGGCGCATAACTGGCATAAGACATTCGCTCTTAGGCTCGGATCACATACAAATCACAAAGAGTGGTTAACAAGTGGTCGATATGGAGCGTTCAAGAAGATATTAACTTCATGGGTTTTTTAACTGAGAGATGGGAAATATTGGATTCAGTTCCAAATAAGAAATTGAACAAGATGCATAGGATAGAGCGGTATGGAGAAATTTCTTCCAGGCCTTATGTAGTGTATAATGGTGCAGGAGGAATACAATACAATATAGAAAGTTAGAATATTGGATCTTCTTCTTTGAACGCTCCATATCTACCACTTGTTAAACACTTTGTGGGATTTGTATGTGATCTGAGCCTAAGAGCGATTGTACGTTGTCCAGTTATGCGCCTACAAGTAGGCCAGCACATCCGATTTCTACAACGCTTTTTACTTACTAAGGTAGCTTCTCTAGGCCCCCCACATCAGTCACCCCTTACGAAATGCTTTGTAGGTCGCAGTAGTAGTATTATTTGCTTTCATTCCGGGCCTCAGCACGACACGGGCGAGACTATCGGATCTAGTAACATATAAATCTGTTTTTATTTTGTTGCTGTTTCTATTTGATATTTTCTACACTATTTTTTTTGTTGCATTATACGTTTGAGATTGTTATAAAAAGCTGACTGCTTTATTGCTCTGTAGAGTATTCTAATAACCTCTCAATTTCCTGTCTGTGTTGACTCTAGAATTATGGCCGCTACATAAATTTGACACAGGAACGATTCCTCAAGATTGTTTGTGTGCCTTTATTTGTCTAGTTTGACAAGTTGTACTCCGCGACAAAGCTGTGCTTTCAAATCTACTGCAAATCACGCAGATAAACCGCGATAAACGCGTGCAATCACACTCGACGAAATGCTCGTGCAGTGGTAATTAACGTGTTGGCTGGTCATACTCAATTGATTTTGACTCGGGGTTTTTCCCTATTCTTCCGCCCTGCTAGGTACAAAGTGATTACTGTAAACTGGTTGGGCCATGCGAAAAAGAGCGATGGAACAACCACTAAATTTGGATCTAATCCTCTAAATCTCTTCTGTTGTATTCGTTGGTGTCAAATCTAAATCTGCGTAGATAAATTCTAGTTATTAAAGGATTGGCACTTTGCCGCACTGTTCTGTAAGTACTTCCAATTTGGGAGTTGAACCCGAACTTACTGTTATCACTAAACACTGGCTTATCTGTGAACTTCTATAATTTCGTTTAAGAAAACTAAATGTTACCTTGAAAATTTAAGGGGTTGCTTTTCAGACTGTTAGGCATTAGAAGGGGCAGAGGTGTACACCTAATTTTGTATTATCGTCTTCGGAACAATATCGTCAAATTATAAATAAAAATACATGTATTAAAATATTAATAATTCCTCTCGTACCGTTATACGTTACATAGGGCCTGCAAGTAATTTCTCCATCCGCTCTATCCTGGGCAACTCGCTCAATCTCCTCCATGGAACTGAGACCGATATTTCCTGCCTCTCTCAGCAAAGTTCGTTTCAGGGTCTCCTTAGGTCGACCTCTCTTTCTTGAACCCTTTGCATCCCACTTCAATGTCTGCTTTGATATTCGTTGATCATTTCTCCTCAAGGTGTGCCCAACATATCTCCATCTTCTCTTTCTTATAACAGTTGTCACTATTGGCATGTCTCTGATTTCATCATCATCAGGTGCCGTCTCCACATCGAAGGTTGGCTGCAATGAATCTCCAGCATCCTCTGTCTTTCGCCTTGGTGTTGCACACTGCCAGACTGTAACCTGTCCATTTCTTAAAGTTTCCTCCCACTTATCTCTCGGTCTTCCTCTTGCTCTTCCCCCTCAACTTTCCCTCTAATAAAGATTTTATCATGGTGTCATGTCTTTTTATGTGCCCAAAATACTTTACTTGTCTGAATTTTATTTCTCTTAATAATTGTTTCTTCATGCCTAGTTTTCCTAAAACTTGTTTATTTGTCTGTTTTTCTGTCCATGAAACTCTGCCTATTCTTCTATATATCCACATCTCAAATGGATCAATTCTGTCTTCTAACTGCTTGTTCATTGTCCATGTTTCCGAGCCATACATTAATATAGGATATATATAGCATTTGATCATTCTCATTTTTAGCCTGTTTGTGATTTTTTGGATGTCAGTAACTTTCTCATACTATTGAAATTATCCTTGGCCATTCCTATTCTCTTTTTAATTTCTGATATACATCTGCCATCTTCTGTTATCATCTGACCGAGATATAAGAAGCTTTTTACTTGATGTAGTAATTCTCCATGTATTTTTATATTCATTTTAGGTTTTTCCATTTCCTTGTTGATTACCATAGTTTTTGTTTTCTGTATGTTAATGTCTAATCCATATTCCTTGTTAGTTCTGTTCAATTGGTCCACTAATTCTTGTAGATCTTGTTCATTTTCTGCTACCAATACTGTGTCATCTGCATATCTTAAGTTGTTTTATTTTCCATTGATCTTGAGTCCTTTTCTCTAGTTGTTTGAAGATTTTCTCTGTGTAGATGTTAAATAGGCTTGGTGACAGAATGCATCCTTGTCTCACTCCTCTCTTTATGTCTATATATGGAGAGTAGCTATTTTCATATTTTATTATTGCTGTCTGTTCCCAGTATATGTTACTTATTAGTCTGATATCATCCCCATCTAGGCCTATTTCTTGTAGACATATGATTAGCTGATTTCATCACTTCTCCTGAATTCGTTCCATTTTATATTCATTATTTTTCGCAGACATCTATTTTCAAATGCATTCAACTTGCTTTCTATATCTTTAGACATTTTCCAACTCTCGCTAGCATATGTTAGGATTGATACAACATTTGAATTGAAAATTCGTAATTTAGTTTTAATACTATATAACTTGCAGTTCCATATTTTATTTAGACTTTTAAAAGCTGATGTTGCTTTGCCAATTCGTATCATAATTTCTTTTTAACATTTCCTGTGCAATCAAAATTGCTACCTAACTAAGTGAGCTGCTCTGTTATTTTTATCATTTTAGATTCCAGTGTGATATCTGCATTACTTGCCATAGGTGTCTTCATTATATTTGTTTTTTCATAGCTTGTCTGCAGTTCAACTTTTGATGCTATAGATGACAAGTTGTCTGTTTTTCTTTGCATATCTTGGTTGTTTCTACTTAACAAGGCAATATCATCTGCAAAATCCAAATCTTCTAGTTGACTATTTTCTACCCAATCGATGCCAGTTTCGCCACTGCAACATTTTCGCATCACCCAGTCAATGGCCACTCCAAACAATAGCGGAGATAGAATACAGCCTTGCTTTACTCCGGTTTCAACCATAAACCAGTCGCTGTGTCCACCATCAGTGCGAACTGTACAATGTGAACCATCATAGAGGCTATTAATAATGTTTATTATTTTGTCTGGTATTCCATAGCATCTCAGAATATTCCACAGAGAGATTCTGTGTAGACTATCAAAGGCTTTTTAAAATCGATGAAATTTAGTATGAGTGGTTGTTGCTTCTCAATATGTTCCTCCAAAATTAGTCGTAGGGTAATTATTTGGTCTAAGCAGCTTCTCCCAGGTCTAAAACCAGCTTGTTCTTCTCTCAGGGTTATGTATTATATATACCCAGAGTGAAAACATTTCAATACACTCAAGATATGTCAAATCTGGCTTAGTTCAGATAAGCGTGGACGATATTTGTGAGAAAGAGTTGAGGTATCAGGAAAAGTGTATGTGTGTGTGGGTGGGTGGGTGGGTGGGGGATATTTGGGAGATGTGGGTGGAGGGGTGATATTTGGGAAGGGGTTGGAGTCAGGGCTTTTCTCAATCCATGAATTTGACGAAAAAAATCAACTAGTTTTTGAATGCTTTTTTTGGTTTGCTTGCTTTAAATCCTGGTGCATGTCCTGCAAGACTGTCCTCTCCTAGGTGTGCTGAGAAGCAACATTTGGTCACACTCAGTCGACCTAGAAACTAAGTTTTGGGGAAACCAGACAGTCCTGAAGCTGACTGACCAATTTGCGGTTCACAGTAAATTAAGTGCATGACCAGAGATTGCCGAAGAAGGAAACCAGACAGTCCTGAAGCTGACTGCCCAATTTGTGGTCCACAGTAAACTAAGCGCATGACCAGAGATTGATCTTCTTCTTCTTCTTCGCGTTCGTTCTTTACAACCAATTTTAATCACTCTTTGTGATATGTTTGATCTTTGCCAAGAACGTGTATACGTTGCACATTGGTTTGGTAGGCCCCTAAATGCATAGATTTCTACACGCTTAGGACATGTGCATCCGATTTCAGCCAAACCTCCTTAGTCGCCTCTTACGACATGCGTGGCAGGTAACAGTGGTGCTATTATTTACACCCCAAATTTGGGCCCCGGTAACCACTCGGGCGACCAGAGATTGATAAAAAGAAGGAAGTCAGGCGTAGTCAGGGCTCCTAATATGACATCTCTGATTTTTGTGTGAGGGCTAGCTTTCCTTATCAGTGCTCCTAGCCATTCATGCTACTCGTGTTGTGCCGGGGCCCGCAGGGGAAGCAAAGAATAGTGAAACTGCGACCTACAAGGCATGTCGTAGGAGGCGAATGATGTAGGACCTAGGAAGCTACCTAATAAATTAAAAACATCGCATAAATCGAAATCGGCTTACTTGTAGGCTCATAACTGGCACAACGTACAATCGCTCTTAGGCTCAGATCCCATACAGATCACACAGAGTGGTTAACAAGTGGTCGATATGAAGCGTTCGATGAAAAAGAAGCCATTCAGGCGAACCTTACTTCAACTTCTGATGTACTTGTAATTTAGATTCCCAAGTAAAGAATCACCTATAGTCCAACCGTCTACCGTGTTCATACCGAAAATATTTTGGCCCCAAGTTGGCCTCGAATCCCAGAATTAGCACATCATATGGATACTAGCGAAGAGTGTTATCGACTTGACTATCGGCGCTCTATCAACTAGTTCTATTCTTCTTCTTCTTCTTCGAACGCTCCATATCGACCCCTTGTTAACCACTCTGTGTGATTTGTATGTAATCTGAGCCTAGGAACGAGTGTACGTTGTGCCAGTTATGCGCCTACAAGTAGACCAGCACATCCGATTTTTGCGATGCTTTTACTAGGGTAGCTTCCCTATGTAACTACTAACATATGTACGAGGGAAGTCAATAAGTAAGCCACAAAGTTATGTGAGATGGTAAGTAAATGTAGTTGGTGTTTTCTAAAAGTATCATTAGGTGACAGCAACATCCAACTTTATATTCCCGTTCGCCAGGTGGCGCTATGTGTCTCATGCGCATGCGCAGCGCATAAACAAAATGGCGACTGTACTTACGGAGAGTACAACCAAAGATCAACGTGCTGTTGTGCGTTTTTGTGGGCAAAAGGACTGCCTGCAAAGGACATTCATAAGGAAATGCTTCCTGTTTATGCTGACAAATGTTTGTCCCGTAAAACGGTGCATAGTTGGGTAGAAAAATTTTCTCAAGGACGCTCTAAAATTGTTGATGAAATCCGATCTGGTCGTCCTGTTGAGATTACAACAGAAGCATCAGTGCAGCGGGTGGAGAAGATGGTTAGAGGGAACAGACGAGTAACGATAGACTCTGTAGCATCTGCAATAGGGTGCTCACATGGTACAGCATACAGCATAATGCATGATCGATTGAAATTTAAGAAAGTGTGCTCAAGGTGGGTACCCAGACAATTGAAAGAGGAACACAAAATGAACCGATTTGGCCTGTTCTTGCATCATCTCTGTCGATACGAAGATGAAGGAGAAGAGATGCTGAACAGGGGTCAAAAGGCTCATGAGGTCATGGTGGTAACATGAGCCAGGGTTAGCGAGGGGCGCGCTAACCAAGACCCTGCCCTAACCTCCACGCGGTGACCCTGGAAACAGACTCTGGTTCTGGTCTGGCTAAGAGGGCAGGGATCGGGGAGAGGAAACTACTGGTAGTGGTAGTAGTGCAATTACGGAAATACGATAAAGATACATACAAATAAAATGCACAATTCTCCTGACCAATGTCCAACAAGATATTGCCCAAGTCCCTGAACGCAAAGAAACAGCAACGAAACGTCTCAGACATGGATGAGAGGTGCATCCAGTGACCAAATGTATGCCCACGTAGGGCGAAGCTCGAAGCCCTGAGGAGGGGCAAACATTGCCAGCCCGTCGGCAAAAATAAATAAGACAGGACCGTAACGAATGAAAGTCTACCCTCGTGTTGGTGCGAGAGAAGATTGCAGCTGACCCCGCATTGGTAGCCTGGTGCAGATACATGTACTGGGCAAGGTTTGCCGAGCGCAAAAGAACAAGTTGCGTTTAGTGCATAACGAAACTACCCGCCCTGGGAAAACCGTGCAAGGTACTGTGCGATTAAAATTAACATCCCCGGAAGAACTGAGGTTGGTGATGCCAAACGGAACTGCCAGCCTTGGGGCAACTGGGCAAGGTTCGATTGCAGTCGTAACTAACATCCCCGGAATAACTGGGGCGGGTGATGGCGGCGAGCGCAAAATCCTCAGTTACGCTTATAGTGCCCACTGAAACGACCCTCTACATGGTTTGTACTCGGCCCCATGCCAGTGCTTTCGAGGTAATTGCAAATTGCCACGTACCGATACGCGTCTAGAAAAGGCTGAGAATGTTCCTTCCCGGATCAAACTCAAAAATGTACGGTAAAGCAAGGCCGACAATGTACGGATCAAACAGGAAGCCCGGGTCCTGAACATTGGCGAAGGCCGATACTTTACACGGTGTTTTATACGAGTAAGACGCCGTCCGAGGACAAGCTGACAAGCCCGAGAAATATTTCTCAGTCAGAACGGGTAAAGCAGCGTAACTCACTGTCTTGGCGTAGATCACAAAGCCCAAATATACGGCAAAGTTGATCGAAAGGCGTAGATCCGAAAGGATCGTACCTAGGAAAAGCTCACCCTAGTAAATCAAAATCTGGCTGAAAACGGACGGGCGGGCCTAGTCACCATGGGCGCACAATCGTCCCGACGTAGATCACTCCGTTCTTGCCAGTGGACCAATTATACATCACAATAAGAATGATCAAATTGGCCGTGAAGAATGTTAGCAGAAGAAGAAGAAGAAGATGCTGAACAGGATTGTTACTGGGGATGAATCATGGGTGAATCACTACCAGCCCGAATCAAAGCGTGCTTCAATGCAGTGGAAACATCCTTCTTCGCCTTGTGTCCAAAAATTCAAGGTTACGCCATCAGCAGGGAAGGTTATGTTGACGGTGTTCTGGGATTGTCAGGAGTGCTTTTAACCAATTTCATGAAGAAAGGTGACAATGTGAATTCCGAATCGTACTGTGAAGTTCTATCGATGCTTCATGATGCAATTCGAAAAAACGTCCAGGGTTGCTGACTAGAGGAGTGTTGCTTCTTCATGACAATGCCAGACCACATACGGCTCGATTAACGCAGGAGAAAATTAACCAACTAAGGTGGGAAGTTCTGGAACATCCACCTTACAGTCCCGACTTAGCCCCTGCGATTTCCACCTCTTTGGTCCACTGAAAACCCACCTTGGCGGGAGACATTTCGTGAATGACGCCGAAGTTGAATGTGAAGTGAAAACGTGGTTTAGAAAACAGAGCCCGCAGTTCTATGCAGCCGGTTTGGGCGGATTGATAAAACGATGGGATAAGTGCATCAATGTTGGTGGAAAATATGTTGAGAAATAAAGGAACAATGTATGTATAAAAAGAAACTGGTTTCAAGTTGTTATCATGTTTAGTTATTTTTCTACAGCCATTTGTGGCTTACTTATTGACTTCCCCTCGTATATCAGCGCATTTGATAAAATAAAAGGAGGAAAATAATACCAAACTCGATTTCATACCACGTGGTACATTTTGTCTTCCACAAAAAGCATAATCAGTCATATGCAACGATAACAGACCCAGAGGACGATCATGTAAACGATGGACCGACGAAATATCAAAGATACTAACATCCACCATGTACAAAGCGCATAAAGAGGCTCGCTCCATGTGTCTCTTTTTTCGACCTGACGCCGAAAGGAAAAACAGGATTAGAGAATATATAGATAGTACAGATACATGGCTCACTCTCCAAGATTATCGTACAGGGAGCAGTTGATGGTGGCAGAAGGAAAGGAGGGCAGAGAAAATCCTGGTTTGACAACATCAAGAGCTGGTCAGGACAGTTTCTCCACACTTGCTGGAAGAGTTGAAGATAGAGACTCATGGCGTGCTTTTTGTGATGATGTCTCCACAGTGACACCCCTACGCCCCTAACGGGTTATGGACTTTATTATTATTATAGATAGGTACATTGTGGAGTACGGTGTTAAGACATTGTTTAGTTTGATCAATCGTAAACGATGTATGATGATTTGGTCAACATCACGCCGGCCGATTTTACTTTTCAGTGTTTCCTTTGTACCGAATTAAGCTCGGTCGACATGAGAGCCGTTTCAGTTTTTAAAAATAAGATGTCAGTTGGATAATTTAACGCCCAAGTGGTTACCGGGGCCCAAATTTGGGGTGTAAAGAATAGAACTACTGTTACCTGCCACGCATGTCGTAAGAGGCGACTAAGGAGGTTTGGATGAAATCGGATGCACGTGTCCGCTAGGGAATGTTAACCCAAAAAAAATGCTTGCAGAAAACGTATGCACCAGGCCCTAAGGCGCATAACATGGTGCAACGACCCCTCACAATGAGGAATGGGATAACGGATTCTACGGTCGCCAATCTGCCTCTGAGATTTAGCCACACAGTAAAAATGTCAGACCTACCATCACGAGGGTGGCCAAAACTTACTACAGGAAGAGGTCTGCACAAACGGGAAGCAGAAATCATAGAAATTATATCCTACAAAACTGCCCCCAGTATGCAGACTTGAGAAGAAAGAGGTGGCCCACTTACACTAGCGTCCAAGACAAACTATATGGCGTGGCTGACAATCTGAGGCAGACGGCTGCCTTTATTAGAGAATCCGAAATCCCAATCTAGTGAGAATGCAGAAGAAGGATAATTTAATATTAGGACAACACGCATACGAAGCATGTACACACACCACAACGCTATCGCGGTTCTTATTTGATGGAATAATCAGTGGCGGCTCGTCCTTAAGTTTCATGGGGCCGGGCTCACCAAAAATAATGTATAACGTGTATTTATTATTTTATAAATTAAAATATAGCAACCAAAAACCATGAATTATCCGGGAAAAAATGTCTGGCCCTACCAACAAAAATGATCACGAGCCGCCACTTCTTCTTCTTCTTCTTCCTCGAATCCTGTATGCCTCACAGCGTCAGGTCAGGAAGAGATTTCTAAATCGGACCCTAGTATGCGCTTCGTAGATAGTCTTTTTCGTCGCTTCTGTTATCTCTGAGGTCCATCTTTTGCGTGGCCGGCTTTTGCTTTGTACCCATTGTATCGGAGCAGCATTGCTCTTTGGGGTGCACTGTCTGGTGATAATCTGCTTACGTGGCCGAACCATTTAATTTGTTGTTTCTTGATGAAGTCTAGTACTGATGTTGTACCCACTTTTTCCTGATGTCTTCATTTCTCAACCGGTCTCTTCTTGTTACACCCAGCTGGAAATAATTATATCTTTATTCGTGTCTATAGAATAATAGACAATCAAATATAGTAATAAATAAATAGGGACATTTGTATGTGTTTCTTCTTCTATGTTTACTTTCAGACTACAACTAGTTCAAAGAAAGATGTGGTTCGGCTCATCCACAGCCAACTCTAGATAACTAGGCCAGGCAACTGGTCGGGGATTCCCTGATCTAGATCAGAGAAGGGAGCTGGAAATTACAGATGTTTGATAGAACACTGCACGCATTTTACAATTTTACTCAATTCTGTGAGTCTATGGTTATTTATTGGTGAAAAATATTCATGATATTGATATTCCTTATTGCTAAACTTAACTTGTTGCATAATATAACTTCGATTTAGCATTTTGTGTTGATTTTAAAATGAATTCGTCTATATACACCTGAAATATTGAAATGCGAGGTCACGGGATGTAGTTGTGGTGTAATAATAAGACTTGCCAGAGATCAATTAAAATAACAACAGAATTTGCAGTCAAACAAGATTCGCTTATATTGTGTGGCTTGCCAGCTAGAAATTAATTTGAAATCTCACAGAATGCAAATAAACGTAACAAGTGTTATAAGGAAGAAAAATAAAGAATGATGGGCATATTTCTGAGAAAAAGAACAAATAATCATCAGCGGCCATTCAAGCGAAGAAAGGGAACGAGGGGGGATGGTTCAAGAAAAGGAGGACGCCATAGTTAAATCATAAAACGAACTTTACTGGGAGATGTGAGAAATATCGAACTTAATTCCATAGAAGAGTTTGAACTAGTTGCCCAGGATAGAGCGGTATGGAGAAATTGCTTACATGCCCTATGCAACGTACGAAGGTACGAAAAGTATATCAAAATAAATCGTTCTAGGGATGCCTCAACATCAAATAAAAAGTCAGCATTGTGGGCCATGCGGCGATCTGGCGCTGTTTGACACATCAGTAACTCTAATACAATCTGTGTACCGTTACGAATCGACATTTATTTGTAGGTGAAATACAATACAAATTCTTGTATTTTTATATCACCCGTGTGTTGCCGGCACAGCCAGCTCTAGACAACTTTATAGTTGGCTCTGGTTGCCAGCGCTCGCAAGGGAAGCAACAAACAGTAACACTACGACCAACAAGACAAGGTCGTAGTGTGACTGTGGTAGGGGCCTAGGAAAGCCACCCTAGTAAATAAAACGAGTCGCAGAAATCGGATGTGCTGGCCTACTTGTAGTCGCAAAACTTGCCCACCGTACAATCGCTCTTAGGCTCGGATCAGATACAAATCACAAAGAGTAGTTAACAAGTGGTCGATATGGAGCGTTCGCAGAAGTATTTTTATGTTTGTTTGGCCAGAGCCTATAAACTTATCTATACTTTAAAGTTATCTAGAGTTGGCTGTGGTTTGGCCTACAGGCTCTGATATAACATAAAAAGACTCGTTTGGGGTTAAAGTAGCGTGCCTCGGCTTAAATAGTCGTTAATCCCCTAATATAACAAACAACCGATTTGAAAAAGTGTGGGAAAAATAATATAGGATTTTTGATCTAATATGTAAAAATAAAGAAAGAACGTTATGCAAAACAAAAAAAAACTAAACTACTAGATTGAATACTGTATCACGGAGAAAGAAACCAAGGGTCGTCATATGTGTAGTACAATGATAACTAACATACATATTGCGACAAGGCACATAACGATGATGTTGATATCGTGGTAGAAGACCAGTATTTCTTTTAGCAACTTTAAATATCTATTTTAGTCCCCCAACAATCTCAATTTAACGTGTCATGATAAGAATTGACAACGGAGAATTCTCACGAAAACTAAATAAAGATTATTTTTGAGTTCTTTCTGATAGATGATTGGGTTGCGAATCTCCATTTCCCACAATTCTCCTTCAGGGAACCTCGCATCAAAACGAGGCTATCAAATCTGGGGTTTCCCTACGCGGCAGAGGAGTATCGAGTAAGTATTGAGTTTTCTATCTGTTGATATTTCTTGTCATCCATTGATTATTTCACATCCCATGATTGTTTATGTATAGAAATATGAAATAAGATTCTAATTACAACTGTATTTCATCTTTACATTTTTCTCAAAATGCCGCCAAATTGTCGTCTTTATCGTCTTCCTCCTTGTCTCCACTCAACGGAAGCTCTCGCTTGTTTACATTCTGCTCTGTTCACAATCCAAACACATCGGGGCCTTATTTAGCCTTTTTACGAAGATTGGGACGCGTAATAAGAATGCTAATGATAAAAGATTTATTCACAGGTGTCATTTCCAATATTAGTAAGGGTAGATGAGACGTTTGATCGATTTGTTTTCTTGTAGAATTCTATCTATATTTTCTTCCATTCGAACCCGCTTTCACAGCAGTAGTTGTCCCTGCCTCGGCCCACTTCCTAATACGGCGTTCTGTGACGGGTTGAGGGGCGTGTCCTTGCAATGTCACAGCCCCAAAAGGTGACACTTTTACCACAAACCACAGGGTAAATGTTCTTAAATCGTGGAACCATGAAGGAAATCTCTACAAGTTGTTTCATATCGACAATACAATTTCGCGAGATGAGTTTCCAGAGCTTTGGATTCAGTATTCTGTTTCTTTGTAATGAAGAAGTCCCTATGGTGATTAATAACAAATGAAAAAATAACCAATTCTCAATATAACAAATAATAATTATTAATGTGCTTTTATGTTATTAATTAATATTTAAAAATATTTAACTAATTAAACCAGATCTAAAAAATAACTATTTTTAAAAATTAAATGATTGTTTACTTCTATTAAGTTCAATAGTACATTTTCATTTTATGATATTTTTGAAAAATTTCCCCCACAAGAAACAAAACAATATGAATACAAAAAACATCAGGAAAAGTGAATAATAGTTACTATTATAATATAACTTGTGTGAATTTAATTTGTATATAGTAAATAACATGCTAAATTATTGTTGGAGGTAATGTTAAATCAGGTGTGTATACCTAGATACTTTTTTACAATGTTAATGTTGGGAAATAATTTTTATCCAACTGTATTGTTTTGTTAACTTATTAAAACATTTTCTTTTAAGAATTCAAGTTTTTAAGAATATTTTTATATGTAAGGTAATGTAAGGTAACAATAAAATTTATAAATTATTTTTATGAAAAAATTTCAGAAGGATATTAAGTGACTACTCATGTAAGAAAGAAAATGACAGCAAGTTTGGATTGATGAAAAGTATTTGCTCTGAATTTTCAATAGAAGTCATATTTATTAAATAAGATTTGTTCCCATGCTACAGTAAGAAAGACAATAAACAAGACAGATTGGTATCAAATAGGTTGATAATGTATGGACAACACACACTATTGTAAAAGTTAGTCTATAAACATAGCTGAAAATAGCAGTATTAAGTATTTTACATGTTAAAATAAACTGAGGAAGAAAGAAAACTATGCAATATTATAATTCCCTGCATTCATAGATTAGTAATATATAATGTATACAAGGTAAAAGAAAGTGTCAGCCACGCAAAAGGTGGACTACATAAATAACAGGGGCAGTGAAAGTCATCATCTATCTACAAAGCGTAAACAAGAGCCATCATCAGCATGTTCTAGAAATCTCTTCTTATCTTGATACTGAGAGGCAAAACAGGATTAGATAAAGCAGAATAAATAGATTAAAAAGTAGCCAAAATAATTAATAAGGAATATTATTGTTTCGGATTAAAAAAAAACAACTGTAGTCGTAACTTGCAATTTGTTATTGGCTCTTTGAGATATACAATTTTTGGCAATATCCCTTATATAACATTATTTTTGTTTAAAAATATGCTTCCTGTTTTTTATTTAGTTAAAAGTTAGAGCAGTTTGAAAGTATTATGATCCAAGATCTTGTTGAAATAAATATTTTTCGGTATACTTAATTCGAATCAGTGGAGAGTAACAGTAGTAGCCCTATGTTCTGTCGGGAACAAGAAGGACTAAGTCAAGTAACTTGATAACTATTTAGTAAGTTGAAGATCATACGTGTTAGCACTGTGTAATATCAGAGATAATGTTTAATATGTGTGTCAGTTAATTCAAGAGTAGAACATAAAACAAAAACAAATATGGAAATACTTGCATTGGACATGGCACAAATTTGATCAATCTCAGGATTGGGATTTTTTTTTAAATGGTGGCCTTTTGATAATTTAAATACTGTTGACCATTTTATTGCATTTTAAATGATGAGTGCTGAGCTTCAGAGATCATTAACAATGTTTCGATTCAATTTTTGGCCTAAACCATTCTTTGCACCAGCTCCCGGAAGTGGAGGCATGGACAACTCTCCATTTATGCCTAATCCTCTTACTTCTCCTGCTCTTATGGTCTTAGCATCCACTGCAGAAGGTCACGAAGCCCCAAGGTTACCTGCACCTCCACATACATTCCCAGGACAGAGTATGGACAAAGATCTACCCCCACCTCCACCATTCAGCACATCTGGTTTTACTATGTTTCATCCAGGAGATCCATTTTCATCACCTCTGTACTCACCTTTGTCATTTGTTCGACCTGGTATTGACCAGATTGGCTATGATGAACCCAAGTGTCCGTCCAGGGCATTTCGCCTCTCGGACCATCAGGCTCTGAAGATGGCTCATATCATTCTGCCTTTTCGCCTGCAAAAAAACTTAAACCTGGTGAGACTTCTGCAACAGCATCATCGTCATCATCGGGTTCTGAAGGACAAGGAACTCATCCGGGTGATACAGCATTTAGAGATGACCGTGATGATCAGGATGAAAGAGACATATCACCAAGAGTGAAGGAGGAGCGCCCATCCAGCATCAGCTCAGCAGGCTATGACACAGTCTCTGAACCTCTCTCTGACTCAGGGGATGCTTATGACCGTGGGACTCCAGAATCTGAAGGACGATCATTAAGAAGTAAGTAGTTTTGTTGATATGTATCGTCATGTTATGTTGTTTGTATGTTTGTACATTACATGTTTTAACTTTTGTCCTACTGTTCAGATGTTGGTACATTGTTTGTTGCTAAAATCATTGTCCTACTGTTATGTTCTATGTTGTTACATGGCATGTTGTTCCAGTGTTGGTACATTGTTTGTTGCTGAAATCATTGCCTCACTGTTGATATGTTGTTCTAGCTGTGTTGAAACATTGCATGTTGTTCAGTAGTTGATACATTGTTTGTTGCTGAAATCATTGCCCTACTGTTGATATGTTGTTCTATGTTGTTATATTGCATGTTGTTCTATGTTGTTACATTGCGTGTTGTTCAGATATTGATACACTGTTTGTTGCTAAAATCATTATCCTACTGTTGATATGCTGTTCAATGTTGTTACATTGCATGTTCAAATATTGATGCATTGCTTTCTGTTCTCCTTGTGGTAATAGGACCATGTTCTTATCAAATAATATTAGCTTGAAAAATGTTACCATTATGAAAAGAGCAATTTATATCCATCCTGTGCATAACCAAACATTGATCTCAAATTGATGTGCTGTCTCTTGGCATGTGTACTCTCCTGTGTTTGTGCCTCTGCCTAACATGGATTGCTCCACCAATGCAGTTAAACCTCTTGCTAGAAGCAGCGACTTCTTGTGCATTATTCTGTATCATTTTGTTTTACTTTAAAAGGTTTCCAAATCTGTATACAACCTCTCTTTTCTGGGTCTCCCTCTTGCCTTGTAGCCTGATGTTCTCATGTGATATGCTCATGTTGCAGGCTGGTTTTGATCCATTCTAACCAAATAGCAGAACCATTTAAGTCATTAATGTTTGATAACCTCATTGACCCTATACTTGTTCTTAGCGTTTCATTTGATATTCTATCCCTTTTTTTTGGACAGTGGTTTCCAGCTGTACACTCAACCACACTTTGTTGTATTTGTTGACATGCTAGAGTGGACAGCAGTCTATTCTATTTATTTACACAGAAAAGGAGTTTGTAATGTTGGATTGCAGTTTCCAGTGAACGCTGAGCTGTTTGATCCGACATATTCGCTCCACCAGATCATTTCTAGACGAGTTTATCTTCTCTTTTAAATTCTTACTTGTCACAACATACAATCGTTCTTAGGCTCAGATCACAAAGAGTGGTCTAACAAGTGGTTGATATGGAGAGTTCAAAGAAGAAGAAATTCTTACTTGATTTTCCACACTGCATTGTGGCCACCACTTGTAGGTGAAGAAGAGTCTTGGTCTGCTTTAGTAAGCTGACCTCAACTTCTGTTATCTCATTCACTCCATGTTAGACCCTGGACAGTGGTTTGATTTCTTACCATCAATATCATTATCATCAATAGAGGAAGTCCACTCATCTATTCAGTGATAACATGTTAAATTATCATAATTAACAACTGTACACATTTATTTATCTATTATATCCTCTTTGTTTTCCTTCTGACACATACAGCTTCCACAAGAAATTTCTTTGTCGTTCTGCCACCTTTCTACCAATTGTTTCCCATGTCAGGCTTGCTCTCTATCCATAGTTCTTCTCCATGTTGAATTTGGACATCCAGGCTTTCTTTTCCCATCCGCTGACCACCGGAGAGCTGCCCTAGCAAATACAACGTACATGATCAATCCACCTCCATCTTCGTCTGTTAATGTTGGTCTTCTCAGATGTACAGTTTGCTCATTTTAAAATCTCATCATTTGCTATTGTATCCTGCCAGAATATTTGCAGGATTCTTCTTAAATATTTATTTTGAAATGTCTCCAGCTTGTGTATGATGTTTTGGGTCATTTTCCAGCACTCACTAATACTGTATAATAACTCTCATAGGACACTTCTATTATATATATTTTAAGTTTTGTTTTATGAAAACAAATTTGTGAAAAGTTATTCCGGATATTATTTGTTATTTATAAGGTTATATTCATACTTTCAATGTTGAATTGTATGTCCAGACTTCTTCATGGACTGTAAAAATTTCCTATGGCATAACAATTCAATAACACTTCAACTTGTACTGAAGGATTTTAATGTCCTTGATATGTTTATAAATCTTATCATTTGCACACTGCAGAATAGTTGTCAGGTTTTCCTAAAATTATTTGAAAGTTGCAATTGTGATGGTTTGCATTGCACTCACTGATTTAAAAACTCATCACTGGGCCTTCTTTATATATTTAAAGATTTGAAAACACATTGGGTAACTCCAGAACTTAATGTTTATAAGGTTATATTCATACTTTTAATGTCCTCCATCCAATAATGTCGGCTGAAGAGATAAGAATTTTAATCCTAAATTATCGATTTAAATGTCCTTAGTTAACCACAACAACCGCCGTGTGGTGCTGGGGCCTGCAATGGAAGCAAAGAATAGTACCACTGCGACCTACAAGGCATGTCGTAAAAGGCGACTGAGGTAGGGAAGCTACCCTAGGTAGTAAATAAAAAGCATAGAAGAAATCAGATGTGCTGGCCTACTTGTAGGCGCATTTCTGGCACAATGTACAATCGTTCTTAGGCTCAGATCACATACTAATCACAAAGAGTAGGTTTAACAAGTGGTCAATATGGAGCATTCGAAGAAGAAGCAGCAACAACATGTCCCATACAAACTGCAACCATTTACAACTGGACATTTTTGTGCTCATAATAATATATATGTTATGCATTTCAGCAATTGCCTTATATTATATAACATACATAGATACATATATGTGTACACATACAGTGTGTAAAAACATACACATAAAAATTAACAGTGTTTGAATTCCAGAATTCAATTAGAAAAACAACATTACTAAAACAGCGATATGAAGTAGTAGATACATGTAGTAGGTTGAACACAACAAGTGATGTGCATCAGCGATGTACAATGTGGTGCCCACTGGCACCATGCTATTTTGCGTTGCATGCTCTAACGTTACTGAGATTTTCCAAGAGAACATTTTTCTGTTTCTCGTATCGCTTCCAAAAACACGATCTTCCCTCTTTTGCAATCTTGTTTTCTTTTGTAATCATGTATTCTTTCGTAACCGTTTTACTGTTCCTTAGTCCCACCATTTTCGTTTTCACTGAAGAAGCCTGCTCTGTATCTGAACTATATTAACATTACTCTTGTTTTTATTATTAGTATTGTAATCATCACATGTCGCCAGCACCTCCACAACCATCAGTCAGATGCTCCCCATTATATAACAAAGGTCGGACAATACTTCTGTACATTTTGGTCATTGAGTGTTACTACTGTTACTGTTAGGAAGACATTTGGTAAATCTTTGAGAAAGAACTCTCTGATCTGACAACGCGTCTTTCTCTACGTATTTTGTTTATTTTGCGATTAATGTTATTCTGCGGGTTATATTACTGTAGTTTTATAAGTTTCTATCAGTCTGAATATCTTTTTTTTTTTGAAGTAAGGGAGAAACAATGTCTTTGTCGCTGTGCAAGATTATCGTTGTGGACACACATATCTCGAATATCCGATATCACTCTTGTCAAATTGTCCAGTCGATAATAATGTAACTATTGTATCTCTAACAGTTTGTTGTACGCGTTTTTACTACTTTACCTTCGTATTTTACCTTATTTGTATCTTTATCATGTACTTGATAAGGACTTTTTACCTGAAATGCTGATGTAGTTTGCACTTTACACTTTATAAAGCTACGTTTTGATATTTCGCCGTTCAGTTTAGTCCAGATTTTGTTTGTGATGATTCGCCAAGGGAAGCTATTCCGCACAAAGTTAATCAAACAGCAGACACAAAGCTAACTCTTTATAAAAGTCATAATGATAAAGTTTCAACAAGTAAAATTGATGCGAAAATGATGCACAGTTTGAAGGAGAAGATAGTGAGCATAATAATATAAGTTGAGAACAACTGTTTAATATCACTAGGGGCTGGATGATATCAGGAAGCGCCTTCTTACTCGCAAGTCCAGATAAATGGAACACATTATTCTGATCAAAAGAACTATGCAGATACCATTACATACCATTAGACCGAAGGGCAAAAGCCCAAGTGCCGGTGGATCGCTGAAGAAGAAGGATATCAAAAAGGACGGAACGGATGATATAGAGCAACATAGCCTACCTATAACTTGATGGTACATGAATAAAAGGAAGATACCCTGATTTTGAATGTGAATACATTGCAGATATGTCAAACTTAATTATGTGCATTTACAACACCGAGCAAGAACTACAAAGAACTATTGGAGCAACTAGACCTGATCCTTTTTTGTGGATCTAAATTACAGTTACCTCTGAAGTCGGAGTAAGTGTCGCCAGAACGGAGAGGGACACTGATAATAAGGAAAATATTACTTCACGCAAAACAGATTCAGAAGCACTGTACCAGTCGCTCTGACTACGCCTGAGTTCATAACGGCAAGCAATAAAGCCCTGTACCAGTCGCTCTGACTACGCCTGAGTTCATAACTGGCAAGCAATAAAAAGCACTGTACCAGTCGCTCTGACTACGCCTGAGTTCATAACGGGCAAGTAATAAAAAGCACTGTACCAGTCGCTCTGACTACGCCTGAGTTCATAACGGGCAAGCAATAAAAAGCACTGTACCAGTCGCTCTGACTACGCCTGAGTTCATAACGGGCAAGCAATAAAAAGAAGACTAACTAGACAAAATTAACAAGGAATGTGTTTTTTCCCCCCTCTTTGTCCTCTATGAATGTAGGCTTAGTCATGACGCCAAATGCGTCCATATATATAACATTTCTGCGCGAAGGCTTGTTTTCCTTAACACCATCAAGGAATTGGACTTTAACATCAATAAAACGATTACTATGGTTATCGGCAACAAAGGGAAGAAGTAAAAACAATCAATATGAAAATACACGGAGACCTACTACATGAAGCAAGTAAACAATGTCTTATATCTTATTCATATAATTACATATGATGGCAGATGTGAAAGCGAGCTTAGAAGGAGGGGTAAATATATCCACGAGTGCATTCAATAACATTAGCAAGTTATTAACATCTAAACTCTTCTTCTTCAGACGCTCCATATCGACCACTTGTCAACCACTCTGTGTGATTTGTATGTGATCTGGCCTAAGAGCGATTGTACGTTGTAGGCCAGCACATCCGATTTCTCCGCTGCTTTTTATTTACTAGGCTAGCATCCCTAGGGCCTACATCAGTCGCCTCTTCGACATGCATTGTAGGTTGCAGTGGTACTATTCTTTGTTTCCCCTTGCTGACCCCGACATCATACGGGCGTAACATCTAAACATATAACAAATAAGTTTAAGATCTTCTTCAAACTCTTCATAACGATCACCTGGTAAACCACTCTTTGCGATTTGTATGTGATCTGAGCCTACGAGCTCCATAATCACCACCTGGTAAATCACTCTTTGCTGATTTGTATGATCTGAGCCTACGGCTCCATAATCACCACCTGGTAAATCACTCTTTGCATTTGTATGTGATCTGGAGCTACAGGCTCCATAATCACCACCTGGTAATCACTTATGCATTGTAGATCGGAGCCTACGAGCTCCATAATCACCACCTGGTAAATCACCTTGTGATTTATAGTACCTGAGCCTAAGACGATTATACGTTGTACCCAGCTATGCGCCTACAAGTAGGCCAGCACATCATATTTCTGCAACGTTTTTTATTTACTAGGATAGCTTCACTAGGGCCCTGCCTCAGTTGCTTCTTACGACATGTCATGTAGATCGCAGTGTTACTATTCTTTGCTTCCCTTACGAGTCCGGACAACACACGGATACAACAAGCTTAGATGAAGATTATCAAGTGTTATATTTGCCTTGAAATGGACGACGTCTGTAGCTTAGCAGTAGTGAGCTCGACCACAACCCAAGAGTACCAGGTTCAAACACTGCGGCGCCCGTCTGCCCAGCGTGTTCGTAGCGCGTTGGACTACGGGTGACTAGTCCTCTGTAAGTGCGGATTCAACTCCGCGGACTGGCAGAAAAGCTACAGGTTCCCCAGATTTACGGTGTTCGTGGCACCGAGCCGAAGGGTTACGATGTCCATGATACCGAGCCGAAGAGCTTTCAGCTCAAGTGCTTCTAGATAGGAAGAAAAAAAAACACACCATATTTACGTTGTATTTTTGTATGGGCTAGAAACATGGACAATGAACAAACATTTGAAAGACAATTAATGCCTTTGAGATGTTCATATTCAGAAAAGTATATCGTATTTCATGGAAAGAAAAACCGACAAATATAGAAATTCTAGAAAAACTAGTAAGGAAAAAAGGAGTACAACAGACACTAAAATTATTTTTGATACATAAAGAGAAATGTAACATTGATCAAAACTTTATTAGAAGAGAAAATTGAAGGACGACAAGCAAGAGAAAGACTGAAACACAAGTGGGAAGGAAACATAAAGAGGTGGACAATTTACGGCATGGATTGCAAGCAACATTTGATGCAGAGGCGGGACCTGATAATAATGATGATTTCTTCTTGAACATTTTTTATCTGGGAGGGAACAATGCACAGTGTTGTTGATGATACTTTTCATTTATCACAGTTAGGGTACACACTGATAGTATCATTTTTTTTCCTGATCCAGAAGCACTTGAACTTTCAGCTCTTCGGCTCGGAGCCATGGACATCGTTCCAACCGCTTCGGACTCGGTCGCCATGGACATCGTAACTCTTCCGGTTCATGGTGCCATGGATATCATAACCCTTCGGCTCGGTGCCATGGACATCGTAACCCTTCGGTTCGGTGCCATGGACATCATAACCCTTCGGTTCGGTGCCACGAACACCGTAAATCTGGAGAACCTGTGACTTTTCTGCCAGCCCGCGGAATTGAACCCGCACTCACAGGGGGCTTGTCACCCGTCGTCCAACGCGCTACGAACATGCTTGACAGAGCAGGCGGGCGACAGTATCATAACGCGCTTATGTATCGCAATAATGTTGTTATAAACATTTTTGGTGTCTATATGGCGTAGAAGTTAGTTGCTCGATTCTAGTTCCAAAGGTACTCGGATCGTTCCCTCGTGGAGACATCGGGATATTGAATCCAGAGATTCCTGACCTCAGTGTAGGTGAGATCGAGTTTCTAGTCCTATTCTAAACGGACATAAAACGTAGGTTCGGGGTTCAAGTTGAGCACACAAAAGGGCCGTTGTTAGTTCAAAAACTTGGCTGAAATCGGATGCACATGTCCTAAACCTGTAGAAATATATGCGTTTAGGGGCCTACCAAACCAATGTGCAACGTATACACGTTCTTGGCAAAGATCAAACATATCACAAAGAGTGATTGAAATTGGTCGTAAAGAACGAACGCAAAGAAGAAGTAGTTCAAAAACGAGAAGAACAGAATGAAAAGTCGCTGCCCGGAAAAAACAAAATTCATTAGAAAGATTTCCAAAATAAAATTGCTACAAAATATTTTCAACATCATCTAATTAGATTGTGACCCTCGCCGGTACAACGGAATTCGTACACTGCGCTGAGATCTTCCTGTGTAGGAAAGGATCAGAGCACATATGGTTGCTTACCAAACTGATAGTGGTCATATCAATCAATTAAACATTCAAAAAAAGGTCACCCAGATAGTGATGTGCTTTTCCGTTACTAAAAAATAACTGTAACGATGAGTTACTTTGCCGCAAATACTAGATCCAATTCACTCAGCAAGCACTTAAAATTAAAGATCTTTAACTCTTGTGTGATTCCAGTATTAACTTATGGATGCGAGAGTTGGAAAGAAACAAAAGCTCTAGAAAGAAAATTAGATAACTTTGAGAATAAATGTCTTAGAAGAATATTGAACCTCAAATGGTCAGATTTCAGACCCAATACACAAATAAGACAAGAGACCAAGCAAGAAAATGTATCAAATTTTATAAGAAAGCACCGCTGGAACTACATCGGCCACACACTTAGAATGGATGAGAGAAGACTACCGTACCAATCCCTCATATGGACACCAGAGGGAAAAAGAAAACGAGGAAGACCAAGAGAGACTGCGTAGAACCATCATCAGGGAAGGTTCAACGATGGGCCTAGCAAACATTAAAGACCTAAAACAGATAGCAACGAACCGCGAGACATGGAGAGCTATGACCTCTGCCCTATGCGCCGCCCACAGGCCCAAGAGGAAAGACTAACTAACTAAATACTAGATACTTAGAAATCGTTACTCATTAATCAATTTCAGTTTGGAATATCTTCATTGCACTTCGGACATGTCCGTAGGTGCTCAGATTCCTTTGCAATATCTCCAACAGCGTCCAGCGACTGACCGTACCAGTTCAATTTTGATTGATGCGCCTACTTATATACCTGTTGTGTTGTTCTTTTCCTGCTAATCATTAATCGTTAGTTATTAGCATACATCGACTTTTGAAGATCACGAGTACCAACTTAGTACCAGTAAATGTACAGTTTGATACGTAAATATTCGCCTTATTTCTATGTCTGGTCAAGAAAATATATAACATTTATACAATAAAAACAAACGTATGCAAAACATTCGCTAAGTGACAGCCGATGTGATAATCACAAATTATCACCAAACAGCAACTAAAAAATGATCAGTCGACACTTCAGTTTTGTCCAGGGTAGGTGGAGCGGCGAGAAACGTTTTTGAGATCCTAGTCAAATGATATCCACTTCTGCTTAGTAGCATTTTGAATGAAGTCTGTGGTGTACTCTGTGTCACTCATTTTTCTCACAATTTTGTCAATACAATAATAATAATATCATCATCATCAAGTGTCATGCTAGCAAGCGTAGGCTATCGTGTTCTTCCACAACACAATGTCTCTTGTTCTAGCTATGAGTTCTGAAACAGTTTTCATCACATTTTGCCATGATGTTGAGTTGTATATAATCTTTTCCCTCTGTCAACCTCTATCTCTCTTGCCCAGTATCTTTCCTATTGTCACAATCAGTGGCGGCTCGTCATTAAGGGCCATTGGGGCCGGGTCCCACCAAAAATAAAGTGTAATGTGTACTTATTACTTTATAAATTAAAATATAACCTAATCCAAAACCAGGATTTTTCCGAAACTATTTGCCTGGCCCCACCAACAAAAATGAGCACGAGCCGCCACTGGTCACAATACATTCAAGCTATTTTCTTCTCATAACATGTTCAAAGAATGTTGATTGTTTCTTTCTGATGTTCTCACCTTCTTTTTTGTTTAGAATGTCATCTTTTCTGTCCTTAATATTCTCATCATTCTTCTAGAAATCCACATCTCAATAAGAGTTTAAGGATAAAGGATTGACCACATTTCACCGGGTGTTACCTCATATGGCTTGGTCTCTCCCCGCATGCCACCTCTCGAGAGCATTGCACAGACTCTGTAACTCCGGTAATAATCTTAAGAATCTATGAAAAAAATGATCTCGGGAACAGAACAGCGGTTCTGATTTAAACCCACGAGCTTCGGGACGCAAGGCAATGACTTAACCACTTAGCCACAGAGACCAGCTTATAATGAATAATAATATATAAAAGAGCTTAACGACAAAGCAGTTAATGAAGTCTGGAATTATTCCAGAACCTTTGATGAGTTTCATTCTGGTACAGACAAAATAGCTACAGAACATCTGTTGCAAAAAGAATCCCAGGTGTCGCGAACAAAGAAAACGTATGTGACCGTAACCATTACCGTTAACATTAAGAGTGAACGCAGAAGAAGAGGGATAATTCCAACCAGGAATGCACAATACCCTTTCAGACCTCTAACACACAGACATGAATTAGATCACGTTTCATAATATTTGTACAGATTTCTTAGGAAAGGACGGAGATCAAAGAAATGTTTTCAATAATATTTGACAAGCAACGTGCTGGCAAAGAAGCATAACTGTCAGTCGACACTCTACTGGTTTTAACTTAAATTTATAACTTAACTTTTCAAAACACACTGAGAAATGTTTTCAAACACCGGCCCACCCGCAGATAGAACTGAGATTTTGTATTAAACAAAAGAAGAGAAATATTGGTGGGATATGTTGAATGAATGCACTATTTGTTGTTTTCTTTTCTAAGATGGTTAGTTGTGGGTAATTGCTGCGTGTTCTATGACTCCATGTAGACGTCTCTATAATAAGCCAGTTTACTAAGCAGGAAAAATCGTTACAATGCTGAAAACGGCAAGAACGTGTTATGAAAATAAACCCAGACGATTTCAAGAGCGGTCATTATGTAGACCATAGATTCCCAAACTTTTTCGGCCTACCGCCCACTTTACGTGACATAAACTTTGTAACGCCCCCCCCCCCCCTCCCCATTATAACAGTTTTCCTATCGCCCCCCCACCCCACATATATACATGCTCTATTTTTACTTTGACATAGAAAATTGATATATATTTCTGTAATACATGGTCAATTTTCAAATGATTATTTGCATGAAATAAAAATTGATGAAAAAATGGATCGTGTAAGATGGGCATAAGATGAATTAAAATGCAGATTTCAAATTTGTAATGATTATTCAATCGCAAAATCACGAAAAAAACTCCCCCAAATGCTTCTGAACCCACTATCGCCCCCTGGAAAGCTTCAGCGCCCACTGGTGGCGGAACCGCCCACTTTGGAAACCTATGATGTAGACACTAAGAGAGAAAAAAGAAGGGATGGAGGATCACAATAAATGTATAGACGAACAATGGAAGAAGAAATACTAGGATTGTCTTTGACACGGAAGAAGAAATACTAGGATTGTCTTTGACGGAAGAAGAAATACTAGGATTGTCTTTGACACGGAAGAAGAAATACTAGGATTGTCTTTGACGGAAGAAGAAATACTAGGATTGTCTTTGACGGAAGAAGAAATACTAGGATTGTCTTTGACACGGAAGAAGAAATACTAGGATTGTCTTTGACGGAAGAAGAAATACTAGGATTGTCTTTGACGGAAGAAGAAATACTAGGATTGTCTTTGACGGAAGAAGAAATACTAAGATTGTCTTTGACGGAAGAAGAAATCTAGTTGTCTTCGACGTGAAGAAGAAATACTAGGATTGTCTTTACTGAAGAAGAAATACTAGGATTGTCTTTGACGGAAGAAGAAATACTAGGATTGTCTTTGACGGAAGAAGAAATATAGATTGTCTTTGACGGAAGAAGAAATACTAGGATTGTCTTTGACGGAAGAAGAAATACTAGGATTGTCTTTGACGGAAGAAGAAATACTAGGATTGTCTTTGACGGAAGAAGAAATACTAGGATTGTCTTTGACACGGAACATGCCTTCTTCTTCTTGTGTTCGCCCGTTATGAATTCAATGCTCCTTATATGTCGATTCTCACCGATTTTTGCATGAAGGTCTATTTTTCTTTTTAACAGTGCCCCTCGCCATACATGCGTGCCTTCTCCGAGGTCAGTAATATACAAAAGGAACACAGAGCTGAGGCATAGCCAACTATAAACTTATGGGCCTTCGGACTCAGGTATTATGGGAAATCAGACCACAACTACACCACGTGACCTCACATTCCAGTATTGGTGTATCTAGACGAATTCATTTTAAAATCAACACAAAATGCTAAATCAAAGTCATATTATGCAACAAGTTAAGTTTAACAATAAGGAATATCAATATTATGAATATTTGTCACCAATAAATAAATAACCATAGACTCACAGAATTGAGTAAAATTGCAAAAAGCTTGCAGTGTTCTATCAAACATCTGTATTTTCCAGCCCCCTTTTCTGATCTAGGTCAGGGAATACCCGATCAGTTGTCTGGCCTAGTTATCTAGAGTTGGCTGTGACTGAGGACCGTAAACGTCACGGAAGCATGGATAATTCTTGTAGAAGTCTCATTTCCCGCACGACATCACTTTGATTAAATAAGTATGTCAGTTTTGATTGATTGATTGATTGATTGATTAGGTGTCACTTTCATGTCGATTGTTGTCTTAACTTGATTGTTAACGACAGACCAGCGTTTCTCAATAATTTGATCTAATTATCCAACACTGGTTGATAAGTCTGCAGCATAATGCTGTATTAATTCAGAAGTGGGAATCAGAAAATGTCTGGTCAACCACTAGCAACAACTTTTATAAGAAGGAGAAAATGAGATATGTTGACATCATTGAGAAGAAATGTCTGGTCAACCACTAGCAACAACTGTTATAACAAGGAGAAGATGGAGATATTTGACAACCTTGAGAAGAAATGTCTGGTCAACCACTAGCAACAACTGTTATAAGAGGAAGAAGATGGAGATATGTTGGACATACATTGAGAAGAAATGTCTGGTCAACCACTAGCAACAACTGTTATAAGATGGAGAAGATGGAGATATGTTGGACACACCTTGAGAAGAAAGGATCAAAGAATACCAAAGCAGGCATTCAAGTGGGAGGTAAAGGGTTCAAGAAAGAAAGGACGCTATATGGAGACCCTGAAACAAACTTTGCTGAGATAGACAAGAAATATCGGTCTCACTTCCACAGAAGAAATTGAGCGAGTTGCCCAGGACAGAGCGGTATGGAGAAATTACTTGCAGGCCCTAATGTAACGTATAACGATACGAGAGGCATTGTTATTATATAGCTGTATTGTAGTGAAGTTGGGATTTTTGACAAAGAATTTGTCATAGAACATTCCCGTTTAGGAAAGTTTACTATGAGAATATTTTAAAAGTTAATTGCATATCCTTTACAGGACTTTGTGAATCAACCCCAGCTTTTAACGCTGTTTGTGATTTTTCTAGGCATTATTACGTTCAGTAGTTTGCCATTGCTTTCTGAACGGGTGGTGCCATCGTCCTTTGTAAAAATCCACGCGAAACAATTTGCAACCAAACTGTCCGCAAGGTGATTCGAACTCAGAACGTCGGGGTTAATAGACCGAGTCACTAACCCCTAAGCCACAGACGCCATGAGAATATAATAAATGTATAACATCCGCTTACCTTTGCTGTCGTCGACGCGTCTTCTTCTTTATTTTCTCCGTGGCTGCTGATAAGTTGCCGGGGCTCACGCCTTTTTTCTAATCCTGGTTTGCCTCACAGCTCCAGGATTTGAAGACATTTCTAGAACGGGATTTCCTGTGTGCTTCATAAACAGTGCTTTTTGTTTCCTCTGTTATCTCTGAAGTCCACCTAATGCCGAAACGTAATGTGCCGATTGTGTGTTTATTTTTGCCAGCTAAGGAAAACAACTAATGAGTTTATGTTATTATTTGTTTGGTTGCTTGATTGATATTTCCATCATCATTGCAATTTATTGAATAATAATAAAGGTTTTTTTTAAAGCCGAAGGATTTACTTCATTGCACCGGGTTTTACCCCATATGGCTCTCGCAGAAATGGCACGCCACCTGCCGAGAGTATTGCACAAAACACGAACTCCCTAGTTCCAGCAACAGTCCTAGGGGGTCTCTGGAAAAAAATGCACTCGTAAACAGAAAGGCGCGGTCCAGGTTCGAACCCACGACCTTCGACTCACAAGGCAAAGGGCTTAACCACTTAGCCACAGAGACCCTCATGTCCATGTGTTCTTCGTTCTCTTTCTCACAATGGCAGATCTCAACTGCAGTGCACGAGTCCGTATCACCAGTGAGGAGCTTATTGACAATTTTTGTATGAATTTTATTTTAATATTGTTAATCAATTTTGCCTGGGCAGCGGCATTGCAGCCGACTTCAATCGATTTTTAACTGCCAATTGTTCACTCAACATGGATGTATATTTATCGTCCGTCTCCGATAGGACTAGGAACTCGATATCACATACATTGAGACCAGACACGATACCTTTCATATATGAATGCTAAGTTTGTAGGCACGTATAAGTTCTTAATTGTACCATCTTCTCTCTTATAACAGTTGTTACTAATGGTTGACCAGACATTTCTCTCATTTCATCACTTCTGAATTCGTCCCATTTTATATTCATTATTTTTCGCAGACATCTATTTTCAAAGCATTCATCTTGTTTTCTATATCTATAGTCATTTTTCAACTCTCGCTAGCATATGTTAGGATTGGTACAACATTTGAATTGAAAATTCGTAATTTAGTTTTAATACTATATAACTTGCAGTTCCGTTCATATCTTATTCATTTTTCATGTGCTGCCATCAGAAGGGCTAAGAGTAATTTTCTATCTCTCGCTGGCAGTGGCGGTCGTCATTAAGGGTCAGAGGGGCCTGGACCCCACCAAAAATAATGTGTAACGTGTATTTATTATTTAATAAATTAAAATATAACCTAACCCCAAGCCATGATTTTCCCGAAATTTAGTGTCTGGCCCCACCAACAAAAACGATCACGAGCCGCCACTGCTCGCTGGTATATATTAGAATTGATACAACATGGTAGAGTAATATTGTAAACAATAATTTATCAGTATTAACAATAATAACAAAATAAACAATCTATTGATTAAAGAAGTGAGACATGTTCAACAAATACTATTCAATCTTCTTGCTTCTTGAAACGTAGGACTGCAACTGTTGCTCTTCGCGGTATTTGATTCTATGCCATCTTTGTCAGCTTTGCTTACAAGACTACAACCTGATCTCTTCTATCATTGAAAGGTATTCTTTGACTATTTCAGTGATAATTTCACCAGAATAGAAATATATCAGTGATAATTTAACCAGAACAGAAATATGTCAGTGATAATTTAACCAGAACAGAAATATATCAGTGATAATTTAACAACAGAAATAGTCAGTGAAATTTAACCAAAAGAAATATGTCAGGATAATTTAACTCAGAACAGAAATATGTCAGTGATAATTACTCTAGAACGAAATATGTTGATAATTTATCCATCTAATATATCAGTGATAATTTTACAGAACAATATCAACCTGATATTTCAGAGCAGAATATGTGTGATATTCAGAACAGAAATATGTCAGTGATAATTTGACCAGAACAGAAATATGTCAGTGATAATTTAACCGGAACATAAATATATCAGTGATAATTTAACCAGAACAGAAATATGTCAGTGATAATTTAACCAGAGCAGAAATATGTCAGTGATAATTTAACCAGAACAGAAATATGTCAGTGATAATTTAACCAGAGCAGAAATATGTCAGTGATAATTTAACCAGAACAGAAATATGTCAGTGATAATTTAACCAGAACAGAAATATATCAGTGATAATTTAACCAGAGCAGAAATATGTCAGTGATAATTTAACCAGAACAGAAATATGTCGGTGATAATTTAACCAGAACAGAAATATATCAGTGATAATTTAACCAGAACAGAAATATGTCAGTGGTAATTTAACCAGAATACAAATATGTTAGTAATAATTTAACCAGTACAGAAATATGTTAATGATAATTTAACCAGAACAGAAATATGTTAATGATAATTTAATCAGAACAGAAATATGTTAGTGATAATTTAACCAGATATAACTCTCTCTACCTTTTTACCCCGGATTGGGGCATACATAGGCCCTCAACCAACTCATGCCAAGTCTTCCTATCTCTAGCTATCTCCTGCAGCTTCCTCCAACTCTTTTTTATATTGTTGATCTCTACCTCCAAATCTCGTGTCCATGTATTTCTCGGCCACCCCTTCTTTCGCTGTCTCTGTGGGTTCCAGGAAAGGATCCTTCTTGTTATATTCCCTCAGGTTTTCGCAAAGTGTGTCCTATCCAGCGCCAGCGTCTTTTTAAAACCTTTTGGTTCACTGGAATCTGTCTTGTTATTATCTCTGTAAGTTATTCATTTGTGACCCTATCATACCATCTCAGTCCCTCTATTCTGCGTAGACACCAGTTGATAAATATTTGCAATTTATGCGTTGTTATTTTAGTAGCTCTAGAATAGAACTATGTTAGTGCTAATTTAACCAGATTAGAAGTTGTAGTTCAGTTTAACCAACTAAGAACTTAACGTGAAGATGTATCACGTTGTGAACAATCTACCCAGTCAACTTATCATTGTTGTTGTTGGGATGATTTCAGTATGTTGTATGAGAATTTAGTTATCTAGTCATCAAGAAGTATGCAATATAATCGTCTGTGAACTCAGCGTCCCCTGTAGATGTTTTACCCATTCCGAACATGAGCCAGAAGTGGACTGCTCTACCTCTAGGAAAATCTCTGTGTTGTTTGTTGATACAACAGGAAAGGAAGTATTCAGTGTGCTCATCCAACACCAGATTACCTGCTTTTTATGCCAAAAGAAGTAGTAGGTCCTTTTTCATACTTCGGTATATTCGGTGTTAGGCCCACATTTTTCATTGACCGTCGGCACACGTTGGGTGTTGTTGGGTGTTCAAAACCACACCGACCGCTTTTACTTCAAAGTGGCTTTTCTGGTACCCAATTGAGGTTGGGTCGACCTGAGAACCTTTACGATTGGGAAAATATTCCCACGCCCACACTGTAGGATTGAACCCGAACCACGTGCCTAGAAGCGAGTTCACTAATAACTACGCTATTGCGGCTCTCGGGATCATGCCAAGCTTTACTATAGTAAAGGCATGCGTCCAAATGTCCAAGACAAGAGAATACTCAATTCCTTAACCCTGCGCCTTTATTATGGGTGTCGGTCGTCGGAAACTTGCACATATTGATTCTGTATTCTGGAAATCTAGCCAGAATTATTCTAACTTCGTTCCTTCTTTCAACAACAGAATGAGCTTTCATATTGTCCAATAGAACACAGATTTGATTTAGTTTAGTTTAGTCGTCGGATCATCATCATTGCACGTCGAATCAATTAGTCCATAAGTGCTCCGATCTCTCCCTCAGTATGTCCCTTAGCTTGTGGCGACTAACGACCCCAGTTCTTTGTTGGTTTACCATTCTTCTTTGGCTACCAGCATAGTGTTCTTTTCTAGCTACACCACACTTAACCTGGAATTCTTGCAGTCTGGTTAGTGTTGTAGATTCAACACTATTACTAGAACCATATACACGACCTCTCTCCCTTAGGGAATTTATAATAACGCAGATTTGTACAGATAGGCAACTGATGAGATTTAACCAACTTCACGTTACCATATGTACTGAGTGTAGCTTGTGGCCGAATGGATTAGAGCGCGGCTCCCAAACAGGAGACCCGTGTTCAATGCTCGGTAATGCCAAGAATTTCTTTCTGTCGGGGGCATAAAAGAAAAATCTTAACCTGAACAGTTTCGCAGCGATTGCACTAGCCATGCGGTCAGTAAATTCCACAGGCTCTCGTCCCTCCTGTCCTACACCGCACTATAAAGTGGTTATACAGGCAGTAATGATAGTCTTAACTGAGTTAGACTATAGCATGGTGTCAGAGCTGACTTGGTATGATAAGCCGCCAGAGCTTACTATAGCATAATTTACTTCACCAAATACCAGGCGCGTCAGCCCTAACAGGGTGGGTACACAATGATAATAAGGAATGTGCATATCATCATCAAATAGCTTGTCCTGAACAGAACTTTGCCACCCTACAGTCCTCTGAATTTCTCTATCCATAAGCCGGATGTCCCTCTATGTAGCCGTAATTTTCAAATCACCTGTCACATCCTGAATCCATCATGTCAGTAGCCTTCCTCTTTGCCGGGATGTCTCCTTCCATAATGATCTTCTCCAACACTTTGTGTGTCTCTTTATATGTCTAAAATATTTATTACATAGGTAATAAATGTATGAAATATCAGGAAGGAATATCACAATAGAATATCACAACAAAATATCAGGAAGGAATATCACAACATAATATCAGGAAGGAATATCACAACATAATATCAGGAAGGAATATCACAACATAATATCGACGGAATATCACAACATATATCAGGAGGGAATATCACAACATAATATCAGAAGGAATGTCACAACATAATATAGGAAGGAAATGTACAAATATCAGGAAGGAATATCACAACATAATATCAGGAAGGAATATCACAACATAATATCAGGAAGGAATATCACAACATAATATCAGGAAGGAATATCACAACATAATATCAGGAAGGAATATCACAACATAATATCAGGAAGGAATATCACAACATAATATCAGGACGGAATATCACAACATAATATCAGGAAGGAATGCGAGAGGAAGACCGAGGAAAAGGTGGATAGGTAACGTAGTTGATTTCTGCCAGGGACTAAGAAAACCATCACACAAGTCACCAGAGAAGCGCAAGACATATACATAAAACCACGACACTGGGTTAACAACCCGGTAACAATGTGCTGACAAAAGTTGAATTCTGCCAGGAGACTAAGAAACCAACACACAAGTCACCAGAGAAGCGCAAGACATATACATAAAATTACGACACTGGGATAACAGCCCGGTAACAATGTGCTGACAAAAGAAGATTACATATGTTCAGATATCTTGCTCGGGATGTGACTCTCATTGGAGATCATGACTGGGTTTATGTAACTCAATCTCTCTGTTTGAACTTGTGATCCACGGGTGTTGCGGGACCCGCAAGAGGAGCAAAGAATAGTAACACTGCGTCCTACAAGGCACGTCGTAAGAGTCGGCTAATTAGGGCCTAGGAAGCTACCTAGTAAATAAAAAGTGTCGGATATGGTGGCTTACTTGTAGGCGCACTCGACATAAATCTATACGGACCTCTGCGCGAGCTTCAACAGACAGTAAAGTTTGTACAAGAGACAACAATGAATATATAGACAATATTTCAAATGAACGAAAGGAGAGAAGGACTTGTAGTCGCATAACTGGCACAACGTACAATTCTCTTAGGCTCAGATCACATACAAATCACAAAGAGGAGTTTAAAGCTGATATGGAACATTCGAAGAAGAAGTTGTGGCGACCATGAGAAACTGATAGCAGAACACATTCTATCGTTTCAAATTGCCAGCTCACTGGCACAAAGCTACTGCCGACTTTCAGCACACAATATACACGAGATTACATAGCTTGTTTATTGTGGATTAGCAAGTTTAACGCCGGTGTGGTAACTCGAACTAAAGACATTAAACAAATTGTACTGCGATTAAATTTGGAATTTTAACAAGCGATTCAGCTAATGGCATTTTCAAATTAACACAGAATCCGTAGTTCTATTTTATTGCTTTCGTCTATGTTACCACGGATTTAGCAAGCGATACGATCTTTCTCTTTGAAAATGTGAACTAAAAAAAAACTCCTTCAGCATTGTCTGCTTTTGTAATATTCGATTTCCCAACTGTTCATTTCTTGACTTGCGGTTTTGATACTGGCATACTTTTGTTAATGCAAATTCTGTAGGTTAGATTGTTAGAATACAGAGCCAGTGACATATTAAGGTGATAGGAATGAAGTCTTTGTCTGTTGGCAAAGCAAACCACCTGTTCGAGTAAAAGATGAAGGCAAGAAAGGAATGGCCGTCATTTACTTTAGAATGTGGTATCTTCGGTGATCAGTCACTGTTGTAACTTTAATTTTTGTAATTACGTGTTTTGCCAATCAAATAGTTTTACTGCAGTTCCATATATATATACTGAGTATTTAGACATTTCTCTGCAACTCTTCGTTGTGACGTATTAGGTCAGTTTTAGTAGTTATTTGTGTGGTGTATGTATTTCCTGTCACTATTGTTTTTCTTAGATACGTTTGTATTTGGTCGTCCATTTGTGTTTCATTTTAATTTGTCACTCCTGTTTGTTCGTTTGCTTGATAAAGGCCTTGTTGGTCGAAACGTTGCTGTATTTTGTCATTGTTTTTGTAATTTGTAAAACTACAGTACTTTGTAATTACGTGTTTTGCCAATCAAATAGTTTTACTGCAGTTCCATATATATATATACTGTAACTTTACTGTGAACATTTCTTGAGCAATATTTTGTCTATTGTTTGTATTTTATGCGGTATGATCGCATGTTATCTATAGAGTTTTCTAACTTCCTGATACTCACGTGGATGTACTGTCCTAGGATGGGTGTTCGCGGCAACGAGAGAGCAGAGATACTTGCATTGAAAGCATCGATTTTTGGGAAGTTTAGGATGGATATTGAGGGGGTATTCTTCTGTCTCTTGGCGACCTACTGTTTGATCTTATCTTATTTTAACCACATTTGCCGTGAAGCGTAGTGGGGAGAGTTAGTATCTTGTGACAGGTGTGTTACGCTTGACGTTGTCAGTCCATGCTTTCGCAGGAGATGTTATCTATCCATCGTGTTCTTGGTCTGTCTCGTGCTCTGCGCCCTGAGTGTCGATTATTGTAGGCACGTAATGTTAGTAAATGTAGGCACGTGATGGTAGTAAATGTAGTTCCATTCTCATTAGATGGCCGAACCACTTGATTCTTTGCTTCTCGATGTACTGTATCTTCTTCTTCTTTACGTTCGTTCTTTACGACCAATTTTAATAACTCTTTGTGATATGTGTGATCTTTGCCAAGAACGTGTATACGTTGCACATTGGTTTGGTAGGCCTAAAGCATGAGACTTCTACACGTTTAGGACTGTGCATCCGATTTCAGCCAAACCTCCCTAGTCGCCTCTTACGACATGCGTAGCAGGCAACAGTGGTTCTATTCTTTACACCCCAAATTTGGGCCCCGGTGACCACTCGGGCGGATGTACTGTATGAATGGTATAGAGTTTTCTAACTTTCTGATACTCACGTGGATGTACTGTCCTAGGCAGAGGGGTATTCGCGGCAACGAGAGAGCAGGCATACTTGCATCGAAAGCATCGATTTTTGGGGAGTTTAGGTGGGATATGGAAAGGGGGGTATTATTCTGTATCTTGGCGGTCTACTGTTGAATGAGAACACTAAAATTGACGTTGAATCAATCCAGCGATTTAAGGAGTTTGGAATCAAGCGTTGTACATCGATCTCACTACCACTAAGTCACAGACGCAATGTTCTACCTGACTGAAATGTTCTAGTATCATCTACAAGAGAATTGTCTATTGTCTATTCCCAGGTGGAAGATGTAGCTGGCTGTCCACTATTGCCGTTAAGAGTAGGGATATGAGCTTTAATTTGCGTTCTAGGACCAGATGAGTCGCCCTTGTTGTTTTATATCCGTGTTTATGTAGTGTGTTCTTGATATTGTCTATCCATCTTTTTCTTCCCTTAGCTCTAGTACCCGATCTCTTTTATTGTATGCTGTTATTGGTGGTTGGTTGTATTTCATTCTCATTAAATGTCCAAACCACTGCATTTGTTGTCTTTCGATGTATTCGGTGCATGAAGTTATGCCTACTATGAGCAATGGTATAAAACGCTCGTATCTAGAGCTAGGCAATGGGTACCGCAAGACACAGCGGTTTGTGGTTCGAATCCTGTGTGTGTAATTCGTTTTTCCCGAAGCCCTAATACTTGTTCACTCTCTTTTTATTGATGATAGTGTGAGCTCGACCACAATGCAACTCGTATCTGGTTCAAACACAGCGGTGGTCATTTTGAAAGAAAATTTGCTCCCGTGGTAACGAACAGTAAAAATAGACCTCACCGTTCAGAAAACAATGGCAAAGTACTGAACGTATAAGTGGTGCCTAGGAAATCGATTACTCGTTTACTGTGGTTGAGGACGACGTCCTGTAAAGGATGTGTCCTGTGTGGGGTGTCATCTACCACAGAGAGCCACATACAAATGTAACGAATAAAATGTAAAGGATGTGTCCTGTGTGGGGTATCATCTACCACAGAGAGCCACATACAAATGTAACGAATAAAAAGTAAAGGATGTGTCCTGTGTGGGGTATCATCTACCACAGAGAGCCACATACAAATGTAACGAATAAAAGTAAAGGATGTGTCCTGTGTGGGTATCATCTACACAGAGAGCCACATACAAATGTAACGAATAAAAAGTAAAGGATGTGTCCTGTGTGGGGTATCATCTACCCAGAGAGCCACATACAAATGTAACGAATAAAAGTAAAGGATGTGTCCTGTGTGGGTATCATCTACCGCGGGAATACAAGTATGTAAAGAAAATTGTCCTGTGGTAACAAACTAACAGAGACCACACCTTCAAAAACAATGCAAAGTAAAGAAGTTATGTGCTAGGAATATCATTACTCAGCATTACATGGTGAGACGAATAAGTAAAGGATGTGTACTATGTGGGGTATCATCTACCACAGAGAGCCACATACAAATGTAACGAATAAAAAGTAAAGGATGTGTCCTGTGTGGGGTATCATCTACCACAGAGAGCCACATACAAATGTAACGAATAAAAAGCAAGAGGAAGACAATGAATAATATGAAGTGACGGCATCAAGAACAATTTCAGAGAAATGAATAGCATCTTACAATGTGCGTTATAGTTCGTTCCAAAATTCGTGAACACACTAAAGTTCTTCTTCTTCTTCTTTGCGTTCGTTCTTTACGACCAATTTTAATCACTCTTTGTGATATGTTTGATCTTTGCCAAGAACGTGTATACGTTGCACATTGGTTTGGTAGGCCCCTAAACTCATAAACTTCTACATGTTTAGGACATATGCATCCGATTTCAGCCAAACCTCCTCAATCGCCTCTTACGACATGCGTGGCAGGTAACAGTAGTTCTATTCTTTACACCCCAAATTTGGGCCCCGGTAACCACTCGAGCGGCACTAAGGTTTAATTTGTAAGAAATATACCAGACGTAAACAGTAATTTTTTGCAGGCAGACTTATATACCTCACGACCTTACGAATTAATGTTTAACTAATTGGTAGCTAGCTTGGTTGATGCACAGAGCGTTTTTGTTATATAATTTTGTATAAGCACAACAAAATGATAATCAAAGTTTAGAATTTACATTAATGCACAAAATGGTGGCGAATGTTTGCAAAGGTGTATCCCTATTACATATTATAAAACGTAATGTGACGTAGTGAACAAATGATACCTTCCTCTTCTATCAATGAAAATAAATGGTGTGTGCATACGCCAATGACAATCGTTCGGATACATTGTGAAATGATGATTTTTACGGGATTCCCGATTTTCACTTGCGCTGAATTGTATTGTGAAGCGTGCAAATGCGTAATTATAGGAAAACTTGACTATCGTACTGTTAAACTTGTACTTGTATACCAAATCAATATCGCTGTTATTTTACTAATAACAAATAAGTAAAATCTTTCAGCACTAAATGTTTGGGTGGACAAAAGTACTTTACGAAGGTCGCCACTGTTATCTATATAAAAATGTAAAAAATCAATAATTACTTTCAAGTGGATGATTTGATATCGGTCGGTAAAGATGTTCACGAATTGTGGAACGAACTATACATCCGTTATTGATGTTTGGCTGCTTATATATCACAATAGAATGATAAAAGCAGCATAAGAACGATCGCGAGATATATATATATATATATATATAGAGAGAGAGAACAAACTATAGACAAAACGCATATTTCTTCTTCTGAGTTCTCACTAGATTGGAATTTCGGATTCTCTAATAAAGGCAGCCGTTTGCCTCACATTATCAGCCACGTTGTACAGTTTGTCTTGGATGCTGTGTAAGTGGGCCACCTCTTTCTTCTCAAGTCTGCATACTGGGGGCAGTTCTGTAGGATATGTTCTGTTGTCATACTTTCCAAGCCACAGAGGCACAGGTGCCTATCTTGAATTTAGTGTACAGGTGGTGTCTCATTCTGTGACCCGTCCGGAGGCGAAGTATGGCTGTCTGGTCCCTTCTGGACAGTTGGTAATATCCATCGTTCTTGTTGTGTTTTGGGTGTTCTTTATCCCATTTTGCTTTGTAGTGCCCTTTGGCGATGGTTTTGCTTCTTCATAGCTAACCAGGTTGTCATCTTGGGGCATTCGTGCTCCCTCTTTAGCCAGTCTGTCAACATCTTCATTCCCCTTGATCTTGCAGTGTGAGGGTATCCACTGAATTACTACCCTCTCCGATCCATGGGATAACTGGGCAAAGGTTAACCTGTGATCACTTAGTTCTGTGTTCCTTTCAGATTTCAGTGCTGAGATAGCGGACAATGCGTCAGTCAGGAGCACTATTTTTCCATGTATTTGGTTCATATTTTGTAGTGCCATTTTTGCAGCTGCACTGAGGACCTCTACATCAGCCCTGAAATTGGTTGAGAACTTGCCGGTGGCCAGAGCTAAGGTTAGTTCTACTTCATTATTTAGTCTGAGGACAACTCCCCCTCCTCCATTGTGGTTGGCATCTGTAGCCGAGCCATCCGTGTATGCATGTGTCCATGAGTCCATTGGGTAGTTTTCGTTTATGTGTTTTTCTGCGATGAGCCTTCTCTCCAGGTCTGTCTGTGTTCCTTTTTTGCCAATGCCACTTATTTCTTCTGAGAGCTCTGGGAGACTGCAAGCCTAGGGAGGTGAGGTACTGGCTGGTTGAAAAAACGCATATGAGAACCTTCCACCCTCCCTTCTCCCCCACCCTTCTCCCCTCTCTTTCCCCCACCTCACTAAGGTACAATGAAGAAAAATGCTAAGTTCATTTTAAACGGTTTGTGACTACTACTATCAGGACTGTCGTAAAATATTCACTTTTTGACACATTGTCATTTTATAGCATCGACATGTTGTTATGCTTCTTCAAATGGATTATTGAGAAGTAGTACCCACGTGTAAGTTCTGTTTACTATGCATTGATTTGACCTGGGTCATGTTAGTACTACGTGAAGGATACCAGCAAAATGTTGTAAATCAACTTTCACACAGAAGATATGACAGGTCAAGTATTGTTTCACTGTGTGTTCAAGCTTCTCTTGGATGCGGATATGTTGGATAAGTGGATGTATTGGGGAATACGAGAGACCAAGTTGGTCAATAGATTGAAAGTGCGCAAGTTTGGAAAATATTTGAACGTTGGTAAATAGAAAGTACACGTCTGATGTAGCATTTAGAAAAGTTGGTAAATAGATAGAAAGTGCACAATTTGATGGATAAACCAAGTTGGTAAAATGAAAGTGCACAATTTTGGATGTAGTATTTAAAACCAAGTTGGTAAATAGATAGAAAGTGCACAATTTTGGATGTATTATTTAAAACCAAGTTGGTAAATAGATCGTGCTTTGTGCAATCTTCTTCACAGGGTGTCTGCCACTTCTGCCGACAGGGATGGGGGCCGTATGGGGGAACCCAGTGCAATGAAGTCAATCCTTCGCCTGTAGATCCTTTTTCTTAAAGCCGAGACACGATCCTTTAAACCTAAGAACGAGCCTTTTTTGGTTATATCAAAGCATGTAGGCAAAAAAAACAATGAAAAATAAGAATGAACTCCTTGCGGAGAATCCAAAACTTATGATACCCAGTAATGGGAATGTAACATGTACCCATCATACAGTTACTCACTGTTCAGATATTGCACATGGAATGGGACTACCACTGTAGATAATCAATGGGTTCTTGGAAAGATCTCATCTCCCATTTGTAAAGTCGAATCAGGAATGGTGAGACGAAACTTGGTGGAAGTACTAGTTCAGTCAGGGATCAGAGAAATTACCTTCATTTTTGTACCTGGGCACGCAGGTGTCAGGGTTAATGAACGAGCTGATAGATTGGCTGGCATAACTGCCATATTAGAGGGAGCTGCAGTGGACCGAAATGACATTCTTAAAGCATTTAGAGTATCTTTCCGAACAGATGCGTTTCAGGGCTGTGAATCCCAGTCGATGGCCAGACTGAAAGAAGTGGGTGTCCATATTGGTAGAGCCCGAAAAGAACGACATACCAAATATGCAAACATTTTGATTAATCAACATCGAACTGGCGTGTTGGGCCGCTGTACGCTTCTGGATTTGCTGAGACGGAGATTGAAGCACTTGTGTATATGCCCGGAGTGATATGATGGTAGTCCTTTGATAACTGATCTCATTTCCCTGTTTGAAAATCTGAACACGAGAAACTGATCACAGAACAGAAGAAATGGAAGGAGTGTAACGAGAAGTATCAAGTAACATGAGAATAAATGAATGTTTTGGAAATTTGTATACTCATAAAAAATGAGTTATATTATTATTAATTTGTGCTAGTGTCAACAGGTGGAACAGACACATGAGCATGTCCTGCAAGACTGTTCTCTCCTGGGTGAGCTGAGTTGCAACATGTGGTCACACTCAGTCGACCTAAAAACTAAGCTTTGGGGAAACCTGACAGACCTGAAGCTGACTGCCGAGTTCGTGGTCCACAGTAAATTAAGCGCATGACCAGAGATCGCTGAAGAAGAAGAAGAATATACATGCTAGAGAAGATTTCTCTGTATATCATGGACAGAGAAGATTCCTCTGTATATCATGGACAGAGAAGATTCCTCTGTATATCATGGACAGAGAAGAGAACAAATAGATATATCCAGAAAGAACTCAATATCAAAGAAAACTGGCTGATGCTACAAATAAGAATGAGGAAAATGTAAAATATTGTGGACATATAAAAAGACACAAAAGGGTTGGAGAACACCATATTGGAAGGATGTACCCTGGCAAAGAGGAGAAGGGAAATACAGCGGAGAAGATGGATTCATGATGTAACTGAGAGGATGTGAGCATAACGGCTCCAGAGGCGGATATCTGGCATATGAGAGAGACATTCCGACGGACTGTTAGGGTGGCAAAGTTCTACTCAGGACAAACTATTTGATGATGATACCGCTCGTGTGTTGCTGGGGTTTGCACGGGGAGCACAGAATATTAACACTGCGATCTACAATTCATATTGTAAGAGGCGAATGAGGTAGGGCCTATGGAAGCTACCCTCTAGTAAATAAAAAGCGTCATATAAATCGGATGTGCTGGCCTACTTGTAAGCGCATAACTGGCACAACTTACACTCGCTCTTAGGCTCGGATCACATACAAATCACAAGAATGGTTTAACAAGTGGTCGATATAGAGCGTTCGAAGAAGAAGATGATGTTATAATGAGGCGAAAGTGAATAGGCGAAGTGTCTGTCATAATAGGCGAAGTGAATAAGGCTGAAGTGTCTGTCTTGGTGATAAGCTATGGTTGTTCTAAAACATAGTCGCCAACGCCAGTCAGCACGATACCAGAACGGCTGAGACATGTCCTAAAATTAACGGTGTTATGTTATGTTATGTTATGCGATCGACGTCACGGTACATTGGGCATTCCCATGCATGCCCTGTCCTCCGCTGCAGCAGCCATCCTAAAGTCCATTTGCTCACCGTACCCATGAGAAGTTGATTACTATTTCTCTCTCTACCACGAAGATTAACATTGCGTGTGTTGGTATTGTGGTCTGCAGCATCACAATGTCACATAAGAGATCACAAACAATTTGATCAGAGCTATGCCGTGCTGTGATACAGAGAGGCGGCCGCATCAGGCGGTACGGTAAGGAGGGCGGCATAAGCAGCAAAATCAAAATTACAATTGAAGGTTATTTGAAAGGAAAACATTTAAGGGCGTAATTTCGAAGACTTGCATCATACTGAGAAAATATACCGCACGGCCCTGAATTTGATTATAAGAAGAAGAGGGGGTGGGGCATGTTCATCTTATATAAACAGTGACAAGAAAAGTACATCAAAGATGGATACAAGATAATGATGTACTAGTGATGAATACAAGACAAATGTGTATCCATGGACATAATATACAAAACATGGATTTTACAGATACTTTATTTTTATTTTGTCGTTTCACTCCTACAGTAGCCCAGTACCCCGGTATGTCAGTTACGGATAGCTTGAAATTTCATTGGCAAAGAACGAAAGGAAGCAGTTAGATATAAGGGCATGACAGAATATATTATAGTGGTCTCTGTGGTGTAGAGACTAGGTGTTTGTCTCTCGTGTCAAAGGTACCGGGTTCGTTCCCTCGTGGAGCCATCTGGATATTTTCCCAGAGATTCATGATCTCAGTGAGATCGAGTTTCTAGTCCTATCGAAGACGGACGATAAAACGTAGGTCCCTTGTTCAATTTGAGCACATAAAAGAACCCTTGGCAGTTTAAAATCGAGAATAGCAGGCTGGAAAGCCGTTGCTCGGGAAAAATTCATTAGAAAAGATTAAAAATAAAATTCCGACAAAAATATCTTCACCATCTTTAAAATTACACCGGGAACACTCGCTGGTGCTACGTAGTTCGTGCCCTGCAGCTGAGATCTTCCTGTGTAAGAAAGAGATCGGAGCAGACATGGTTACCTACGGATGATGGCTCTATCAATCATATTATAGTGACAGAATATAGTGTGTTGGTGTTATCCTAGGCAGTGCTCTATATGAGAATATGTATTCTAACTACGTGGCACGCCCGTCTGCAAAGCTGTTCGTAGCGCGTTGGCTACGGTGACTATCCCTCTGTGTGTGCGGGTTCGATTCCGCGGGATGGCAGAAAAAGCCACAGATTCCCCAGATTTACGGTGAGTGTGGTACCGAACCGAAGGGTTACGATGTCCATGGCACCGAACCGAAGAGCTGACAATTGGATCGGGGAAAAAACAAAAAAACTACGTGGCTCGTGATGATAATGAGAGAACATTGAAACATATGAGTCAGTTTATATGTTTCTGGAATCAATGTTATATGTGTGTGTAGTGTGTATGTGTGTGTAAATAAGTGAATAAGTAAGAAGGAGAGAGAGAGAGAGATCTGTTAAGAGGACAATGTTGGTAGGTACCTTTTACAAAAGTAAATCAGAATCGATTTCTTTTCATTTGATTGATTGATTGACTGATTAATAGAACAATCATCATTGCACTTCGGTAAGTAACCAGGTGTGCTCCGATCTGTCTTACACAGGAAAATCTCAGGGGCAGTGCACGAGTTCCGTAGCACCGGCGACGGTCCCCAATCGAATTTAAAAGATGGTGAAAATACGAGTATTTTGTATAAAAATGTATGTTATATATATATATATATATATAATTAATATGTTATAGTAATTTTATACTTTGAAAGCTTTCTAATGAATTTCACTTCTAATGAATTGCGGCTTTACAGTCTGCTTTTTCGATTTTGGGAACTGTCAGTTTTGGGTTTTACGTGCTCGACTAGTTGTATCGTCCGTCTACGATAGGACTAGGAATTTGATCTCACCTACACTGAGATCAGAGATCTCTGGAAAAATAATCAAATGGCTTCACGCTGGATCGAACACAGTACTTTTGGAACGGAAGGTGAGCTCTCAACCTCTGCACCACTTAGACCCATTCTGTCATAAATACTGGTTAACAAAATAATGGCTCATTGGTTGTGTCCGTAAGAGCGCTCGTATTGCTAGGCTAGGCGATTGGTGTCGTAAGGACTAGGTAAGTGGTTCGAGTCCCGTGTTTGTCTATTTGTTTTTTCGGAAGCTCTTAATACCTGTTCCTTGTTTATTTGTTGATCATTAACAAAATAATGAATGTTATTCTCTTAAGTCAGTCTTTCTTTTGTCCTTCTCTGCTTTTTGCCGCTAGGCGTAGCAGGTTTAACTGATGATCGGTTTCCGAGATAATGCACGCTCGGTCGCTTGATATGCTGTGTATTGTGGAGTTTTAAGATGTCTGTAACTCCATCAACCCATCTTTTCTTGGTCTGTCCCTTCCTCTTGATGATTCCATTTTCAGGTTGTACGCTCTTGCAACTGGTGTATTCGGGTTCATTCTGACCAAGTGACCAAACCATTTGAGTCTCTGTTTTTCAATAAATCTAATAGCAAGTGTTGTTCCAACTGTTCTTCTAATTTCCTCATTTCTTATATGGTCTCTTCTTGTTTTATTTACTGCTTTACTCAGCATCCTCATTTCGCATGTGGTAATTTTCCTTTCTTGTTCTTTTGTCAGTGCCCATGTTTGGTACTGGTAGCACAGTGTTGGTATAAAGATTGCATTTATAATCTGTCTTTTAGTCTCTACAGAAATTGCTGGGTGTTCAGTCAGTATCGTAGGAAATTGTTCCAGGTGAAAAAGTAAAGGAACCCTTTAATACCTCGTGGTATATAGGGCAATAAAGTGTTTGCCAGTCGGCACACAATGGATGATGTGGTCAGCATCACGCCGGCCTCCTTTACTTTCCCAGAGCCTGTCTGTTACCCAGTTGAGGCTGGGTCGACATGAGAGCCGTCGCGGCCCGGGAAAAAATTCCATTGCAAAAGTTAAACCCGGTCCACCATCCTTGAGAAGCGAGTTCACTAACAACTACGCTACATCGGCTCTCTTCCTGGTGTATACATTTCTTATATTCTTATTGTTCATTTATTATATGATCCCAGGATAGAGCGGTATGGAGAAATTTCTTGCAGACTGTACGTAACATTTAACTGTAGGAAATGAATATATATATATATTCATAACGGGATGAGTCCAAAAGGGTCAAAATTCGAAGGATTGGCTTTAATACACCGGGTTTCCCCATATGGCTCCGCCCTTGTCGGCAAAGATGGCATGCCATCTGCCGAGAGCTTTGCACAAAGCACGAACTCCGTAGCTCCGACAACAATCCTAGACATGATGAGTGAGAAGATTGAATCATATCTTTTTTTTTCTTTTTCTTTCGTCCGCTTTCAACTCAGACGAAGTTTCATCTCTGAAACTGATTTTTTGCATGAAAATCCGTTTTTCCAATTTCTTACAATGGCAGCAGCGTGCACATTGTAAATTACTTTACACTGGCAGCCGTGTGCTCAATGTACTCGTAATTAGTATTCCCTCGCCATACAGGCAGATTTTCTCCGACTTCAGAGGTACTCACGTTATCGTCCTGAGTAAGACCAGGGGACTCGAACAAATGCCGGACAGTAGGTTCGAACCCGAGCTATGAGGCGTCTCACAGCTAGCAGGCCGAGCTACTATCAACTACTCTAGGCAGTCCCCCCAAACATATCTAATATATAGGTTCTGGTAAATCCTTCATTACAAACAATTTCTTCTACGAACGTTCTACATCTACCACTTGTTAACCACTCTTTATGATTTGTATGTGATCCAAGCCTAAGAGCGATTGTGCGTTGTGCTAGTTATGCACCTACAAGTAGGCCAGCACATCTGATTTCTGCGATACTTTTTATTTACTAGGGTAGCTTCTCTAGGCCCCTATCTAATTCGCCTCTTACGACATGCTTTGTAGGTCGCAGTGTTACTATTCTTTGCTCCCCTTGCGAGCCCCGGCAAACACGGGCGCAAAGAATTTAATAAAACAATGTTTTGATTGAACTTATTACTGCTGTCTTGTGATATCAGATGAATGGCAACAGAAAACGTGATCATCCGATAATATATTTGGATTTATTGGTTGGTTTGTATAGAAACAGTAGAAATCTCTGTACAGACAAAGCAAGAGTTTGTGAGTATGTTCAACAGGTTGGTTGTGATGATTATGCAAACGGGTTTGAATCTCATTGCTTTTGGAACGAAAGTACCAGGCTCTGTGAGAGCTCAGAAAGATTATCTGTCGGAGAGCTGAGTTCGCGAGGAGGGGGCGTCAAAACATTCAAATTGCCGCTATTGGTTTCTGTCATCGCGGTCGAAGATTGTATTTTGATGTGCGAAGGGACGCACGTGAAAGCCAATATATTGCAATTAGGGAGAGATCATGAATGCTTGCACCCCAATCCTGTCTCTCCAGACAGGCTGAAGAGATAGTGGAATGCTGCACTTGGCTGTATCTTGAAGAGGATATCGCGAGACATATTGAAGGACTTGGAGACAGGATTTCGTGGTGCGAGTATTTCACTATCATGTTGGGATTCATCAGAGCCAACTCCTATCGCTGATAACTACGATGACACCGGTTCGACTGGCAAGCTTAAAGTTGATCCCGGTATTCAGGGAGAGAGATTGGCTAAAATTACACGCTTGCCATTACTGGCAAGAAAAGTATTATTTCTATGACCTTATCATTAGAACTTGGGATCAGATGTAACCGGCGCCAGACCAGGCAGTTGAGATCGTGGAATTAGCCGTGTCCAAATGGCGTTATTTCTTAAACTTCAATAATGATATGAATGTTTCAAAGTCTCCGTGCACAGGTCGTATCGTGGCCATTTCGACGTTTTTACGGTCGTTTTCACGAGCATGGGCCCGGAAACGTGAAAAGATTTAATTTTTCATTCACAGGAGTTATTAGTCTCATTTATGACCATTTGCATATCCCACTTTCTGAGCATGGAAAGGATGAATTGAACTGGGGTTACAAAAAAATAGAATGTGACGTATTTCTGTGAGAAGCCTTCCTCACTTTTATATGATGCAAAGCTGACAGTTCTCGATTGTGGCCAATGAATAGTAATTCTTGTGTTTATAAGCTATTCCCGAGTTGTTGGAAGTGGGGGCAGTTTTAGCGCGAGGTCCCGGCGCGATTCACCCAGCGTGAAGAGAGTTGTTGATCGACTTGTCACGTCTCTTCAGAAAGCCCAAGTTCTCTCTTGATGATTTAGTGCCACATTTTGTCTGGGCTTTCATAAACGACCCTGCTTCGTTTGCTTTTCACTAGGCGACTATTTTTCTGCGGGTATTGTGTTGAAAGAAAAACTGTTTAGATTCTGTTCACTCTCTCCTTTAGCTCCTTGCAGCCAACTGTTTTTGATCAGCTTGCTTGTCCTTTGTTCGATGACTTAGATCTCCGGTTTATTGCTACGAGAGGAACAAAAGCTTGACAGAAGAACGGACACCGGTGCCAAATTGTATTTGCTGATTTTCACCAGGCTTTTGTACAACGATTTAAGGTGCTTGCGCCGGGACCATTGTTTCGGCTTTTCACACAGTTCCGAAAAGTCAAGACGTGTGTGACCCTTCCTTCGCTTCCACAAACACGGACAGAGGTGGTGGCGTGTCATTTATCTTCATTATTTGTCACCTAACTTGTCAGATTCTAGACTAGCGACACTTTTTGATGTCTTCACTATTCGTCAGTGAAGTTCGTAAAAAAAAGTGGGTAGGGATAGAAATGAACATTTACCACTTCAGACGGAGAAGTTCCTCAGACTATCGGCTGCTCTTCTTTTATCGGTTAGGTCTGAGAGAGTTCCCTGCCTTTTCAAAAGATGGGACTTAAGAAATTCAAAAGCTTAGGAGAACTCGTCGGACCTGAAAACTGTGCCATACATTATTAACTACCATTTCCCAGCAATTTTCTCCTTGAGTGCTTAATCTGAACAGACGCAGCCAATCAAACAATCGGGGAACCAGTTTGAAATAGAAGGACCGGTAGTTTGTATGTCATGGGTTCCAGGGTAGATTCAGATGCATATTGTACGATAGACAAAGCTGTATGTCTTGGACATGGGATTCAGAATTCTAGAGTTTAGTTTACCCACGAATAACGCAAAGGCGTTCACAGACAAGACTGTCATGTCAGACATTCATTTGAAGATTGTGACTGGCGAATTGTTGTCCACTACGTAATATTAATCTGGACAATTGAGGAACAAGAAACAAAGGTATAGCATCGACGTATATGTGCTCAGTGCGCTTTCTCACCACCCACAACAGAACACTTACACAGTAGCTTCGGTAACGATTCTTTTTCTTCGAACTCTCCATATCGACCACTTGTTAAAACACTCTTTGTGATTTTATGTGATCTGAGCATAAGAGCGATTTTACATTGTGCCAGCTATGCGTCTACAAGTTGTCCAGCACATCCGATTTCTCCCACGTACAATCGCTTTTGTGGGATCATATCACATACAAATCAGAAAGAGTGGTGGCGCAAATGGTCGATAGAATAAGATGTTAGTACTTATCATCTACGAAGTAATTGCTCTAGCCACTACACTATCGCCGCTATCATTAATTTTATGAAAGTGTGATTAATTGTCAAATATTGTAGCAATATTTCTTAACGTGGAAACATTTTTGTATGATTAAAATCAGTGGCGGCTCGGGGTAATTTTTCTCTGTGGGGCCAGACACAAATTTTTGGAAAAATCATGGTTTTTGGAGTATATTCTATTATTTGTTCATTCCGGGAAGTTATTCCCCCTTTTGATATTTGGTGGGGCCGTGTCCCACTGGCCCTTAATAACGAGCCGCCCCTGATTAAAATCTACTTCTGCTCACCGAATCAAGTAATTAATTTATTAAGTGCAGTAATACAACGTTTTCCACATCTCTCGGCCATTACATTATAACTGTGGAAGTTAGGAAGTAGGTATGCGGACCTTAGGAACCAGTGAGCCGTACTGACGGAAAATCGTTCTTAGCAGGGCCACTCAAGTAGGAAATGTTACTGGAGTGGGAACAGACACAAAATGACCACAGATCCTCCCGGTTTGAGGCTAAGAAAAACGCGGGTTGAGTGCAGTGTTGGAAGAGAATAAGAAGTTTTAAGAACCTCAGGGGAACCATCTGAGCCAATGAATATGACAAATAAAAGACAATGAACAAATATTAGGGGCTTCTAGAAAAAAAAGACAAAATACAGGAACCACAAACCCTTATTTCTTACGGCAGCAATTATTGACCCGATTATTCTGTTTTCAACAGACGACGCTGTTTATGAAAGACACGGCTTAGGAAGCTATTTTTTGGGAGAGCTAGATGGTTGAGTTCTTAAAAGCGCTCATCTGTAGTGCCGAGAGCAGTGTTAGCACTTTTTTGTCGTTACAGAAACTTCAACGGAGAAAAAGTGCTCTTAATGTCCATCTATCTTAACCCTTTCCCTCTTATGCCCGCCTGCCCAGCGTGTTCGTAGCGCGTTGGACGACGGTGTGACAAGCCCTCTGTGAGTGCGTGCTCAATTCCGCGGGCTGGCAGAAAAAGCCACAAGTTCTCCAGATTTACGGTGTTCGTGACACCGAACCGAAAGGTTACAATGTCCATAGTACCGAGTCGAAGAGCTGAAAAGTTCAAGCGCTTTTGGATCAGGAAAAAAAAAACTTTCACTCCGTAGTTCTTTTTTGCATCCAAATGCACGTATATTGCAATGTATACTAGATTAGACTAGATTAGTTAGCATTTCGGCTTTCCGTCATCTTAAAAAATGCTGTGAGCCGGTATATCAGCTTAGTAGAACTAAGGGGTTAAGACATCATTTTAGTATCAGAACAAACCGTATATGGCAAAGCCTACATGAAGCTCCTGTTGTGAGATTAAAACTGGCTGGATGGCAAAACCAACATAGTAAATGGATGTTTATGGCGAAGTGGTTAAGATGTTACGTTGCGTTATGAAGATTGTAGGTTCGAATCCCGAATGAGTCATCAAAATAAGAAATGGACGACAAAATGTATGGATTATCTCCTGGAATTCTGCACCGGAGGCTACGAAAGACAGAGGAGAACGGAGAGTCATCGTGGAAGCCTCATATGTCACCTTGGAAGCCTCATATGTCACATGACACGACGAAAATTTAGTAAATAACTGATAATTAACAAATAATAATCATACTGACCATTTTTAAATATTGAAAGTACCTAAGTGAGAATTGCTGCTTTTCTGTATCACAAAATACAGGTATTTTTTGTATACGGGTATTTTTTGTGTACGGGTATTTCACAATTCGCCGAATTTAGCAGTAGATTGTAAGTAAATATTCGCCGAGTGGTTACCGGGACCCAAATTTGGGGTGTAAAGAATAGAACCACTGTTACCTGCCACGCATGTCGTTAAGGCGAATAAGGAGGTTTGGATGAAATCGGATGCACGTGCCTTAATGTGTAGAAGTCTATGCGTTTAGGGGCCTACTAAACCAATGTGCAACGTATACACGTTCTTGGCAAAGATCAAACATATCACAAAGAGTGATTAAAATTGGTTGTAAAGAACGAACGCAAAAGATGAAAAAGAAAAGTAAGTAAATTGTAGTGACTTTTTTGTGAGAATCTGGTCTCTTTTAAAGAAGAATATTTGCTTTTTTATTAGGATAATCTGGACTTTTCTTAAGGAGAACCCAGATTGAGTCATATGCTATAAACCAGTCCATACGAAGTCTTCCTACATTTAGTTATCTCCTGCAGCTCCATCCAGCTCTTCTGTATGCCGTTAATCTCTGCCTACAAAGGTCTTGAAGAATAATTAGAAATAATCCCTGCAAATATTGTCTCAAATGGTGATGTTAATGATGGTTCCCATGGGAACACATCGTCCGATAGAAACAATCACTCGATATATGCAATAACCTGTCGATATCCAGTTATTGTATGAAATTAAAATCATGGCATGCCCTTTACAGGATGTAGCCATCAACCACATTAAACGAGTCGTTGATTTTCTAGTCACCACTTATACGTACAGTAGTTTGCCATTGCTTTCAGAACAGTTATGTCTATTTTTTACATTTTTGTAAATATCCCACGGAAATGAATTTGCTTCCAAACTTGCCCACCGTGGAGTTTGAACTAGGTACGCGTAGGTTTGTAATTGAGCCCACTACCTCTAGAGTTACAGACGCTCACAGTTAGTGCATACAAAATGAAAAAAAAATTGAGAACACACATAATATAGGAAAGATGGAATGTAAGGTTCCTTATACAGGATTGATATCCGGACAACATATGTAAAGAATTGAATAGAATGAATTTAAATATACTAGGATTGAGTGAGATCTGACGAATCGGGCCAGGAGAGACGCAGTCCAGATCGATATAATAATTTACTCTGGAGGACATGCACACTAAAAAGTAGGAGTCGGTATAATATATGCCACAAAAACAGTTAAGATTTTGAACGGATTCTGGACAGTATGAGATGGAAATTAAAAGAAGAACAAACATGGCTTTATAACAAATTTAAACAACTAAAAACAGTATGGAATGAAACTGATAGGAAAACAAAGATCAGAATACTAAGAGCATGCATATTCCCAGTGGCAACATATGGGTGTGAAGCATGGACATTTATTAACAAAGCAGTGGAAAAACATATATGCGCTTTGAATATAAGTCTTACAGAAGAGGCGTCCATATATCATGGATAGAGAAGAGAACAAATAGATCTATCTAGAAAGAACTCAAAATCAAAGAAAACTGGCTGATCTACCAGTTAGAATGAGAAAATTGAAGTACTTTGGACATATGAAAAGACATGAAGGGCTGGAGAAAACCATCATGGAAGGAAGCATCCTGGCAAAGAGAAGAAGAGGAAAACCATGGAGAAGATGGATTCGGGATGTAACTGATGATTTGAGCATGACATCTGCAAACATCTGGTCCTTGAGAGAGAGAAATTCCAAAGGACTGTAAGGGTAGCAAAGTTCTGCTCAGGACAAGCTATTTGATGATGATCAGATGGAATGTCACAAGATGCTTTGTATGTTAGACTATTAGCTTTATACACATATGCGCACTGGGGGTCTCTGTCGATATGTGGTTACACCCTTGCCTTGCGAGTCGAATGTCGTGGGTTCGAATCTGTACCGCGCCGTTCAGTTCAAAAGTGTATTTTTCAAAGACCCCTAGTATTGTTGCCGGAGCTACAGAGTTCGTGCTTTGTGCAATAATCTCGGCAGGTGGCGTGCCATTTCTGCAAAGATGGTCCTAGCCATATTGGGGTAAACCCGTTGCAATGAAGTCAATCCTTCGGCTTTAAAACTCTTTAAACATATACGAACTAATGGTAAACAGCACATATGAAGACAGTAATGTGTTCTGCAGTGAATTTGAAATAGTTTTGACTCAGATCAAGAGTAACGAGGTCAAAAGTAACGAGACAGCTGTCGTGATCGGATTATCCAATGCGAAAGTTGATAAGGAAAAGGTTAGGTATGTTACAGGAGGGGATGACCATTTCTCAGAAAAACGTGCCCTGAGTCCACTGTGCATCTTGAATGATGGCTGCAGATTTAGTCAGTAGTTAGATTTGTCAGTTACCTGATGCCACTGGCAATGTCTTTGCCTGTGTGACTGTGGTGGTGATCAACTAGTCTGGAACATCTTTCCAGAGATAATTGTTCTCTTTGTGTTTCTGAGGTACAGTTGTAACTGTCCATGTAACACATATAAGTAGAAGTCTTCGCATCTCATGGCATTGAACTCTACACCAAAAGTGTGTAGTCTCATGGTCTCCACTCTGAGAGTTTGTAGTCTCATGGTCTCCACGCTGAGAGTTTGTAGTCTCATGGTCTCCACGCTGAGAGTTTGTAGTCTCATGGTCTCCACGCTGAGAGTTTGTAGTCTCATGGTCTCCACGCTGAGAGTTTGTAGTCTCATGGTCTCCACGCTGAGAGTTTGTAGTCTCATGGTCTCCACGCTGAGAGTTTGTAGTCTCATGGTCTCCACGCTGAGAGTTTGTAGTCTCATGGTCTCCACTCGAGAGTTTGTAGTCTCATGGTCTCCACGCTGAGAGTTTGTAGTCTCATGGTCTCCACGCTGAGAGTTTGTAGTCTCATAATCTCCACGCTGAGAGTTTGTAGTCTCATAATCTCCACGCTGAGAGTTTGTAGTCTCATGGTCTCCACGCTGAGAGTTTGTAGTCTCATGGTCTCCACGCTGAGAGTTTGTAGTCTCATGGTCTCCACGCTGAGAGTTTGTAGTCTCATGGTCTCCACTCTGAGAGTTTGTAGTCTCATGGTCTCCACGCGAGAGTTTGTAGTCTCATGGTCTCCACGCTGAGAGTTTGTAGTCTCATGGTCTCCACGCTGAGAGTTTGTAGTCTCATGGTCTCCACGCTGAGAGTTTGTAGTCTCATGGTCTCCACGCTGAGAGTTTGTAGTCTCATGGTCTCCACGCGAGAGTTTGTAGTCTCATGGTCTCACGCGAGTTTGTAGTCTCATGGTTCACGCGAGTTTGTAGTCTCATGGTCTCACGCTGAAGTTTGAGTCTCATGGTCTCCCTGAGTTTGTAGTCTCATAATCTCCACGCTGAGAGTTTGTAGTCTCATAATCTCCACGCTGAGAGTTTGTAGTCTCATGGTCTCCACGCTGAGAGTTTGTAGTCTCATGGTCTCCACTCTGAGAGTTTGTAGTCTCATGGTCTCCACGCTGAGAGTTTGTAGTCTCATGGTCTCCACTCGAGAGTTTGTAGTCTCATGGTCTCCACGCTGAGAGTTTGTAGTCTCATGGTCTCCACGCTGAGAGTTTGTAGTCTCATGGTCTCCACGCTGAGAGTTTGTAGTCTCATGATCTCCACGCTGAGAGTTTGTAGTCTCATGGTCTCCACGCTGAGAGTTTGTAGTCTCATGGTCTCCACGCTGAGAGTTTGTAGTCTCATAATCTCCACTCGAGAGTTTGTAGTCTCATGGACTCCAGACTGAGAGTTTGTAGTCTCATGGTTGTGAGAAATAGCTGTAGAAAAATCCACCTCAGCTTTACATAGAAAAAAAGTGAAAACTCGGCAACAAAAAACATCATACACACACACGCCCGCCGCAGCAGAGAGAGAGAGAGAGAGAGAGAGAGAGAGAGAAAGAGAGATGGGTTGAGAACACTGATAGAGAGATTACACCAAGGATTTTGACAAGGTTACACACAAGGAAGTTATCAACACGCTAGATGGCTTAGATATAGACAGCAAGGATAAAGAAATAGTAAAAAAAACACGTATCGCCAACAAACAGCAACGCAACATATTGACAACAAACAGCAACGCAACATATTGCCAACAAACAGCAACGCAACATATTGACAACAAACAGCAACGCAACATATTGACAAATAAATAGAACATTTTAATCAGATCAAATAAGGAGTGTGTACAAGGAGCATGTGTGTATATTATCATTCTATCTGTTCTCTGTGTACAAATGCATTCTATCTGCTTTCTGTGTACACATCTATTCTATGTGTACAATCTGTTCTCTGTGAATAAATCTGTTGTACATACCCGTTCTATATGTACAATCTGTTCTGTGTGTTTTCAAATTTGTTCTGTGTGTTTTCAAATCTGTTCTATGTGTTTTCAAATCTGTTCTATGTGTTTTCAAATCTGTTCTATGTGTTTTCAAGTCTATTCTATCTGTATAAATCTATTCTATGTTTATAAATCTATTCTATGTTTATAAATCTATTCTATGTGTATAAATCTATTCTATGTGTATAAATCTATTCTATGTGTATAAATCTATTCTATGTGTATAAATCTATTCTATGTGTATAAATCTATTCTATGTGTATAAATCTATTCTATGTGTATAAATCTATTCTATGTGTATAAATCTGTTCTATGTGTATAAATCTGTTATATGTGTATAAATCTATTCTATGTGTATAAATCTGTTCTATGTGTATAAATCTATTCTATGTGTATAAATCTATTCTATGTGTATAAATCTATTCTATGTGTATAAATCTATTCTATGTGTATAAATCTATTCTATGTGTTATCTACATAAAATCTCTTCGTTGTATTGAATGAAAATATAAGTACATCCATATATGGTATTCTAGAAATAACTGGGGCGGGGGAATATAAGTAGAAGACAGAGAGAAGATGTTGAATAACCCGTGGCGTGGCGTTATAAACTCAGGCGTGGAAAGTGTCAACAATAATCAGCTGATCGTCAACTCGGATGACATGAGTTGTTGAAATCCAGATCCAATACCAGAACCCTCAACTCTGTGCACAGTTGTTGAAATCCATGATCACCAATCCAGCGACCTCTCACTCCGATGACAGAGTTGTTGAAATCCATGATCACCAATACCAGCAGACCCTCAACTCATGACCAGAGTTGTTGAAATCGATGATCCCAATACCAGCAGACCCTCAACTCGATGACACAGAGTTGTTGAAATCGATGATCACCAATACCAGCAGACCCCTCAACTCCGATGACACAGAGTTGTTGAAATCGATGATCACCAATACCAGCAGACCCCTCAACTCTGATGACACAGTTGTTGAAATCATGATCAATCCGAACCTCACTCTGATGACACAGTTGTTGAAATCCATGATCACCAATACCAGCAGACCCCTCAACTCTGATGACACAGTTGTTGAAATCCATGATCAAATACCAGCAGACCCTCAACCGAGTATGATATCATCAAAGAACTAAAGCTCCCCAAGTACTTTGATGTTTAAACCCCTTTTAGTGTCTTGTAACCTCCTTCTAAATACGTACTACAAAAATAAACAACGTTGAAATGTGTATATTGAACCCGAATTTCAACTGAAATCAAAGACAGCGTTAACTAACTAAGAAACAAACAAATTGTTAACATCAGAGATATGCCCTTTACAGTTCAGATCATGTTCAATTTACGAACCTTTTTTATTTCAATTTACGTATAGAGAGACCTTTGTACTACACGTATGATTTTTACGTATATATCTTGTCTGTATTACATATTTCAGAAGTGACGACGCTCTCATCCCTTCTTCACCGAATTGAAACGACTTATTATGCTCTTATTAACGTCTGAGAACACACGAGGCAGAAGTTGTCAGACCTTACATTGATGTCAGTTGGACTTCATACGCGAGAGTGATTCGGAAAACATCATGAATAGGGGGTACTTCACAACGCCATGAATGTAGTTGGAGGTGCAGAAAGGAGCTGCCTACTGGGAGTTTACCCACTAAATTTATTAATATCTCTTTGAAGAATTTGGCGTCTCTTTGTGATGTGCCTCATCATTTGCTCATTAAACCTTGCTCGTAACTGAAATCCTGGGAATTATTTCTGAATTCAAACCACCTTACGAATTCATGATATTGAAATCAAGGAGAAAGGAACTCAACCGGACGTCCTAAAGTTACTGCCCTATTTTCTTTTTCAGCGCTCCAATTTTTGGCCAAGCCTACACGAGCCATAAATCTGAAAGTAGGCTTTACAAGACACCACATTAGTTGGCCAGATAAATGTAGTAGTATTGTGATATATTGAGAAGAGAAAGACATTTAACTTCGCAGGTGTGCATTGCGTAGCCAGGTTGTAGCGAGTAGCGACTTAGTTGGAATCCGATAACAAACATGGGACTTGAACGAAATTAAGATTCGGTGCGGCATTGTGCCACCTTTAAAACTGATGATGTTTTAAATTTCGGACTCCCCTCCGCCCCATGTCTATACACACCAAACAGGTGCTCAGAGATGGGGTAATTCCCGCGTTTGACTTCTGTGTGTATAAATATGATAATAGTTTATCCTATTAACGGGAAGAAAAGGGATGATCGTGAAAAAAGGAGTGTCGAGATTTGAGAATTGTCCATGTGGAGCAGAATTAAGTCGCATGATTGCGTCTCTCTATCTGGGTGATGACTTTTGTGGATGCTTAAATTCAGTGGCGACTCGTGCTCAGTTTTGTTGGTGGGGCCAGACATTTTTTTCTGGATAATTCATGGTTTTTGGTAGCTATATTTTAATTTATTAAATAATAAATACACGTTATACATTATTTTTGTGGGGCCCGGCCCCACTGGCCCTAATGATGAGTCGCCACTGCTTAAATTTAAGTTTAGGGCAAGAGCGGGGAGAGGAGGCATAACTGACCTCATCATCAAACCTCATCGCACCCAAGGCAGAGACATAAAGTTTCCTCTTAAATTCGATCTTGTACCTTATTTTTCGACCTCAAACCTAGTCCTACGCATGGAACCGAGTCTTTGAGCTCTGCTTCAAGGATTTTCTGTGTGCCCCTATACCTCCCTTTTCCTCGTTGTCCTTGCGGTATGCACCGCATTGCATTGATTCTCCACCGCCGCCGCCTTTCCTTTCTCATTCTGAGGACATCACCATCCATCACCATGGTGTCTTTAAAAAACCAAATATTTTGAATGTCTTCCAGACCAGTTAGCTCTTGAAGTCTGATATTGATAATCTTATCCTTCTATATACACCCACGTACTCTTCTACATCTGTCCTCGAATTCTCTTGATATACGTTCTATTTTCTGATCTGTTTTACAAGTCTTCGATCCATAAAGGAGGTTTGTCCTAACACATGCGTTGTTTTTTTCTCGCCCGCTTTGTATTCAGGCGTAGTCAGGGCCATCTAATACGGCAACACTGAGTGATTTTTCCGTGAAGGCTTGCTTTCCTTATCACCAGTGTCCCTCGCCATTCAGGCAATCCCTTTGAAACTTCAGATGTATTTGACTTGTAATTTAGATTCTCAAGTAAAGGGTCAGGGAACCCGTAGTTCAACCTTGTACTGTTTGCACACCGGAAGTCTTGGGCCCAAGTTAGCCTCGAACCACGGACTTTCCACGACATGTGGTTAATAGCTAGCGAAGCATGTTACCAACCTCGCTATCGGCGCCCCACCCCCGCCCAATGTTTTGTATATCTGGGACTTTCTCTTAGTGTCGTAAATGTTAAATATCTAGTTACGAAGTCTGCTGTAGGCTGCATTTGTCCTCCAATTCTTCACCATATTCTTCACAATGTTCTTCACCATGTTCTTCACCATTGACAGTTGTTCTGTTTCCTACAAATATCATATCCGGATCTTTATGAGCGGGTTGGGTTTTTGTTTCCGTAGCTGTTTGTCTTTTTTTTTTAAAAGGGTTTAAAAGAGTTTAAAAGCCGAAGGATTGACTTCATTGCACCGGGTTTTACCCTATATGGCTCGGTCCCTCTCCGCAGAAATGGCACGCCACCTGCCGAGAGTATTGCACAAAGCACGAACTCCGTAGCTCCGGCAACAATCCTAGGGGTCTCTGGAAAAACTGCACTCGTGAACAGAAGGCCGCGGTCCGGACTCGAACCCACGACCCTCGACTCACAAGGTAAAAGGCTTAACCACTCAGCCACATTTTTAAAAAAAACAGCGCGTTGTCGCTGGCGCAACCAACAACCGCACTTACACGCATTTTATGACACACATAATGACCGTTCATCGCAAGCGATGATCACAGCAGGCTCAGAAGTGTGCTGCTGCAGCAGTTCTCTGGTATGTGCGGAGGTCACTGTAGAGTCCAATCCTTGAACAAAATCCCCTACCACAGGTGATACATGATCAAGGTTAAACCTGTAGGTGTTGTGTTTTCTGGGGGTTTATTTTCGCGCGGCTCGTTTTCTCTGTGCATCAACGGCACGACGATTCTGAGCTATCCGAGTTCCTCTTGTGTTGTTACAGCGCCACATTTGACGACGATCTTGTGCCAGGGATTTCCCAGCACGTGTTGTCTATGGCGAAGCATTTCAGAGACACTTTAAGAGTGTCTTTAAAGCTTTTTTTCTGTCCACCGGCTATACGTGTGTCCCCTTCAAACTCGCCGTTCATCATGACATGCCTAGAAGGGGGTGAGGGTGGTAACTACATATATATATATATATATATATATATAAATAAACAAAAATGTCCCGTAGTATTTCCAGACCTTAGAATATGAAGTCACTTCACATTTCTTGGACCGTAGAGTACAGGAGGTAGGAGGGCCAATTCCTTTCATCACGCTCGTAACGTCGAGGGTGGGATGGAACCCACAACCATTTGTGTCCGAGTCCATAGACGAACGCCTATGCATCACGCTAATCCGCCCCTCGGTAACTGTAGCACCCTCTAAATAATTTATAATTGAACTCAGGGGACACAACGAGGTTGTTCTGATAGCAAATGAAATTGCATCCAGTAATGAGTTATTTTTTCCTGAATACATGTCTCATTATCGTCAATCGCAATTATCTTCAAGTTTAGAACTACATAAACTTGCAGGATATTCTCATTTGTCTAAAACGAATGTTGTTCAAATCTTTATGATGCAAAATCTACAGAATGTTGTCTGCAATTATTTCTATAGTGCACAAATCTACAGAATATTGTCTGCAATTATTTCTATTGTGCACAAATCTACAGAATGTTGTCTGCAATTATTTCTATTGTGCACAAATCTACAGAATGTTGTCTGCAATTATTTCTATAGTGACAAATCTACAGAATATTGTCTGCAATTATGTCTATAGTGCACAAATCTACGAATATTTTCTATAGTGCACAAATCTACAGAATATTGTCTGCAATTATTTCTATAGTGCACAAATCTACAGAATGTTGTCTGCAATTATTTTCATATTTCAAAATCTACAAAATGTTGTCTGCAATTATTTCCATATTTCAAAATCTACATAATGTTGTCTGTAATTATTTCGTATGTACAATCTACAGGATGTTGTCTGCAATTATTTCTATAGTGCAATCTACAGGGATGTTGTCTGCAATGACAGTAGTAGATAAACTACTGATATTTATCAATTATGTTTGTGCTATTGCTGTTTTAGACTAAGAAAGGTGGTTGGGGGTGTAATTCTTGGAATGGTCTTACAACATGATCATATCATGCTTCATCTGCGTTGAGAAAATTGAAATGTGAAGATGACCGTGTTACATCACAGCTATACTAATGTTCAGTATAAAATGTAATAATAAGACTGTAAAGGAACCTGTTTTCAACCTCGAGGCCTATTGGGCAATATGGTGTTAGGTCTGTATTTTTTTGCCTGTCGACACACGATGAATGAGGGTCATGATCACGCGGCCTCTTTTATTTCTAGTGCTTTTTTAGTGCACCATTGAGGTTGAGTCGACATGGACCGTTACGTCGGAAAATATTCCACGCCCTTTAGATTGAACCCGAGCCACTAGACTAAACAATTCACTAACAACTACCCTACAATATACAACACCACTACAGTTCTAACACATAATCTCACCACTAGAAGTTCTACAACTGTTCCAACTCCACTATTCCACTACAGTTATAACAGACACGAGTTCATAACAACTCCATAAGTTCTACATACAGTTCTAACACAGTTCACAACAACTACCTAGCAGTTCACAACAACACACTATTCTAAACTAGTTCACTAACACTAAAGTTTAACCTAACTAGTCAAACTAGTTCTACACGACCACTCAGTTACAAAATCCACTGATTACAACAACGACAGTTCACCAACTACACTCAAGTTCTAAAACCTGATTTAAAACTCATGCAAGTTCACTAACAATACCAAGTCACTAACAACTACCTATAGTTACATACCACACAATTTCACACACAAGTTCTCTACTGAAGTCATACTACTCGTTACAACTCCAAGTTATAACACACCACAGCAAGTTCACTAACAACTACCACTAGCAAGTTCACTAACAACTACCACTAGCAAGTTCACTAACAACTACCACTAGCAAGTTCACTAACAACTACCACTAGCAAGTTCACTAACAACTACCACTAGCAAGTTCACTAACAACTACCACTAGCAAGTTCACTAACAACGACCACTAGCAAGTTCACTAACAACACCACTAGAGTTCACTAACAACTACCACTACAAGTTCACTAACACCAGTTCACTAACAACTACCACTAGCAAGTTCACTAACAACTACCACTAGCAAGTTCACTAACAACTACCACTAGCAAGTTCACTAACAACTACCACTAGCAAGTTCACTAACAACTACCACTAGCAAGTTCACTAACAACTACCACTAGCAAGTTCACTAACAACTACCACTAGCAAGTTCACTAACAACTACCACTAGCAAGTTCACTAACAACTACCACTGCAAGTTCACTAACAACTACCACTAGCAGTTACTAACAACTCACTAGCAAGTTCACTAACAACTACCACTAGCAGTTCACTAACAACTAATACAAGTTCACTAACAACTACTAGCAAGTTAACAACTCACTAGGTTACTAACATACATGAAGCACAACAACTCACTACAAGTTCATAGCAATACAAGATGGTTATATCTACAACTGAGGTATCCTGTCTTCGTTGAACATATCAAATTGGCGTAAATTGCTTACTTGGTAAAGTATGGTTAAAACATGATGGGTTAAACATGTTGTTAAAACATTATGGGTTAAAACATGTATGGGTTAAAACATGTATGGGTTAAAACATGTATGGGTTAAAACATGTATGGGTTAAAACATGTATGGGTTAAAACATGTATGGGTTAAAACATGTATGTGTTAAAACATGTATGTGTTAAAACATGTATGAGTTAAAACATGTATGGGTTAAAACATGTATGGTTAAAACATGTATGGTTAAAACATTTTAACGTTTCTTACTGATGTTACATATGAAACATTGTAAACACTATTTAAACTGTATGTAAAACATGTATGGTTAAAGATTTACTGTTGTTACAGATGGCTACATGTGACAACATGATTTCTGCGACCATTTATGGTTAAACAGTAGCTTAACATCTCTACCTCATCGACGCTCTACGACACTGCTTTTAGTTGAGTGTACTATTACTTGTCCTTCGCTACACGACAGCACATCCACGGACGCTTTTTATACTAAGTACTCCTCTACCTACCTTCAGTACGAACCTTGTTTTAGGTGCTGTATTTCTAGATGTAGACCTAAACACAGACAATAGGAATGAACTTCTTGGGAGAATCCTCAGATTAGATGTGTCTCATGTTTTGGGTTTATTGTTATGTAAGGAGTAACGCCTCTTTAAGCTGAGGCACGTTTTTTCAACCTAAGGGCGGACTTTGTTGTGGTTATATCAGAGCGTGTGCCCGTCTGCCCAGCGTGTTCGTAGTGCGTTGGACTACGGGTGACTAGCTCTCTGTGTGTGCGGGTTCAATTCCGTGGGATGGCAGAAAAAGCCACAGATTCCCAGATTTACGATGTCCATGGCACCGAGCCGAAGAGCTGAAAAGCTCAAGTGCTTCTGGATCGGAAAAAAAAAAAAATACCAGAGCGTGTAGGCAAAAAATAAATAAAATAAAATAAGAATTAACTCCTTTTGGAGTTTCCAAATGCTTAAAGTACAAATTCACACGTGTACGATGAAGCAGGTATTTAAATGATACACAAGCAGTAGAATACTCGGATATGTTGAGACAACTCGCCCAGCAGAGAACCTGATTGGCAGCACTTTAAGAAATCTTGAAATGACACGGTCTGCTGCTAGTGTAGTTACACACAGACACACTCACTGCGTCTGGGCTGAAAGTGATTCATCTTCAGAAATTAATGACACAGACGACTGATAAACGAAAGTAAACTACCGAACTGTTCCCGATACATCTCTCCTGATTCAAGTACTTGTATCACTTGTTTCCAAATTGACAATATTGATCGTCTCACCTGTTTTCTGGTTATCACTTTACTGTATTATTTCGTGAAATATATGTGTTTAATATTTGGAGTTCTTTGTTCCTTCTGAACGAATTGTGATGAATATTGTTTCCAATTTGTAGACAGTCTGTTGAAATTAACATTTGAAGTGAAAAGTGTAAGAATTGTGTCGTTGCTGTTGTTATTTCTTATTCATTATCATCATCTTTTATGTGCCTTTTTTCTTCTTCTGCTTCTTCTTTTGCTTTTAAACTTCCACGTTGAAGATTCTGACAAAGATAACAGTCCAAAGGTGAACGATTTACTTCATTGCACCGAATTTCTCCATATGCCTCCGTCCTTGTCGGCAGAGATGGCATGTCATCTGCCGAGAGCATTGCACAAAGCACGAACTCCGTAGCTCCTGCAACAATCATAGGGATCACATGAAAAAATTGCTTATGTGTCTCGGTCCGGATTCGAAGCCACAACCTTCAATAAGACAGGCAAACGACTTAACCACTTTGTCAATGAGACCCCCAGTCAGATAGCGGTCATCCCTAGGTTACCAACATTGCCGTAACGTTTTTGGTGAAGTGAGACAGGACATTGACATGCGCTATAGTATGTGTTGGACAGGTTTGCAATATGTAATCGTCTACAGAACATTGCGTGTGCTATAGTATGTGTTGGACAGGTTTGCAATATGTAATCGTCTACAGAACATTGCGTGTGCTATAGTATGCGTTGGACAGGTTTGCAATATGTGATCGGTTTACCATAGAGCTGATTCCACGTACCTATTATGCCAATCTTGAATTTGTAGTACCGCCTGTGTGTTGCTTAGGCTCGCAAGGAGAGCATAGAATAGTAGCACTGCGACCTACATGCATGTCGTAAGAGGCGACTGAGGTAGTGGCCTAGGAAGCTACCCTAGTAAATAAAAGGCGTCGCAGAAATCGGATGTGCTGGCCTACCTGTAGGCGCATATGTGGCACAACGTACAATCGCTCTTAGCAAACAAATTTCACGTACAAATAGCAAAGCGTGGCATAACAAGAAGTTGATATTGAGCATTCGAAGAACAACAAGAATCTGCGGTGTAGAGGGTGTCTCAGTCTGTTGTGTCATGTGTCTCAGTCTGTTGTGTCATGTGTCTCAGTCTGTTGTGTCATGTGTCTCAGTCTGTTGTGTCATGTGTCTCAGTCTGTTGTGTCATGTGTCTCAGTCTGTTGTGTCATGTGTCTCAGTCTGTTGTGTCATGTGTCTCAGTCTGTTGTGTCATGTGTCTCAGTCTGTTGTGTCATGTGTCTCAGTATGTTGTGTCATGTCTCTCAGTCTGTTGTGTCATGTCTCTCAGTCTGTTGTGGCATGTGTCTCAGTCTGTTGTGTCATGTGTCTCAACATCTCTTCTTATCTTGTTCCTCTTGTATCATTGCGGCGTCGAGGTGGCGATACAGGGGCGCGAGAGCGTCCTCTTATGCTCTTCGGATAGACTTTGTGTTCACAAACTCTGCTATTTAATCATTCCAACGATTGCATGTCCGTCATCTTCCTCTGCTTCCTTTTACTCTGTGCATCGTTGTCTATTGTTGTATACTATTTGAAGGCAAATGGGCCATTTGACCTGTTTTCTCTGGATAATTGGTTATTATTGGTAATTGGTTACTAAACTGACGTCATTGCACTCCGGGCAGACCCATAGGTGCTCTGTCTCCACCAACAGATATTGAAGATTATGCATTCTGATGGTTCCCGTGGCTCGCTGATTATACACACCTTTCACTCTGTCTCTCAGGCATCTAGTTCGACTTGTACAATGGGTAACTCCAAACTGCCTAAATCGTTTGATCGATTCAACATCGATTTTAGTGTCCTCATCCAACAGACAGTCGCGAAGAGACCGAAGAATATCCCCTTATCCATCTTCAACTTCCCAACAATCGATGCTGTTGATGCAAGCCTGTCCGCTCCCTGGATGAATTCTCTGTTACTGCTGTTACACTCACTTTTGACCTAATGTTATTATATCTTATTTTCTCTTGTATTTATTCAATGAATATTCTCATCAAGAACGTCATTTCTGTTGTAATTTTGCCGTGTCACTCGTGTTGGTTCTAAAACAATGGCAGAAACATTATTCCACATTTTACTTGGATCTTGAACAATCTGAAAAGAAACGACTGTTGAGTGATAGATAGAATCTGCTTTTTGAGAATCAAGTTAACTGTAAGAGACGCCCGAGTGGTTACCGGGGCCTAAATTTGGGGTGTAAGGAATAGAACCACTCAGTAGCGACTTGTCATTAGGGCCAGTGGGGCCGGGCCCACCAAAAATAATGTATAACGTGTATTTATTATTTTATAAATTAAAATATAGCAACCCAAAACCATGATTTATCCGGGGAAAAAATGTCTGGCCCCACCAATAAAAATGATCACGAGCCGCCACTGGAACCACTGTTACCTGCCACTCATGTCGTAAGAGGCGACTAAGGAGGTTTGGCTGAAATCGGATACATGTGTCCTAAACATGTAGAAGTCTATGCGTTTAGGTGCCTACCTTGGGGGACTGCCTAAGAGTAGTTGATAGTAGCTCGGCCTGCTAGCTGTGAGACGCCTCATAGCTCGGGTTCGAACCTACTGTCCGGCATTTGTTCGAGTCCCTGGTCTTACTCAGGACGATAACGTGAGTACCTCTGAAGTCGGAGAAAATCTGCCTGTATGGCGAGGAATACTAATTACGAGTACATTGAGCACACGGCTGCCAGTGTAAAGTAATTTACAATGTGCACGCTGCTGCCATTGTAAGAAATTGGAAAAATGGATTTTCACGCAAAAATCAGTTTCAGAGATGAAACTTCGTCTGAGTTGAAAGCGGACGAAGAGAGAGAGAGAGAGGAAAAAAAAGGGGCCTACCAAACCAATGTACAACATATACACGTTCTTGGCAAAGATCAAACATATCACAACGAGCAATTAAAATTGGTCGTAAAGAATGAACGCAAAGAAGAAGGAGACTGTAAGAGAATTGAAGACGTTGGGTAGAATGCAGACAAAACCAATAATTAAACCGACAACTTCTTTATCATGTACATTGCGGAACGTTGCTTTCATCACACCGCCTAAAAACTCTGTCTCTAGCAATTTCTCCCTCCTCTTCCAGTGTCATGTTCAATGTGTCTTTGATGTCCTGCTGCCACCTTCGTCTTGGTCGTCCCCCCAGGAACCATGCTTTACATTACCGTTCTCTCCGAATAACTGTGACGTTTAAAGTGTCCAAAATATTTCATCTTCCGGGACATGATATTATTTATGAGCCAATGTTCCTAGATATACAGGCCTTGTAGAATCTCTTTTGTTTTTCTCTTCTCTGTCCATTTGTTCTAACAGACCAAATTATACATTCAACTGAGAGAAAATTCCAAGTGTCATCATTTTTATGCCGTTATGAACTATGAACACAATCTGACTTCTTAACTTCTGCATTACCAGTTGTTATATCGTGTCAAACAAGCGATCTAGATATTCTTTTCCAATCAGCATCCCTGAAGCTCTCATGCCACCAAATAACAGAGTTAAATATAATGACTGGTCAGACGTGCCCGAGAAGAATATCTCCAAGGTATGTTAATGAAGTTGTCGGATAAAGACAGATCATTTTCATATGAATTAATGGATTTTGAATTTTCGGAGCGAAAGAGAAAGAGGGATGTTTAAGTGGCATCGAATACTGTCCGTTCATTATTGAGAGGGTTTGAAGCCAGAGTTTTGTGTATTCTTCTTCCAACTTTCCATATCGATAACTTGTTAAACCACTCTTTGTGATTTTTATGTGATCTGAGTCTAAATGTCATTGTATGTTATACCAGTTATACGCGTACAAGTAGGACACCACATTCGATTTCTGCGATAGTTTTTATTTACTAGGCTAGATTCTCTAGACTCCTACCTCAGTCGCCTTTTACGACATACCTTGTAGAGATCGCAGTGTTACTATTCTTTGCTCCCCTTGCGAGCCTCGGCAACACATGTGCGTGTGGTATTCAAATGTACCTTAATGCTTATACTGTGGCGTAGGGGTTAGGTACTCGCATCTCCTTTCAAAGTTACTCGGTTCGCTCCTTCGTGGAGCCATCAGGATATTTTTTCAGAGATCCTTGATCTCAGTGTAGGTGAGATTGACTTCCTAGTCCTATCGGAGACGGACGATAAAACGCAAGTTCCGTGTTTAATTTGAGCACATAAAATAAACCTTGACAGTTTAAAAATCGAGAAGAGCAGCGGCAAAATTCATTAGCAAGATTAAAAACTAAACTTCATTAGCAAGATTAAAAACCAAAATTCCAACAAAATATTTATTTATCTTCAATATTCGGGACCCTCGCTCGCTATGGGTTCGTGTACTACCGCTGAGATCTTCCTGTGTAAGAAAGAGATCGGAGCACACACGGTTACTCACCGAAGTGCAATAATGATGATCTTATCAATTAATTATAAACAATCTTTTTTTGAAGTATTCAAATGTACCATTCATACAATTCATACATAAATGGAACGAATTCAAGAGAAGTGATGAAATCAGAGACATGTCTGATCAACCACTAGTGACAACTGTTATAAGAAAGAGAAGATGGAGATATGTTGGGCACACCTTGAGGAGAAATGATCAAAGAATATCAAAGCAGGCATTGAAGTGGGATGCAAAGGGTTCAAGAAAGAGGTCGACCTAAGTAGACCTGAAGCGAACTTTGCTGAGAGAGGCAGGAAATATCGGTCTCAGTTCCATGGAGGAGATTGAGACAGTTGCCCAGGATAGAGCGGTATGGATAAATTACTTGCAGGCCCTATGTAACGTATAACGGTACGAGAGGAATTATTATTAAATGTACCATTACTTTTAGAGACACACAATTTATGTATAGATTACAGACAATACTCAATTAAAACAATTACAGTTCATCTGATGTGAGCAATCAATCAATCGAGTATAATAGTTAGTTAGTTTTTCCTTTCATGCCAAGCGCAATAGAGGTAGAGGTTTTAGATCTCCATGTGATACGGCTCTTTGCTAGAGTTGAGATCTTGTTAGCTCTAGAGAAAATGAAAATGAAAATCGTGGCATATCTGTTATAGTGAAACACATACAAACAAAGTACTATAGTTTTACAAAATACAGAAACAGTGACGATAAACAGCAACGTTTCGACCAACAAGGCCTTTATCAAGCAAACGAACAAACAGGAGTGACAAATTAAAATGAAACACAAATAAAATAAAAAGGCCTTGTTGGTCGAAACAGCTGTTTATCGTCACTGTTTCTGTATTTTGTAAAACTATAGTTACTTTGTTTTACGTGTTTCACTATTTACCAAGTTTTACTGCAGTCTTCCCCTATTTTCATATCTGTTATAGATTCACTATCAACCACAGTAAACGGGTCGTCGATTTTCTAGGCAACGGTTATACGTTTAGTAGTGTCTCATTGCTTTCTGAACGGTGAGGTCTATTTTTACCGTTCGTAAAATTCCACGGAGACAATTTTGATAGCTCTAGTACATAAAAAAAATTAAAATTAAGAGAATAGTAGTTAAATTGTTATATTCTTCATAAATTCAAAGATAATTTAACAGTGTCAATACGCTAACTCGAAGTACACACACCGACCAGAGCCAACTATAAACTAATGGACCTCGGACTCAGGTAAGAATTATGGGAAATCAAGACCACAACTACACCACGTGACCTCGCATTCCAGTACTGCTGTATATAGATTAATTCTATTTAAAATCAACACAAAATGCTAAATCGAAATTATATTATTCAACAAATTAAGTTCTGTAGGAATTACTCGGCAGGTGGCGTGCCATTTCTGGGAGAGGACTGATTATATGGAAACCCGGTCAATAAGTCAATCCTTCGGCTTTAACCCCTTCCGCCTTCCCTCCCTTCCTCCTCCCTCCTTCTTCTCTTAAAACTATTTTTGTTAGTGATACATACATTTGTTATTAGTAAGTTGCGTACAATTAATATTCCTTCATCACCACTTTCTACAGACACAAAGAGCGTCACATGATGGACATGCGCCATATTGTCCGGTGTTGGCTTGACTTTAAGAGCTGGTGAGCTAGAGTCTCACCTTATGTTGGAGATTGATAAACTGGACAAGATTAAGAGTATCTAGACTTGTTTGTGTCAATTCTGTGAATATTAGCTTGTATTACGTGTCTCACTTATGTTATTTTTATGTTATATTTTGTTGTTTTGTTATGTTATATTATATTATGTTATATTTTGTTGTTTTGTTATATTATGTTATATTATATTATATTATATTATGTTATATTATGTTATGTTATATTATGTTATTTTGATTATATTATGATTTATGTTATATTTATATTATATTATATTATATTATATTATATTATATTATATTATATTATATTATGTTATATTATATTATATTATATTATATTATATTATATTATGTTATATTATGTTATATTATATTATATTATATTATATTATGTTATATTATATTATATTATGTTATATTATATTATATTATATTATATTATATTATATTATATTATGTTATATTATATTATATTATATTATATTATATTATGTTATATTATATTATATTATGTTATATTATATTATATTATATTATGTTATATTATGTTATGTTATATTATGTTATATTATATTATATTATGTTATATTATATTATATTATATTATATTATATTATGTTATATTATATTATATTATGTTATATTATGTTATATTATGTTATATTATATTATATTATATTATATTATGTTATATTATATTATATTATATTATATTATGTTATATTATATTATATTATATTATATTATATTATGTTATATTATGTTATATTATATTTTATTATATTATGTTATGTTATATTATATTATATTATATTATATTATATTATGTTATATTATGTTATATTATATTATGTTATATTATATTATGTTATATTATGTTATATTATATTATATTATATTATATTATATTATATTATGTTATATTATGTTATATTATGTTATATTATATTATGTTATATTATATTATGTTATGTTTGATTATATTATATTATGTTATGTTTGATTATGTTATATTATATTATGTTATATTATGTTATATTATATTACGTTATACTATGCGATCGACGCCATGGCACATTGGGCATTCCCACACGTGCTCTGTCTACCGCTGCAGCACCCATCCTAAAGTCCATTTACACACCGTACGCATCGAAGTTTTCACTTATTACGTATGGATGTCAAACATGGACATTTCTTGATTTGTTTAAATGATATCCTTTTTCCGAATCACCATACTATACTATATAAAGCTATACTATTCCTAGGTAAACAAATTCCTGAATATGGTGAGATGGTAGTAGATCTGGTTTAATTCTCATTAGGTAACCGAACCACTTCATTTGTTATCTTCGAATATATTGGATGCATAATAGAATGATTCAAACGACGTTTTGAATATTCTCATTTCTCATTCTATCCCGCCTTGTAACTATATCAGCTTTACTTAAACAGTTGATTTCACATTTTGTGATCTTTCTTTCTTGTGACTACATTCAGAAAACATTTCACATATTTAAAAAAAAAACAAGTTTTAAACGTTGGGACGCCCGCCTGCCCAGCGTGTTCGTAGCGCGTTGGACTACGGGTGACTAGCCATCTGTGAGTGTGGGTTCAATTCCGCTGGCTGGCAGAAAAGCCACAGGCTCCCAGATTTACGGTGTTCGTGGCACCGAACCGAGGAGTTATGATGTCCATGGTACCGAGCCGAAGAGCTGAAAGCTCAGGTGCTTCTGAATCGAAAAAAAACCCCCAAAAAACCAAAAACGTTGTGACAAATTTCAAGTTTTGGTTTTAAAATATAGATACCTACTAGTTTATTTGCCCGTCATTCTTCTTCTTTGCGTTCGTTCTTAACGACCAATTTTAATCACTCTTTGTGATATGTTTGATCTTTACAAGAACGTGTATACGTTGCACATTGGTTTGGTAGGCCCCTAAACGCATAGACTTCTACACGTTTAGGACACATGCATCCGATTTCAGCCAAACCTCCTTAGTCGCCTCTTACGACATGCGTGGCAGGTAACAGTGATTCTATTCTTTACACCCCATATTTGGACCCCGGTAACCTCTTGATCGATTTGCCCGTCATATGAACGTATTTTAAAGTTAAAATATTTCAACTAAGTTTTCAATTGATCATATTACTTATAACGCATGTGTACTATGTTAGTAATGGTCTCTTACTTATACTACAACCTCCTTAATGAAATTCTTGTATGGTTTCCAGTTTTTTTAAATATTATTTTTAATTTAATATGGCTCCTTTTAAAACTTAATTTAAAAAAACCAATAATAATAATCGTTTAGCTTAATCTATTTTAAAGATCAAAAGTACCGCCCGCGTGGGACTCGCAAAGAGAGCAAAGAATAGTAGCACTTCGACTTACAAGACATGTCGTAGGAGGGGGCTGGGATAGGGGCCTAGTGAAGCTGCCCTGGTAAACAAAAAGCGTTGCAGAAATCGGATGTGCTGGCCTACTTGTAGGCGCATAACTGGCACAGCATAGAATCGCTCTTAGGCTCGGATCACATAAAAATCACAGAGTGGTTTAACAAGTTGTCGATATGGAGTGCTCGATGAAGAAGAAGAACGATCAAAAGTAACAATTCAAAAGTCCACATCAATATTTTTATAAATAATAATTTCCATGTTTATTTTGATCGTTGATGCCTGAAAGAAAGGTTTTATAGCCATTTTGTTACACTATAAGTTTCTTCTTCTTCTTTCAACTCCTCTTGAAGCATAAAGCATCAACACATTTCCTCCAAGCAGATCCGTCTTGAGCAAGCCTGTTTAGTTCATTCCAGGTCTTTCCCGCCTATTCTCTTTCTCTGTCTACAGTTCGTCTCCATGTCTCTATGTCTTTCCCCTACATTACTTACAGTGAGTTCATCATATTGATGTAATTACTTAACTACATCTATTACAACCAGTTGTCTATGTGGGGAAGTGGTTAAAGTGTTTGCCTGTCGTTCTGAATAGTACGGGTTCGTATCTTGTTATTAAACTATGAGTGCTAAATCGTTGCTTTTGTTCCATGTTGAGCATAGCGCTGCAACTGTGACTCTCCACATAATTCTATTCTAGTCCGTTTATTTCATTATTTCTGCCAGTGATGCTGTTTTCCCTCTAACCTTCCGTTCTTCATCATATATTCTTTGTTCTCCTCGCTTTCCGCTTCTTCTGTGATTTCCAGTCAAGTACATTTCTGGTTTTATTATGGGTTTGTTTTCTGATTGTTTGTCCAATCTCACATTTTCTCTCTTTAACCTCCAGCAGTATTAGTTTTTATTTTCCATAAGTCTGTAGTTATCATTTTTTTACCGTTTACTTTTGATATTGAGTATAAAGAACAAATGCTTCTGTTCTGCAACAGCTTGATATTAAAGAGAATATTGGCTATTAAAGAACATAACATCAAGGAAAATTAAATATTTCGGACACATCAAACGACATGAGTGCATAGAGAAGATAATTTTGGAGGGAATGGTGTATGGAAGAAGAATGTGAGGAAGACCTAGAAGATGATGGATGCAAGATGTCATTGACCATCTGAGAATGACAACTGCTTATGCCGGGTAAATTACACAGAATAGAGAGTTTTTCAGAACTGCTGTCATGTGAGACAAGTTACGGAAGGGACAAGCTACTTAATGATGATGATGATGATGATTGAGTGTGCAACAAAGACTAGATCGTGTTGATGACATTGCACTTATACCTCATACACATAAAGATATCCAGGAAAAGGCTTGCTGCATTAACCACTACAGCCTGATGGTTGGGCTGTAAATCAATCAGAATAAAACAGAAATAATGACTGATCATGACCACCGCAGCACACTTCGATTTAGAAGATAAAATCCTTCAAAATACAGCTGCTTTCACATATCTTGGAAGTGTTATCAGTCACGAAGGAGGAACTTGTTCTAACACAAAAGCATGTAGACTACGGTACGAAGTGCATTCACGACCTTTCAGATGGTCTAGAAATCAGGCCAATGCATCATCAGAACCAATATTCATTAATATATACTGCAGTTTCATGCTATAAACTTTACTATACGAATCAGACTGCTAGAGAATGACAGCACAAGATATGTTCAAGCTCTCCATCTTCCATACAACTTGTCTGCGAAAGATCTTATGCGTGTTATGGCCAAATACTATCTCTAACCAAGAACTGCTTGCACAGTGTCAACAAGATAATATGAGCCATACGCACCAGGCACGCCACAGGAGAGAGAGAGAGAGAGAAGGGGGAGATGAGATGAAAACATGTATTACTGACTATAAAATAATATAGACTGCAAATTTATCACAAACATCCATATCTAATTAGTTATACCTCCCGCTTAGAAATCTGTTGATTGGCTATCGAGCCATCGATCAATCACATCCATCAAATCGTCACATGTGTACACGTATGACTGCACATATTCTTACAGATGAGAATTTGAAAATGCCCGTATCGTGTTCTGTGGATGCAAGATCAGTCACTCGAGTAGTACCCGAACACCAGATACAAATTAATGCAATATTGAGACCACCTCTTTAGAAAGTTGCTATAATTACATGGGATTTAATCAGACAATACTTAATGAGGTGTACCTAATACTACTACTCTTGGTATATGTATTGACAACTGCAAAACACCCGTATTGATTTTTCTCGATTACTGTTGCATTTAAAAAACACCATTCACTTATACATATCTAAGCGCATAATCACACACACACATATTTGATCGTACATAATTAGTCACATACAATAATAATTATTTTAAGAAGAAAAAAAAACACAATTGATAAATCAGTTATTTCGGCATTTAGAGAGATCTGACGTTCTATTGCAAAAAACCATACAAGCAGAAAATGAATGGACAAGGGGAAGTAAGTAAAAGAAAATAAACTTTCATAGACTTTGTTATGTAGGGCATTTTTTTTTAGCACGATCCAGAAGTACTTGAGCTTTTAGTTCTTCGGCTCGGTGCCATGGACATCGTAACCCTTCGGTTCGGTGTCACGAACACCGTAAATCTGGAGAACCTGTGGCTTTTCTGCCAGCCCGCGGAATTGAACCCTCACTCACAGAGGGCTTGTCACCCGTTGTCCAACGCGCTACGAACACGCTGGACAGGCGGGCATGTAGGGGACTAAAGCCTCTTTAAGCAGACGCACGCCTCTATCAATTTAAGGTTATCAGAGGCAGAGCTATCCAACCTTGTTATATATTAGTTCGCATCTAGGATCGACTAATGGCTGAAGACGCGGGAGCCATGTGACAATTGAAATAATATTACTAATAATAATAAAGAATATTAATAAAAAAATGGTTTAAAAGCCGAAAAATTCACTTCATTGCACCGGGTTTTACCCCATACGGCTCGGTCCCTCTCCGCAGAACTGACACGCCACCTGCCGAGAGTATTGACACAAAGCACAAACTCTGCAGCTCCAGCAACAACCTTAGGGGTCTCTGGAAAAAACTGCACTCGTGAACAGAACGACGCGGTCCGGACTCGAACCCACGACCTTCGACTCACAAATCAAAGGGCATAACCACTTAGCTACAGAGGCCCCCTAGAATATTAATAATAACAAATGAATACTTACTCCTGATTATAAGTTTAAAAAAAAAAATAGTACTATCGTTACTGTCTGCAATACCGCTGTTCAGGACGGTGTAGGATATCTAGGGCGAGAACTTGAGGAATTTAATGTCTGCATGGCTAGTGCAGTCGTCGTGAAGCTGTTCAAGTTAAGATTTTTCATTCATACCCACAACATAAACAAATCTTTGACTTTACCGTGAATTGAACACAGATCTTCCGTATGGAAGCCGCGCTCTAATCCATTCGGCCAGACGCCCCTCTCTTTTAAAACTTTTAATACTTTTTAAAAAGTATGCTTACGAAAAAAAAACTGAATCGTGCCGTTATTGAGAAACATTTTTGTACAACACCTTCCCCTTTCTTGAAGTTCTGATTACCGTTAAAGTCGAAGGAATAAAACAGGGCGCCAGAGACGTGTACCATGGGCGCCCGTGTTGGACAACGTTGTCACGAGGTATATTGAAGAATACCAATTTACTCGTACGTTCTTATTTTTCATTGACCAACAATTCTTGGTGGGGTGTGATATGGTCATTGTGACGTCGGCACAGAAGAGTCCTTCGTATATCTTGGACAGAGAAGAGAACAAATAGATCTATCCAGAACGAACTCAAAATCAAAGAAAACTGGCTGATGCTACAAATAAAAAAGAGAAAATTGAGATATTTTGGACATACTCTCTTCTTCTTGCGTTCGTTCTTTACGACCAATTTTAATCACTCTTTGTGATATGTTTGATCTTTGCCAAGAACGTGTATACGTTGCACATTGGTTTGGTGGGCCCCTAAACACATAGCCTTCTACACGTTTAGGACACATGCATCCGATTTCAGCCAAACCTCCTTAGTCGCCTCTTACGACATTGCATGGCAGGTAACAGTGGTTCAATTCTTTACACTCCAAATTTGGGCCCCGGTAACCACTCGGGCGATTTTGGACATACAAAAAGACATGAAGGGCTGGAAAAGACCATCATGGAAGAAGGCATACCGGCAAAGAGAAGAAGAGGAAGACTACGGAGAAGATGGATTCAGAATGTAACTGATGGTTTGAACATGACGGCTGCAGAGGCAGGGCATCTGGCCTATGAAAGAGAGAAATTCCTGATTGCTGTTGAGGTGGCAAAGTTCTGCTCAGGACAAGCTATTTGCTGATGATGACTTCGGCCGCATCTACTTGCCAGTGCTTTTCTGGCACCCAATTGAGGTTGGACCGATCTGCGAGTCTTCTTGTTAATTAAATCATGGGATTATGCGAATTCGAAACAAGTGCATTAAACACGGCTCTAACGGGCAAGAGGAAGACACCCATGTAAGTGAGAAGGTAGTGGAACTCATTAAGAACAGTTTGCAAAGTTGCACTACCCCATGGCGAGAAAGAAAATGTTGGAGATCCAATACGTCCGAATATCATTGTGAAAATGGCAGCTCAAAGAAGATAGAAAAATATATGCACATTAATGGAACAATTAATGGAATGATTAAAACATTAGTGGAACAATTAATGGAATAATTAAAACATTAGTGGAACAATTAATGGAATAATTAAAACATTAGTGGAACAATTAATGAAATAATTAACAATTATTAGAGCAATTAACAATTGATGGAACAATTAATGGAACAATTAAATATTAATGGGACATATGCACATTCGTGGAACAGTTAATGGAACAATTATTGGAATAATTAAAACATTAGTGGAACAATTAAGGGAATAACTAAACATTAAGGACAGGTTAAACTGCTTTTTCAAAATTTTTTTTTTTACATAATATGAAAGTATTTTCATTTTTACATACATGTATTGCTTGATGTAAAATTCCATCTGGAAGTAATTTTAATTAATTTTTAAATTTGGCATAGTAACGGTATGTTTACCTAATTAAATATGCAAAAAATTCAAACCTCCAGAACTTTCCTATAGGAACCTGTAGGTCTAAAGAGAATCTTTGAGAGATCTGACAGTCAGCATTGTCTAGCATACACTGGTTTTCTAGGAGATGGAGATTAAAAAAAGCGACAAAGAAATTGCTGAGTCAGTGCCACACATCTATTCTTGTAAAGCAATGAGAAAACTAGAATGTTGCAGCCACTTTCAGAAGAGGATGGGTAAAAGACTCATAGATAAAGTTGCTGTCAATAAAAGCAAATCATTTATAGAAAATGATAGAAAATATAAAGGGATTGGAGGAGTTGGAAGACTGACAAAATCCGCTATCAAAAGAATTCAGGGTCACTACGGAGGCGAAATTTGGTCAAACGTGGGAAATTTAGACGTGATGAAAAAGACAATATGGTCAATCTGGGAACATATGAAAGGTATCCGTGGAAACTGGTGCCATGGTCAGAATAGAAACAAGTTGCCAGACTTTGTCATGGAAATAATCAAACCTGTGTTTGAAGATCATTCAAACGATTATTTGTTGAAAAAATGTCTACATTGTGGATCACAAAATGCTAATGAAGCATACCATCATTTGATCTGGGACAGATGTCCTAAAGCTACATTTGTTGGAAGAGACAGGCTAGAAATAGCTGTAAATGATGTTATTATTGTATATAATGAAGGGAAACTAGGTAGGATTCAAGTAATGAACAAATTAGGATTAAGCGGTGGCTACTACAGTGTTTCAGCATTTCAATATTTTGATCGAGCGCGTGTAAGAGCAGCTGAAGAAGAGAATAAAATAGATAATAAGATAAAAAGAGCAAGAAATAAGTATCCAGACAGCTGGGGAATATCCTGAAGATGACTCATATGCAGCAGGAGCTCATTAAGTAAACATTTACTTTGAAAACCAGCAAGGTATGTCACATTTTTGCAATTATCTCAAAATCACTTATTTCAACATTTTTGGTTACATATGGCGTACTATCTCAAAAAGTTATGGACAGTTTATCTCCAAAATTGGCACACGTGTAGGTAACTCTCATTGACATCAATCGAACTACCAGAAATGAAGTAGCTTCAATACTTTTTATTTTGGATCATTTTTGTTAACCCATACCCTAATTTAAAAAACAACAACATATTTCACATAAATAAGCATAACTTTGTTATGTTAGCTCTAATCCAAAAGTTGGTAGTTCACAATAAGTATAACATACTGTCCTACATATATACCAAGTTTCATTAAGCTATCTATAATAGTGTTTGATAAAACTTGACATGATGATGTAAGCTAATTTGACCATTTTTCTCACAAAATATCATGTTTTCAGCAAATTTTATCAAAACTACTGTAAATTTACCTCTAAAACTTAATTTTTCTGAAATCTTTAACCATTATGTATATACTGAAAGCATTGTTTCCATCATATATAGTCAAATTCAATATACCAGTTTAACCTGTCCTTAATGGAACAATTAATGGAATAATTATTGGAACAATTAAATATTAATGGGACAGATGCGCATTTGTGGAACAATTAATTCTTGGAAAAATTAATATTGTGTAATAAATAGATATTTATGGAACATAAATAGAAATGAATTACAGACCATTATGAAACTATACACATTGCCGGAGCTATGGAGTTCGTGCTTTGTGCAATACTGTGGCAGATGGCGTACTATTTCTGCGGAGACGGGCTGAGCCATTTGGGCTAAATCCCGCTGCAATGAAGTCAATCCTTCGTCTCCAGACCCTTTTTTAAAAATCTTTATGATCTATTTTGGCACGAGATACGAGCAACTAACCTCTACGTCACAGCAAGTTGGAAGCAAACTCGTTCCAGTGGAATTTTACAAAAAGGGAACAATATACCTCACGTTCAGAAAGCAATGGCAAACTACTGAATGTATAAGTAGTGCCTAGAAAATCAACCACTCGTTTACTGTGGTTGATGGCTACGTCCTGAAAATGATGTCACGATTTTCATTTCAGTCCTACATCGCGGTTGTAATTCACCGGTTACCATATTAAGTTATAGTCGTGTAAAGAAACAGCTCAGACTGACTACTATCTATATATAGTACGTGACAGTTTGCATAGTAAAACAGAACCAAAATAGAAAGTATTTCTACTGAAGAAGTAGATTGAGTGGAAGAAAGCTGGCCATTACGAGGTTAGCATAAAACAATTGGTCAAGACTAATGTTACCAGATTGGACATTAGTAGCTAAACTTTTGTGTTTTAGTTAGCAACTAGAAGGACTAGTGAAAACTTGTAAATTTATAGCCTGCCCACTCTGTTGTAGTTGTAGAGTATTTCTGACCATACGGACGGGGACGAAGATTTACGGCCAGGCACAGACCGCCATTGTTTGCGTGAGTGCCCTATGAAATCTGATTTAGCGGTCTGCACAAGAAGGAGTCTGAGAATACACATTTAACGCTCTGGAGACAAGAAGTACCACCTAGCCGGATGACATTAGCACACGTGGGCCCAAGGACAGACCGGTGATAAAATGAAGTGTGGTGGGTACGCGAAGCCGTATTATTAAATTTTCTGGAGTATTGTTATCGGAATTTCGCCATCTGCTTCCCTCCTGCTCCGCGGTTGCCCTCACCGGTAGAGTGACGTCCCCTTCTGACGTTTATTGAAACATTGATACTGATGAAGATTATATTCAGTTTAATTGCAAGAATAACCGCCTCTGAGTGACCCCCATTCGTCTGACTAGACCCTGCTCAAGTTGTCATAGGAAAGCAATATGTTTTCTAAGTAACATTTTATTGATCTTTTGTTTATTACCATCTCGTTTTATGGTCTCTCTTACAAAGCTATGACCACCGCCTAACTATATAACTTGTCTCAATCACTGTAACAACTGTTCATTTATCAAACCCCCGTGTTTCTAACCAGAACTACACATTATTTCACCATAGCTACATTGTAGAATATGTGATATACGGATTAGCGTAGTGCTTAAGCGCTCGCATGTCGACTCAGACACAAGACGGTGGTGGGTTCAATCGCACACTCGACGTTCCACACGTGAGAAAAGGAATTGGCCCTCATGCATACCGAAATGAAAATCGTGGTATATCCTTTACAGGACGTAGCCATCAACCCCTGAAAACGATTCGTTGATTTTCTAGGCACCACTTATTCGTTCAGTAGTGTGTCATTGCTTTCTGAACGGTGCGGTCTATTTTTACCTTTTGTAAAAACCCACGGAAACGAATTTACTTCCAAACTTGTCCGGTTTGTGATCGAGCTGACATTTCTTTTAGTCTACAGATGAGAACAAGAATAGAATAACATTTGTTTTAGTCTACAGATGAGAACAAGGATAGAATAACATTTGTTTTAGTCTACAGATGAGAGCAAGAATAGAATAACATTTGTTTTAGTCTACAGATGAGAACAAGAATAGAATAACATTTGTTTTAGTCTACAGATGAGAACAAGGATAGAATAACATTTGTTTTAGTCTACAGATGAGAACAAGAATAGAATAACATTTGTTTTAGTCTACAGATGAGAACAAGAATAGAATAATATTTGTTTTAGTCTACAGATGAGAACAAGAATAGAATAACATTTGTTTTAGTCTACAGATGAGAACAAGAATAGAATAATATTTGTTTTAGTCTACAGATGAGAACAAGAATAGAATAATATTTGTTTTAGTCTACAGATGAGAACAAGAATATAATAATATTTGTTTTAATCTACAGATGAGAACAAGAATAGAATAATATTTGTTTTAATCTACAGATGAGAACAAGGATAGAATAATATTTGTTTTAGTCTACAGATGAGAACAAGAATAGAATAATATTTGTTTTAGTCTACAGATGAGAACAAGAATAGAATAATATTTGTTTTAGTCTACAGATGAGAACAAGAATAGAATAATATTTGTTTTAGTCTACAGATGAGAACAAGGATAGAATAATATTTGTTTTAGTCTACAGATGAGAACAAGAATAGAATAATATTTGTTTTAGTCTACAGATGAGAACAAGGATAGAATAATATTTGTTTTAGTCTACAGATGAGAACAAGAATAGAATAATATTTGTTTTAGTCTACAGATGAGAACAAGGAGTTTTTGCAAGAACCACAGAGGAAGCAACGGAAGCAAAGATTATGATCAACAAATAAACAATGTACAGATATAAAGTGCTTCCGAAAAACAAATAGACAAACACAGGATTCGAACCACTTACCCTCATTTCTTACGACTACCATCGCCTAGCCTAGCAATACGAGCGTCTTTACGAACACAAACAGAATGTAATGTGTGTAGTATATTATTGTCTGTATATGTTAGTTATATTTGTCTCTGTATGTAATGTGTGTAGTTATATTGTTGTCTCTGTATGTAATGTGTGTAATGTTATTGTTTCTATATGTAATACACATGTGTAATTATTTATCCACACTAATGTATACCTATCAATATCTTCTATTTTGTAAACGAATTTTACGTAGAAATTTGATTCCATTATTTTTCAGAAATGGCCGCAAGTCTCGGGATTGCACACCACAAGGGAGAAAAGTAAGTATTTCTTTACCAACTGTTGGACTTGTCTTGATACGCCTTTGCTTTTAGTACACACAATACTATCTATCTTTCTGCAAGTCCCATGTTCAAATTGAGCACGTAAAAGAACCATTGGTAGTTGAAAATCGAGAAGGGTTGGCTGGAGTGCCGCCCCTGTTGCAAAATTTGTTAGAAAGATTAAATAATAAAATCGAGAAGGGCAGGCTGGAATGCCGCTCCTATTGCATAATTCATGAGAAGGGCAGGCTGGAATGCCTCTCCTATTGCATAATTCATGAGAAGGACAGGCTGGAATGCCTCTCCTATTGCATAATTCATGAGGACAGGCTGGAATGCCGCTCCTATTGCATAATTCATGAGAAGGGCAGGCTGGAATGCCGCTCCTATTGCATAATTCATGAGAAGGACAGGCTGGAATGCCTCTCCTATTGCATAATTCATGAGAAGGGCAGGCTGGAATGCCTCTCCTATTGCATAATTCATGAGAAGGGCAGGCTGGAATACCTCTCCTATTGCATAATTCATGAGAAGGGCAGGCTGGAATGCCTCTCCTATTGCATAATTCATGAGAAGGGCAGGCTGGAATGCCTCTCCTATTGCATAATTCATGAGAAGGGCAGGCTGGAATGCCTCTCCTATTGCATAATTCATGAGAAGGGCAGGCTGGAATACCGCTCCTATTGCATAATTCATGAGAAGGGCAGGCTGGAATGCCTCTCCTATTGCATAATTCATGAGAAGGGCAGGCTGGAATGCCTCTCCTATTGCATAATTCATGAGAAGGTCAGGCTGGAATGCCGCTCCTATTGCATAATTCATGAGAAGGACAGGCTGGAATGCCTCTCCTATTGCATAATTCATGAGAAGGGCAGGCTGGAATGCCTCTCCTATTGCATAATTCATGAGAAGGGCAGGCTGGAATGCCGCTCCTATTGCATAATTCATGAGAAGGGCAGGCTGGAATGCCGCTCCTATTGCATAATTCGTGAGAAGGGCAGGCTGGAATGCCTCTCCTATTGCATAATTCATGAGAAGGACAGGCTGGAATGCCTCTCCTATTGCATAATTCATGAGAAGGGCAGGCTGGAATGCCTCTCCTATTGCATAATTCATGAGAAGGGCAGGCTGGAATGCCTCTCCTATTGCATAATTCATGAGAAGGGCAGGCTGGAATGCCTCTCCTATTGCATAATTCATGAGAAGGGCAGGCTGGAATGCCTCTCCTATTGCATAATTCATGAGAAGGGCAGGCTGGAATGCCTCTCCTATTGCATAATTCATGAGAAGGGCAGGCTGGAATGCCTCTCCTATTGCATAATTCGTGAGAAGGGCAGGCTGGAATGCCTCTCCTATTGCATAATTCATGAGAAGGACAGGCTGGAATGCCTCTCCTATTGCATAATTCATGAGAAGGGCAGGCTGGAATGCCTCTCCTATTGCATAATTCATGAGAAGGGCAGGCTGGAATGCCTCTCCTATTGCATAATTCATGAGAAGGGCAGGCTGGAATACCTCTCCTATTGCATAATTCATGAGAAGGGCAGGCTGGAATGCCTCTCCTATTGCATAATTCATGAGAAGGGCAGGCTGGAATGCCCTCATTGCATAATTCATGAGAAGGGCAGGCTGGAATGCAGCTCCTATTGCATAATTCATGAGAAGGGCAGGCTGGAATGCCTCTCCTATTGCATAATTCATGAGAAGGGCAGGCTGGAATGCCTCTCCTATTGCATAATTCATGAGAAGGGCAGGCTGGAATGCATCTCCTATTGCATAATTCATGAGAAGGGCAGGCTGGAATGCCTCTCCTATTGCATAATTCATGAGAAGGGCAGGCTGGAATGCCTCTCCTATTGCATAATTCATGAGAAGGGCAGGCTGGAATGCCTCTCCTATTGCATAATTCATGAGAAGGGCAGGCTGGAATGCCTCTCCTATTGCATAATTCATGAGAAGGGCAGGCTGGAATGCCTCTCCTATTGCATAATTCATGAGAAGGGCAGGCTGGAATGCCTCTTCTATTGCATAATTCATGAGAAGGGCAGGCTGGAATGCCTCTCCTATTGCATAATTCATGAGAAGGGCAGGCTGGAATGCCGCTCCTATTGCATAATTCATGAGAAGGGCAGGCTGGAATGCAGCTCCTATTGCATAATTCATGAGAAGGGCAGGCTGGAATGCATCTCCTATTGCATAATTCATGAGAAGGGCAGGCTGGAATGCATCTCCTATTGCATAATTCATGAGAAGGGCAGGCTGGAATGCCTCTCCTATTGCATAATTCATGAGAAGGGCAGGCTGGAATGCCTCTCCTATTGCATAATTCATGAGAAGGGCAGGCTGGAATGCCTCTCCTATTGCATAATTCATGAGAAGGGCAGGCTGGAATGCCTCTCCTATTGCATAATTCATGAGAAGGGCAGGCTGGAATGCCTCTCCTATTGCATAATTCATGAGAAGGGCAGGCTGGAATTCCTCTCCTATTGCATAATTCATGAGAAGGGCAGGCTGGAATGCCTCTCCTATTGCATAATTCATGAGAAGGACAGGCTGGAATGCCTCTCCTATTGCATAATTCATGAGAAGGACAGGCTGGAATGCCTCTCCTATTGCATAATTCATGAGAAGGGCAGGCTGGAATGCCTCTCCTATTGCATAATTCATGAGAAGGGCAGGCTGGAATGCATCTCCTATTGCATAATTCATGAGAAGGGCAGGCTGGAATGCATCTCCTATTGCATAATTCATGAGAAGGGCAGGCTGGAATGCCGCTCCTATTGCATAATTCATGAGAAGGGCAGGCTGGAATGCCGCTCCTATTGCATAATTCATGAGAAGGGCAGGCTGGAATGCCTCTCCTATTGCATAATTCATGAGAAGGGCAGGCTGGAATGCATCTCCTATTGCATAATTCATGAGAAGGGCAGGCTGGAATGCCTCTCCTATTGCATAATTCATGAGAAGGGCAGGCTGGAATGCCTCTCCTATTGCATAATTCATGAGAAGGGCAGGCTGGAATGCCTCTCCTATTGCATAATTCATGAGAAGGGCAGGCTGGAATGCCTCTCCTATTGCATAATTCATGAGAAGGGCAGGCTGGAATACCTCTCCTATTGCATAATTCATGAGAAGGGCAGGCTGGAATGCATCTCCTATTGCATAATTCATGAGAAGGGCAGGCTGGAATGCATCTCCTATTGCATAATTCATGAGAAGGGCAGGCTGGAATGCCTCTCCTATTGCATAATTCATGAGAAGGGCAGGCTGGAATGCCTCTCCTATTGCATAATTCATGAGAAGGGCAGGCTGGAATGCATCTCCTATTGCATAATTCATGAGAAGGGCAGGCTGGAATGCCTCTTCTATTGCATAATTCATGAGAAGGGCAGGCTGGAATGCCTCTCCTATTGCATAATTCATGAGAAGGGCAGGCTGGAATGCCTCTCCTATTGCATAATTCATGAGAAGGGCAGGCTGGAATGCCTCTCCTATTGCATAATTCATGAGAAGGGCAGGCTGGAATGTCTCTCTCTATTGCAAATTCATGAGAAGGCAGGCTGGAATGCCTCTCCTGTGCATAATTCGTGAGAAGGGACGGCTGAATGCCGCTCCTGTTGACATAATTCACTAGAGAAGAGGCAGGCTGGAATGCTGCTCTAGTATAATTCATGAGAAGGGCAGGCTGGAATGCCTCTCTTTGCATAATTCATGAGAAGGGCAGGCTGGAATGCCTCACCATGCATAATTCGTGAGAAGCAGGCTGGAAGCCGTTCCTATTGCATAATTCATGAGAAGGGCAGGCTGGAATGCCTCTCCTATTGCATAATTCATGAGAAGAGGCAGGCTGAATGCCTCTCCATTGCATAATTCATGAGAAAGCAGGCTGGAATGCCTGCTCCTATTGCATAATTCATGAGAAGGCAGGCTGGAATGCCTCTCCTATTCATAATTCATGAGAAGGGCAGGCTGAAATGCCCTCCTATTGCATAATTCATGAGAAGGCAGGCTGGAATGCCTCTCCTGATGACATAATTCATGAGAAGGGCAGGCTGGAATGCCTCTCCTATTGCATAATTCATGAGAAGGGCAGGCTGGAATGCCTCTCCTATTGCATAATTCATGAGAAGGGCAGGCTGGAATGCCTCTCCTGTGCATAATTCATGAGAAGGGCAGGCTGGAATGCCTCTCCTATTGCATAATTCGTGAGAAGGACAGGCTGGAATGCCTCTCCTATTGCATAATTCATGAGAAGGACAGGCTGGAATGCCTCTCCTATTGCATAATTCATGAGAAGGGCAGGCTGGAATGCCTCTCCTATTGCATAATTCATGAGAAGGGCAGGCTGGAATGCCCTCCTGTTTCATAATTCAGTGAGAAGGGCAGGCTGGAATGCCTCTCCTATTGCATAATTCATGAGAAGGGCAGGCTGGAATGCCTCTCCTATTGCATAATTCATGAGAAGGGCAGGCTGGAATGCCTCTCCTATTGCATAATTCATGAGAAGGGCAGGCTGGAATGCCTCTCCTATTGCATAATTCATGAGAAGGGCAGGCTGGAATGCCTCTTCTATTGCATAATTCATGAGAAGGGCAGGCTGGAATGCCTCTCCTATTGCATAATTCATGAGAAGGGCAGGCTGGAATGCCTCTCTGTTGCATAATTCATGAGAAGGGCAGGCTGGAATGCCTCTCCTATTGCATAATTCATGAGAAGGGCAGGCTGGAATGCCTCTCCTATTGCATAATTCATGAGAAGGGCAGGCTGGAATGCCTCTCCTATTGCATAATTCATGAGAAGGGCAGGCTGGAATGCCTCTCCTATTGCATAATTCATGAGAAGGGCAGGCTGGAATGCCTCTCCTATTGCATCATTCATGAGAAGGGCAGGCTGGAATGCCTCTCCTATTGCATCATTCATGAGAAGGACAGGCTGGAATGCCTCTCCTATTGCATAATTCATGAGAAGGACAGGCTGGAATGCCTCTCCTATTGCATAATTCATGAGAAGGGCAGGCTGGAATGCCTCTCCTATTGCATAATTCATGAGAAGGGCAGGCTGGAATGCCCTCTCTATTTGGGGATAATTTCATTTAAAGAAGGGCAGGCTGGAATGCCTCTCCTATTGCATAATTCATTAGAAAGATTAAATAATAAAATTCCTACGAAATAATTTCATCATCTTCTAAATTGCCCCATGATCCCTCGCCAGTGCTACGGAGCTCTCGCACTGCCGCTGAGACCTTCCTGTGTAAGAAGGAGATCGGAGCATACATGGCAACTCACCGACGTTGCCCGTGTGGTGCCGCGACGCAAAGAATAGTACCACTGCAGCCTACAATGCATGTCGTAAGAGGCAACTGATGTAGGCACTAGGAATGCTGCCCTAGTAAATAAAAAGCAGCTCAGAAGTAGGATGTGCTGGCCTACTTGTAGGCGCATAACTGGCACAATGTACAATCGCGCTTAGGCTCAGATCACATACAAACCACACAGAGCTGTTGACAAGTGGTCGATATGGAGCGTTCGAAGAAGAAGAAGCCTCACCTACGTGCAATGATGATGTTCCAATCATTCAATCTGATTTATTTTTGTTTCCTATCAAATCAATAGATTTAGATTATCATTATTCTTACAATTTACAATTCAGAATTCCTAATGGAACATAATGATGTTATCATCATCAAATAGCTTGTCCTGAGCAGAACTTTGCCACCCCAACAGTCCTTCGGAATTTCTCTCTCATAGTCCAGATGTCCTGCCTCTGCAGCCGTCATGTTCAAACCATCAGTTACATCCTGAATCCATCTTCTCCGTGGTCTTCCTCTTCTTCTCTGTGCCGGTATGCCTCCTTCCATGATGATCTTCTTCAGCCCTTCATGTCTTTTTATGCATCCACAATATATCAATTTTCTTTCTTATTTGTAGCATCAGCCAGTTTTCTTTGATTTTGAGTTCTTTCTGGATAGATCTATTTGTTCACTTCTCTGTCCAAGATATACGAAGGACTCTTCTGTAACACTTCATATTATTGCAACAGTTTTTCGGCATGCGGGTAGCGGCTTTCCAATCTGCGGGTAGCGGCTTTCCAATCTGCGGGTAGCGGCTTTCCAATCTGCGGGTAGCGGCTTTCAAATCTGCTCTTCTTTATTTTGAGCTGCCAATGGTTTTTTTACGTGCTCTACTTGAACACAGGACCTATGTTTTATCTTTATCTCCGAAATGACTAGGAACTCGATCTCAACTAGATCAGAAATCTCTGGGAAAATATTGCGATTACCTTTGTAACGAGATGCGGTATCTAACCTCTACGCTACAAGGACACCCCCATATTTGAATCAGTTATATAGTATCAACTGTTTGATCCATGTTTAAAGGGTTTAAAGTCGAAGGGCTGACTTCATTGCATCGGATTTTATCCCATATGGCTCGGTCCTCTCCGCAGAAATGGTACGCAACCTACCTAGAATATTACACAAAGCACGAACTCCGTAGCTCTAGCAGCAATCCTAGGGGTCTCTGAAAAAAACTGCACTCGTGAACAGAACGGCGCGGTCCGGATTCGAACTCACGACTTTCGACTCGTAAGACAAAGGGCGTAACCACTTAGCCACACAACGTATCAACGTCTTTCCCTGGGTCTAAGGACAACAGGTGTGTTTTAAGAAAAATACCATAATCTTTATTGTCACCGCTGCATGCATAAACAATGCAGACAATTAACAAGTGTACCTGGACACTATTCATCCAACCATCAATCAATGGCTTATGAGCTTTGCAACGTTCTGTGACTATATCCATATATCCATATATATTTTCTCCATTTCGGTACGACTGTCATTGATATGGGTGGTGTCACCACAAGGATGTCGTCCCAAATCTTCTGGGAGTATCATTTGTTTAAGAGGGTCGGACAGAATATCATGTCAGGTACGATCTACGAGGTAATTGGACAATTTGTCTTCTGGAATCTTAACTTAACGCTGCGTTGTTGGAGTGAGTTTGTGTGATTGGCTGGGATCTGGTCAGAAACTATTGTCACATGGAGTTTTTGCTAGTTTTCTTAGTTCAAGTTATACTCCCAAACTTCGATTTGAATGGTTTTTTTAAAACATTGATATTTGCAGTGTGTCTTCTGGAATCTTAACTTAACACTGTTGTTGAAGTGAGTGTGTGCTGATTGGCTGCGATATGGCCAGACACTAATGTGATATTGAAGTTTGCTAAGTGTTTTTTAGCTGCTGGCTCGTCGTCTTGTTCTTCGTTTCCTCGCAAACGTCAACCTGATTACAATAAAAGAAAACGCCCGAGTGGTACTGGGGCCCAAATTTTGAGTGTGAAGAATAGAATCACTGTTACCTGCCACGCATGTCGTAAGATTCGACTAAGGAGGTTTGGCTGAAATCGGATGCACATGTCCTAAACGTGTAGAAGTCTATGCGTTTAGGGGCCTACAAACCAATGTGCAACGTATACACGTTCTTGGCAAAGTTCAAACATATCGAAAGAGGGATTAAAATTGGTCGTAAAGAACGAACGCAAAGAAGAAGAAGAAGAAGAAAGAAAACAGTTTTCTCCCCTCGAGTTGTTGATATTTTCCAAAAGTGCGTATCCTGCAATTGTACTAGGGACGGTCTACCAGTCTTCTCTTCTCCTCGCACGATGGACACCTCTGTAAAAGATGTTCAGACGTCTGTTTGTCACTAACACAGTCACACTAGTTTAACGACAGATAATAATACTACAATGCTTCCTCTTTCTTATTCTAATATCGAATATTGTTAATTCTTCCTGTTCTTCTATAAAAGAGGAGAATATCAAAACAGTATTGTAGTTTAGATAAGTTGATTGATATTACCATCATTGCACTTCGGTGAATAACCGCGTGTGCTCCGATCTCTTTCTTATACCGGAAGATCTCAGCGGCAGTGCATGAACTCCGTCGCACCGGCGAGGGTCTCTGATGTAATTAAAAAGATGGTGAATATATGTTGTAGGAATTCTATTTTGCAATATTTTTAACGTTTTTTTTCCCGGGCAGCGGCTTTACAGCCTGCTTTTCTCGATTTTAAACTGCCAACTACATGCTCAACTTGAACACGAGATCAACGTTTTATCGTCCGTCTCCGTTATGACTAGTAACTCGATCTCACATACACAGGGATCTCTGGGAAAATATCCCGATGGCTCCACAAGGGAACGAACTGAGTACGCTTGAAACGAGAGGCAAGCTCCTTATCTCTACGTCACATAGGCTTCCTTGTTGTAGTTTTTAAAAAATCAAAAACTATTTCGATGTTGCAATCAAAATGCCGTGTTTTGTTCAAAGGATGCAAGCTAAAAAAAGAGATTATAAGGACGCCATTACTACTACTACTACTACTACATATACTACTATAATAAGTGCTGATCTAGCGACTTCTGAGATGGCTGGGGCACGTGTGCCTCATGAGGGATGGTAGAGTCCCAAATAACATCATTTATGACCACTTTGCAACTGGTACTAGCCAGCATTGACGACACGTACAAGCGGGATCTACCGTCATACAACGTTAAAATTAATTGCATATCCTTTACAGGACTTTGCGAATCAATCCCAGCTTTGAAACGCTGTTTGTGATTTTTCTAGGCATTATTACGTTCAGTAGTTTGCCATTGCTTTCTGAACGATGGTGGTGCCATCGTCCTTTTGTTAAAATCAATTAAAACCTACTAAACCAATGTGCAACGTATATACGTTCTTGGCAAAGATCAAACATATCACAAAGATTGATTAAAATTGGTTGTAAAGAACGAACGCAAAGAAGAAGAAGACCTCCTACATTTTTCAATATAGTCACACCACTTTTTTGCGATGACACTTGATTCTTATAGGTCACTTGATTCTTATAGGTCACTTGATTCTTATAGGTCACTTGATTCTTACAGGTCACTGATTCTTTAGGTCACTTTATTCTTATTGGCCACTTGATTCTTATAGGACACTTGATTCTTATAGGTCACTTGATTCTTATAGGTCACTTGATTCTTATAGGTCATTTGATTCTTATAGGTCACTTGATTCTTATAGGACACTTGATTCTTATAGGTCACTTGATTCATATGGTCACTGATTCTTATAGGTCACTTGATTCTTATAGGTCACTTGATTCTTATAGGTCACTTGATTCTTATAGGTCACTTGATTCTTATAGGTCACTTGATTCTTATAGGTCACTTGATTCTTATAGGACACTTGATTCTTATAGGCCACTTGATTCTTATAGGTCACTTGATTCTCATAGGTCACTTGATTCTTATAGGTCACTTGATTCTTATAGGACACTTGATTCACATAGGTCACTTGATTCTTATAGGTCACTTGATTCTTATAGGTCACTTGATTCTTATAGGTCACTTGATTCTTATAGGTCACTTGATTCTTATAGGTCACTTGATTCTTATAGGTCAATTGATTCATATAGGTCACTTGATTCTTATAGGTCACTTGATTCTTATAGGTCACTTGATTCTTATAGGTCTCTTGATTCTTATAGGTCACTTGATTCTTATAGGTCACTTGATTCTTATAGGTCACTTGATTCTTATAGGTCTCTTGATTCTTATAGGTCACTTGATTCTTATAGGTCACTTGATTCTTATAGGTCACTTGATTCTTATAGGACACTTGATTCTTATAGGTCACTTGATTCTTATAGGTCACTTGATTCTTATAGGTCACTTGATTCTTATAGGTCTCTTGATTCTTATAGGTCACTTGATTCTTATAGGTCATTTGATTCTTATAGGTCTCTTGATTCTTATAGGTCACTTGATTCTTATAGGTCATTTGATTCTTATAGGTCATTTGATTCTTATAGGTCATTTGATTCTTATAGGTCATTTGATTCTTATAGGTGGATGCCAATTTCTCTGTTAGTAGTTATCCAAAGTTTGTAGATACTGTTTCGAGTGTCAAGATTGAAAATCAGTTACTACGTGGTTATGGATGCCAATTTCTCTGTTAGTAGTTATCCAAAGTTTGTAGATACTGTTTCGAGTGTCAAGATTGAACATCAGTTACTACCTGGTTATCAGAAAATCAGTTACTACGTGGTTATCAGAAAATCAGTTACTATGTGGTTATCAGAAAATCAGTTACTACGTGGTTATCAGAAAATCATCAGGTTTCAAAACATTCCCGTGGTTATCAGAAAATCAGTTACTACGTGGTTATCAGAAAATCAGTTACTACGTGGTTATCAGAAAATCAGTTACTACGTGGTTATCGCATGCAATTAAAAAGCGACGTGGAAATCGGATGTACTGGCATATACTTGTAGGCGCATAATTGACACAATGTACAATTGATCTTAGGCTCAGATCACATACAGATCAGTTTTAAAAGTGGTCGATATGGAGCGTTCGAAGAAAAAGTAGTAAAAGTTACAAATGATGTCGCTGATAGAGTGTTAATTGTGTCTTGGCTTGTAAAATCACGGACAAATCTTCGAATTTTCAAAATTGTTTGCGCAAGCTCAGATTTACTCGTGAATTGAGGACGTGTCCACAAAAATGGCAACCATAATCTTGGACACCTCGTTTAATCCCTTCTATGGAATTTGAGTCTGATATTTCTTGCCCCTCTCAGTAAAATTTGTTTTAGGGTTTCCCTAGAACGTTCTTTCTTTCATGAACCTTTTGCCTCCTTACTTCAACGCCGGCTTTGTCATTCTTTAATCAATGTAAAGCTTTTACGTATCTGTAAAAAAAAGCTAGTTGTCCGCCTGCCCAGCGTGTTCGTAACGCGTTGGACGACGGGTGACAAGCCCTCTGTGAGTGCGGGTTCAATTCCGCTGGCTGGCAGAAAAGCCACAGGTTCCCCAGATTTACGGTGCTAATGGCTCCGAACCGAAGGTTGCGATGCCCATGGCACGAGCCGAAGAGCTGAAAGCTCAAGTGCTTCTGGATCGGGGAAAAAATAATAAAAAATAAGCAAGTTCTTACTTAAACGTATGTAAAGCTGTTACTTAACCGTTATCACATTGATATTACCATAATTGAATGCAGTATTAATATCATAAGAAGTTACTATGTGATCTGAGGAGGGTAGAGATATATACAACAAAACCACATACAATTGCTAAATCTCTTGTCATGTAAAACTGGTATATTTTCTGTGCATCAAATGTGAACAAAAAGAGAAAATAATAAAAGAATTTGAAGCACTCTAATTGAAATCTGATTTGACGCTTTAATAAATGGGAATTAACATTTGATACTAAACCCCGCTATCTTAATTCCTTCGCTACGTATGCAGTGATTGTCAGCGCTTACGAAAGCTTATTAGACTTTGTTTATTAATCCCACCGTCGCGGATTGATATCCAGACATGAGACAGGATTATAAGGATTACAACCCACTTAATACTTTGAAAAGCTACCTGAATAATTTTATTACAAACTGGAGTGTCTCGCGTGATATACTGTATTACGTACTTAACCAATGATACGGCCATTTGTTATACTTCTTTTGTCTCTTCAAAATTGGAAAGCTAGTTTAACCAACCCGGTTCTTCAATTGCAGAAGCAGGATTCTTGACGAGTTAAATTGTATTTATTGAGACTGGAGAGCTCCTACTGATTATTCTAATAAATAGGCTCAAGCATCATCCTTCACTCTCATGCTGGGCTATTCTGTTGCTATGCTAATATTGTAAACAATAGATAATAGGGTAGTTTACTTTGTGCTTTATTGTAGATATTAATATAAGAGGAAGCGTCAGTCACATGACGGAACCCCGTCGACGGTTTATGTGATACACTTAAGTCTTAAGCAAATATGTCACAGTTCGTGTTGTTTTGGAGAGTAAAGTTACAGAATTTAAAGCTGGAGAGAAGAAGGACAAAGCGAAAAAAGCTCCAGCTAAAACAGCCATCCATCTTGTATAGAACAGGGTGACTAACAGCTTTATGTTTATCAACTGTGAAAGAGCCCAGCAATGAATGCGGTGGTGAAGGTAGACATTGATTTGGATTTTAGCAGTAAACCTTGCCCTTGTAGCAGCGTTGTGTGAGGAAGTATTCAAGCCATGGGTGGTGCACTGGGAACGGTAACTGATACGAGTGCCAAAACAAGGTCCATGGTCCTGGAATCGAGCCCCGCTGTGGTGACATTACGGAACGGGATCAAGAAAGGTGTGATATCGCCCATATTTGCCTCTGTCACCGGTCTCAACGAGAGAGGATATCGCCTATATTTGCCCCTGTCACCCCTCTCAACGAGAAAGGATCTATCTTACAGTCTTCTTAGTGGGGAAAAAAAACAATAATTAGGCTGTGTCGCTATGAGCATTCGATCGGTGTGACAAGGTGTTGTCTATTGTAGATATTGTGCGGACAACCGCTAATTTGTTGTCATTTGTTGTTTCGTATTTATATCAGACTACACATCTAGTGCAGCTGTAAGTGACAGGACAAGCATTGAGTAGACTTAAACGGAGACGATACAAAGCAGTGTCAGACCTGGGCACTGACAACAAATAAGAAAAGAAGAATCCAAAAGACAGGGACGAAGTGTTTACGACGAATTCGAAATGTTTCAAAAAGAGATAAAATTAGAAACGATGAAATCAGACGGAGAGTGGGATCTTTGCCGGTGCTACAATGTATAAAGAAACAACAGGTCAAATGGTTCGGAGATGCATTAAAGTTGCCACACGACAGTCTTCCTCAAAGAGCACTAACACACAACGGCAACAGACCTAGAGACGACCACGCTAACGATGGAGCGACGGAATATCAGAGGCATTAAATTCCACCTCACCGTGTGTAGTGTCGGGGCACGCAAAGGAAGCAAGGATTAGTACTACTGCGACGTACAAGGCATGCCATAAGAGGCGATGGATGTAGGGAGGGGCCTAGGAAGCTATCCTAGTAAATAAAAAGCGTCGCAGAAATCGGATGTGCTGACACTACGTACAATCGCTGTTAGGCTCAGATCACATACAAATCACACAGAGTGGTTAAACAAGTGGTCGATATGGAACGTTCAAGGAAGAAGTAGAAGAAGAAGAAAACATACCTTAAAACTCCACAAAATCACAGCATATCAAGCGATCCAGGGTGCACTATCTCGGGAAACCGATCATCAGTTAAACATGCGACGCCTAACAAAAAAAATCAGAGGACAAAAGAAGAAGAATATAAAAACATGTTATTTTTCTTGTTATCTCTCTCTAGACTCTACGTTGTTTGTTTGGTAGGGGGGATTAAGCCTCTATATGACCGAGGCACGTCTCTTTCAACCTAAGACAGGGGCGTGCCTCGACTATTTAGAGGCGTAATCCCCTACCAAACAAAAACGTTGCAGACTCTACGTTACAGGGGCGTGCCTCGACTATTTAGAGGCGTAATCCCCTACCAAACAAAAACGTTACAGACTCTACGTTACAGGGGCGTGCCTCGACTATTTAGAGGCGTAATCCCCTACCAAACAAAAACGTTACAGACTCTACGTTACAGACGTTGGCATGTTAAAAACATGACCCTAAAATAAAAAAAAAAACCAAACCACAAAGCATAAACATTCTGACCTGCCCGCCTTCTTTAGGGCACAATAAATACGGAAACTAACGGCAAGTCATAAAACATAATCATAAATCAATGGACTGATCAAGCAGGCACTTAGCGACCAGGAGGCCGCAGCAGAGTCCATGTGCAAGGAAATCAAGGGACATAATCTTGAACATCTGTCAGTGTGTTTCTGTACTCACTCCTATGATATTTGTTCTTGTTGCAGAGTTTGCCGTCTCCCTCTGGATCCAAGAAAGGTAAAGATTCTCCTCCTCCTGAGGTAGCTTCTCGTTCACGATATGACGTAAGTATTTGTTTGTTTGTTTAAGTCGTGAAGTTAGTGGAAACTATGGTTACTAATGGTTGATAAATAATGTCGCTAAATGTGGGCTATAGTTGAGTGTTTCTTAAGTACTTCATATTTTGTTTAGCGTTACTTCTTCTTCCCTTCCTTCTCTTCTGAGTATCCTTCTGATCTTTTCTTCTCCTTTCTAAACCTTCTTCTTGCTCTTTTCTTTATCCTTCTTCCCATTCTTCCTTTTCTTCTTCCCCTCCTCCTCTTCTTGATCCTTATGTTTTCTCCTCCATCTCCTCCTTGTTCTCATCCTTTCTAAATCTTCTTCTTGCTCTTTTCCTTCTTCCATTATTCTTTATTTTTTTCTCATTCTTCTTGTTCCTCTTTTAATTTTGTTTCTTCTTCGTCCTTCTTTTTTTTCTTCTTCCTATTCCCATTTTTTTACCTTTTTGTCTTCTCTTTTCTTGTCTCTCTCATTCTTCATCTCCCCATTCCATTTCTTCTTCCATTCTTTTCTTCTTCTTCCATTCATCTTCTTTTCTTCTTCCATTCTTTTCTTCTTCTTCCCATTCTTTTTCTTGTCGTCTTCCCATTCTTTTTCTTCTTCTTCCCATTCTTCTTCTTGTCGTCTTCCCATTCTTTTTCTTCTTCTTCCCATTCTTCTTCTTGTCGTCTTCCCATTCTTTTTCTTCTTCCCATTCTTATTCTTGTCGTCTTCCTTCCTTCATTCTTCTTCTTCATTCTTTTCTTCTTCATCCCATTCTTTTTCTTCTTCTTCCCATTCTTTTTCTTCTTCTTCCCATTCTTCTTCTTCTTCCCATTCTTTTTCTTCTTCCCATTCTTCTTCTTCTTCCCATTCTTTTTCTTCTTCTTCCCATTCTTCTTTTCCCTTTCTTCTTCTTCCCCTTCTTCTTTCTTCTTCCCATTCTTTTTCTTTCTTCTTCCCATTCTTTTTCTTCTTCTTCCCATTCTTCTTCTTGTCTTCTTCCCATTCTTTTTCTTCTTCCCATTCTTTTTCTTCTTCTTCCCATTCTTCTTCTTGTCTTCTTCCCATTCTTTTCTTTCTTCTTCCCATTCTTTCTTTCTTCTTCCCATTCTTCTTTTCTTCCATCTTTTCTTCATCCCATTCTTCTTCTTCTTCTCTCCCATTCTTTCTTCTTTCCCATTCTTTTCCATCTCCTTTCTTCTTCTTTCCCATTCTTTTCTCTTTTCCATTCTTTTCTTCTCCCATTCATCTTCTTGTCTTCTTCCCATTCTTTTTTCTTCTTCTTCGTCCTTCTTCTTCTGTCTTCATCCCATTCTTTTTCTTCTTCCCATTCTTTTTCTTCTTCTTCCCATTCTTTTTCGTCTTCTTCCCCTTCTCATTATTCTTCTGATATCTTCTTCGTTCTGTTCGTTCTTATCAAACAAGTTAACTACTCTTTGTGACGGCGTGGTTTGCGCACAGAACATAAATACGTTGCGTCCCCGGATCATAGACACCCATGTCATGTAGGACAGGCAAATAAGAAACATTTCCACCGATAATTGTGGTCAGTGGTAATCAGGTAACTGCCCTGTCATTATTCCTGCCATCCTGTTTGACTTCATCTCTCGCCAGTGTGCTGTCAGGGCTCTCAAGGGAAGCAAAGAATAGTAACACTGCAACATACAAGGCATGTCGTAAGAGGCGACTGCGGTAGGGGCTTAGGAAGCTACCTAGTAAATAAAAAGCGTCGCGGAAATCCGATGTGCTGGCCTATTTGTAGACGCATAACTGGCACAACGTAAATCGCTCTTAGGCTCAGATCACATATAAATCACAAAGAGTGGTTTAACACGTGATCGATACCAAGCGTGTTAGGAAGAAAAAGAAGACTTCATCTCTGCCAGACATGGGAAATTGTACCCCCTATCATCCATTTCTCGCTGGGTAACCTGGTCTCCTCAAAGCAGAACAGAAAAGCCAGACTTGAGACATTCGACTCCTCAAAGGTGGTTGCTTCCCTTTGTTTACTAATGTGATGTATGGGCGTAACTTTTGACCTTTAAGCAAACCTCCCAGCATGCAGCGCAGTAACTTTAGAAATTTCTGCCGCCATGATTACCTACGTCATCCACATGATAGCAACAAATACAATATAAACATAATTTATTGTGTGGCGACAAGATTGCCACGTATATTTTTTTCTGGTACAAAGAAAAGTTATTCGGTGTGAAACTATATTTAGAGCGAGGAGCGTCTGGTCGAAGGGATTAGAACGAGGAGCGTCTGGTCGAAGGGATTAGAGCGAGGAGCGTCTGGTCGAAGGGATTAGTGCGAGGAGCGTCTGGTCGAAGGGATTAGAGCGAGGAGCGTTTGGTTGAAGGGATTAGAACGCGGCTCCCCTCCCACGCGAGAGACACGTGTTCAATTCACGGTACGGCCAAGAATTTTTTTCTGCTGTGGGCAAATGAAAAATCCTAACCTGAACAGCTACGCTGCGACTGTACTAACTATGTGGTCATTAAATTCACCAGACCGTCATCTCACCAGTCCTTCACCGCCCTAAATAGCGGTACAACATGCTGCGATGAGGAAGGGAGGTGTAGAACACATTGTGCTGACAACCGGTAAAATCGAGGGTAGACGAGACAGAAGAAGACAGAGAAAGAAAATTTTGGATAACCTGACTTCATGGCAGGGTAGAGTGTCAACATCTGAGATGATAGCAAACACCAAAGACAGAGATTTGTGGAGATCCACCATCGCCTACGCCAGCCGGCACGGCACCTGATGACGACTGTTATTTAGGAAAAAAATATACAACCATCTCAACCATTCTGTTACTTAAAGAAATCAACCATAGCGAGAGAAGCGGGAATATGATTACCAGAACGATTGAGATAATTGTTTCTTTATATTTATAGAATAAAAATTGCGACACGTCTGCTAAACATTAATCTATATTCTATCATACTAAACATACAAGTATTAGTGTTGCGTCATCACTTTTCACACTTTCCATGCACAGAATACGGGACAGTCCAAATCTGTACTGAAAAATAGTGGCATATTTCTTGCAGAACGTTGCCATCAACCACAGTAAACGAGTTGTTGATTTTATAGGCATCACATGCCCGTCTGCCAAGCGTGTTCGTAGCGCGTTGGACTACGGGTGACTATCCCTCTGTGTGTGCGGGTTCAATTCCGCGGGATGGCAGAAAAGCCACATATTCCCCAGATTTACGGTGTTCGTGGCACCGAACCGAAGGGTTACGATGTCCATGGCACCGAACCGAAGAGCTGAAAAGCTCAAGTGCTTCTGGATCTGGAAAAAAAAATAGGCATCACATATACGCGCTGTAATTTGTCATTGCTTTCTGAACGGTTAGGTCTATTTTTACCGTTTGTAAAAATCCACGGGAACCAATTTGCTTCCAAACTGCCTTCCGCAGGACCCATCGCCGTTTTCTTCTCCTAACCTGGGTCATCAGGGGTTCTTTTCATGTCCTGTTCATATCCACAGGTCTATGTTTGCAACTGTGTCATACCATCTCAGTCTGAGAATACGCCGAAGACATCTGTTGATAAAGGTCTCGCCCGAGTGGTTACCGGGGCCCAAATTTGGGATGTAAAGAATAGAACCACTGTTACCTGCCATGCATGTCGTAAGAGGCGACTAAGGATGTTTGACTGAAATCGGATGCACATGTCCTAAACGTGTAGAAGTCTATGCGTTTAGGGCCTACTAAACCAATGTGCAACACGTTCTTGGCAAAGATCAAACATATCACAAAGAGTGATTAAAATTGGTCGTAAAGAACGAACGCAAAGAAGAAGAAGATAAAGGTCTGAATTTTATTTGTATTTAACTTGGTGACTCGCAACGTTTCCCAGCCATACAGAAAATAGATTTCACATTTAAGTTGAATGTGTTTGTAACTACCATTACTTATTTACATTCATCAAAACATGCATTATTAGTGAAATTGATTCATTTTTATTGATTTCCTATGCATGGTTTATTTCAGAATTTCCTACGAATTCGTTGTAATCGACAGTCCAGGCTAAGCGGTAGGACATGTTTTTTGTGTGTTTTTTATTAATTCGAAATATTTCATATTTTTGCATATCATTTGCACTATTGTTCATTCGACTGTGCACCATTATCGACGTGGCTTTGCACCATTATTCATGTTGCTTTGCACCATTATTCACGTGGCTTTGCACCATTATTCACGTGACTTTGCACCATTATTCACGTGGCTTTGCACCATTATTCACGTGGCTTTGCACCATTATTCACGTGGCTTTGCACCATTATTCACGTGGCTTTGCACCATTATTCACGTGACTTTGCACCATTATTCACGTGGCTTTGCACCATTATTCACGTGGCTTTGCACCATTATTCATGAGGCTTTGTACCATTATTCATGTGGCTTTGCACTATTATTCACGTGGCTTTGCACAATTATTCACGTGGCTTTGCACCATTATTCATGTGACTTTGCACCATTATTCATGTGGCTTTGCACTATTATTCACGTGGCTTTGCACAATTATTCACGTGGCTTTGCACCATTATTCATGTGACTTTGCACCATTATTCATGTGGCTTTGCACTATTATTTATGTGGCTTTGCACCATTATTCACGTGGCTTTGCACCATAATTCACGTGGCTTTGCCCCATTATTCACATGGCTTTGCAGAATTATTCACGCGTGCTTTGCACCATTATTCACGTGGCTTTGCACCATTATTCACGTGGCTTTGCACCATTATTCATGTGGCTTTGCACCATTATTCATGTGACTTTGCACCATTATTCACGTGGCTTTGCACCATTATTCATGTGGCTTTGCACCATTATACACGTGGCTTTGCACCATTATTCACGTGGCTTTGCACCATTATTCATGTGGCTTTGCACCATTATTCATGTGACTTTGCACCATTATTCACATGGCTTTGCACCATTATTCATGTGGCTTTGCACCATTATACACGTGGCTTTGCATCATTATTCACGTGGCTTTGCACCATTATTCATGTGGCTTTGCCCCATTATTCATGTTGCTTGTTCTTCATGTTTAGATAAGTGGTGTATATACCTCGAATCTCACGGAATGACCGAGTGAAGAAGAAGGAGGAGGACTATTAGAATATGTTTGCATTTCCAGCACGGCTACTCTCCTCTCTTAGCGTTACTAAGGATGGCGGAGCTACCTATACTGCATAGGTTCCCAAACTTTTTCGGGCCACCGCCCACTTTGCAAGACATACATTTTATAACGCTCCCCTCCCTCTTATAACAGTTTTCCACGCTCAAGCCGTTTGATATCTTCGACGTAAATAGCAACTAAAGATACATAACAGCTTAAGCCGTTAAATTATTGAAAAAGTAATGGTCAATATGTGCTTTATCTTGAATACAGTTATTCAATCGCAAAATCACGAAAATAATTTATTTTTAAATATATATTATTAATTTCTTCTATTAAGAAGTCACCGATCTCTAGATTACCTGAACGCCCCGCCCCCACCTTGGTTTCAGCTCCTACTGAGGGGTGGTACCGCCCACTTTGGAAACGTATGCTATACTGAGTAAAGGACGGCCGGATCGCTAGAGATATCTTGTATGGAGAGCTGGTTTTCTGTCAGAAAACTGGAACGGTATTTATCTCACGACATGTGTATCTGCATCGAAATGGATACGGGGTAGGCTCGTCCGTCTCTTGGCGACCTAATGTTTTATGAGGACAATAAAGATAATATTGAATCAATCCATCGATTTAAGGAGTTTGGAATTACACGCTAACATCACACAACACAAGGATTTACAGAAGCAAAGACTCATGAAACAGTCCAGAATAATAACGTGGATGAAAAACAAGGAGGAAACCCAGCGCAATGACGTCAATCCTTCGTGGTTATACCCTTTAATTAATTTGGGAGATATCAAAAGTTCATTAAATAATAGACGAGTGCATGATTGTACCTATACAGTTTGTTGAGAGGTAAATACGAGATAAATGAAAGAGGACGTGTTTTCTAGCCCTCTCTGTTTTATTTGTTCATAAATATGTTTAATGCTTACAGCCCATGGAGTATCACACATTCTGCTGTATATGGTATATGACCAGTGTTAACAACTCAGCAACGTTGTTGCTAGGTCTTAAGATGTTCAGAACAAGTTGGAAGTACTGTTCACATAAGTCGTTAAGAAATGTGTAATCTAGCGACTTGTAAAGTACACCAACAGCAAACACACCCACACGATCTCCATCAGCAGACTTACAGGAAACGGCACACTATAATCTTACGTTTCAGAATAGGACCTCACCCGAGTGGTTACCGGGGCCCAAATTTGGGGTGTAAAGAATAGAACCACTGTTACCTGGCACGCATGTCGTAAGAGGCAACTAAGGAGGTTTGGCTGAAATTGCATGCACGTGTCCTAAACGTATGCGTCTAGAGGCCTACCAAACCAATGTGCAACGTATACACGTTCTTGGCAAAGATCAAACATATCACAAAGAGTGATTAAAATTGGTCGTAAAGAACGAACGCAAAGAAGAAGAAGAAAAATAGGACCTGTCTCAATCCTGCAAGACTGTCCTGTCCTGGGTGAGCAGAGAAACGTGTGGCCACACACAGTCGACCTAAAAACTAAGCGGTGGGGAAACCTGACAGACCGGAAGCTGACTACCCAGCTTGTGGCCCACAGTATTCTAAGCGCATGACCAGGGATCACTGAAGAAGAAGAATAGGGCACGGTGACTAAACCACCACATGCACAGAATGAAGCCTTCTCAGACTGCACTGAAACACAGACTCTGGAGCACATATTGCAATACAACCCCTCACACTTACGCCAACGAAACGAAACATGGTCTCACGAATGAAGTATCCAAAGTACTTCTTTGCGATCGGTGTCATATGCTTAGTCTAAAGTCTAAACCATAGATTCCCAAAAACAGACTAAACAATGGAGAAGAGCTAACCTTAGCTCTGGCCACCGGCAAGTTCTCAACCAATTTCAGGGCTGAGGTAGAGGCCCTCAGTGCAGCTGCAAAAATGGCACTACAAAATATGAACCAAATACATGGAAAAATAGTGCTCTTAACTGACGCATTGTCCGCTATCTCTGCACTGAAATCTGAAAGGAACACAGAACTAAGTGATCTTAGGTCAACCTTAGCCCAGTTATCCCATGGATCGGAGAGGGTAGTAATCCAGTGGATACCCTCACACTGCAAGATCAAGGGGAATGAAGATGCTGACAGACTGGCTAAAGAGGGAGCAGGCATGCCCCAAGAAAACAACCTGGTTAGCTATGAAGAAGCAAAACCATCGCCAAAGGGCACTACAGGGCAAAGTGGATAAAGAACACCCAAAACACAACAAGAATGATGTATATTACCAACTGTCCAGAAGGGACCAGACAGCTATACTTCGCCTTCGGACGGGTCACAACAGAATGAGATACCACCTGCACACCAAATTCAAGATAGGCACCAACGACCTGTGCCCCTGTGGCTTAGCAAGTATGACAACAGAACATATCCTACAGAACTGCCCCCAGTATGCAGACCTGAGAAGAAAGAGGTGGCCCACTTACACCAGCGTCCAAGACAAACTGTATGGCGTGACTGATGATCTGAGGCAAACGGCTGCCTTTGTTAGAGAATCCGAAATCCCAATCTAGTGAGAACGCAGAAGAAGAAAAGATTCCCAAACTTTTTCGGCCCACCGCCCACTTTGCACAACATAAACTTTGTAATGCCCCCCTCCACATTATAACATTTTGCCAACGCCCCACCCCACATATATACATGCTCTATTTTCTCTTTGACATAGAAAATTGATATATATTTCTGTCACACGTGGTCAATTTTCAAATAATTATGTGCATAAAATAGAAAATTGAGGAAAAAAGGGATCGTGTAAGACGGGCATAAGATGAATAAAACTGCAGAATTCAAATTGTAAATGATTATTCAATCGCAAAATCACGAAAATAATTCATTAAAAAATATTTATGATTAATTTCTTCTTTAAGGAGCCATCTACCCCTAATCGCCTGAACACCTCCCAAATTCATCTGAAGCCACTATCGCCCCCTTAGAATGCTTCAGCGCCCACTGGGGGGGGGTACCGCCCACTTTGGGAAACGCTGGTCTAAACTAAACGATGTGTTGTCTCTATAAAGCTGCACGTCAGTTGGAGTTCCTCAGGGGGTTCCAGGGCTTACTCTTTTCGATTTTGAACTGCCAGGGGTATGCAAATCATAGATACTACTACTTCATTGAATTTGGGCTGAATGGCAGAACTTGAACGCTGTTGGATTATTCAATAATGAAAATGGTTTAAATATCTTGATCTAGCGACGTTTTGAAATACAATCTAGCGACAGACACTTTTCTGAGTTGGAGACAATACTTTTTCAAACAATGTTCTTTTAACACGTGTAAGGTATTGATGTCTGCGTCGCTGCATCATATTTCATGTAGATCGGACAATAAATCTGAAATAAGAAACCAATCTACTTCACGTATACACGACATAAATACTTCGTTGTTGTTTTCTTATGTAAATGTATATTCATGGTTTAGATAATAGAGCACCAGTTTTCATACTGTGTGGTATATTGGCTAATACGGTATTAGATCCGTATCTTAGACGTTGTGACAACCGGTAAAATTGAATGGAGACGAGACAGAGGAAGACAGAGACAATTTTAGACAGCCTGGCTTCATGGCACGGAAGATCGTCAACATCTGAGATGATAGCAAATATCAGGGACAGAGGTTTGTGGAAATCCATGATCGCCTTCGTCAGCCGGCACGGCACCTGTTGATGATGATCGTTCTTTTGTAACAGTTTCACTGTTATCCTAATTAGGGGTACAGTCGGGGTCAACCCACGACCCTTATTTTTGCACGGGGCGTCCTTGAATACTATTAGTATTAAGTTGTTTACCCGTCCAGTTATTGACCAGTAGTTTACAAAATCGCAACGGAATCTGTTTATCCCATGGTATTCGGGGACTCCTTTAATCTCTGGGTAGTCGAGAATCTCGAGACCAGGGCAGGGGCCGGCTGGGATTGAGAGTGGAACATAAGTGAAGAAAGAGAGATCAACAACACAGACTGACTAGAGAAGTTGAGTAGAACGGATCATAATAATGTTTAAGTAGCAAGTAGATACTACTTTGATTTTTGAGAGAGAGAAACTAGAATGCCTTTAACATTGATTTTAAATTGATTGGAACTGCTAAGAGCAACACTTAAAGTCAAAGAGAGATAGAGCGGTGAACTAACATGAAGTTGTTAACTAGTACACATCAATAAAAAGCCATTTACCAGAGAAGAACAGCGCGGTTTTATATATGTACTGTGAACCAAGACGACGAGATGCCGACCAGATAACTGACGCCTAGATGAACCGATGCCAGACTAACCGATGACCAGTGCCTGACGACCAGAAGACTGATGCCTGAAGACTATAGAAGCAGATGAGTAAGCGACCCGCTGACTGTGAAGACTAGCTTTCCGCAACCAAAGACGAGACCAGTAAAGTGCCAGAAGCATCCTATTTTTCCCTGAGATTGAAGGGAATTGTGAACGACCATAGTATCTCGAACATCAACGCCAGGTAATGAACTGTTATAAGTTAATGAACTATTTTACAGTGTGGACTGAATTCCTAAAAGGGACATCGGCGAAAAACTAACTTTATTAATATAGACCGGCGAGCACAGAAGATAAGACATATTTCAGAAGGATTCAGGGAATTTGATAGTGCAAGTGTTGTTATTCACTCTCCAAGACAGAGAGAGATTGATATTACAAGTGGTTAAATATACTATTGAATTTTCTAATCAGTTATCTGTTGTAATTCCTTATACCTGTGATCATAGTCTGTTACAAGCGTCATTTTTGTTGTTGTTGTTATTCACTCTCCAAGACAGAGAGAGGTTGATATTACAAGTGATTAAATATACTTATGAATTTTCTAATCAGTTATCTGTTGTAATTCTTTATACCTGTGATCATAGTCTGTTACACTTTCACCAACGGCTCACGGTGGGGGATGTGAAAACATCAATCGGAATAAAAAAAAAAAAGAATCTAAAAGCGAAAAATTGACTGCATTGCACCGGGTGTTTCCATTTGGCCATGTCCCATTAGGCAGGAATGGCAGGCCATCTACTGAGATTGTTGCACAAAGCACGAACTCCGTAGATCCAGCAACTATCATAGGAATCTCGTAAGAAATTGCACACGTGACTCGGTCCGTATTCGAATCCACACCCGTCAGTACGACAGGCAAACGCCTTAACCACTTCACCATAAAGACCCACGAACACAACCGTCAGTACGACAGGCAAACGTCTTAACCACTTCACCATAAAGACCCACGAACACAACCGTCAGTACGACAGACAAACGTCTTAACCACTTCACCATAAAGGCCCACTAACACACCCGTCAGTACGACAGGCAAACGTCTTAACCACTTCACCATAAAGACCCACGAACACACCCGTCAGTACGACAGACAAACGTCTTAACCACTTCACCATAAAGACCCACTAACACAACCGTCAGTACGACAGGCAAACGTCTTAACCACTTCACCATAAAGACCCACGAACTAACACACCGTCAGTACGACAGGCAAACGTCTTAACCACTTCACCATAAAGACCCACGAACTAACACACCCGTCAGTACGACAGGCAAACGTCTTAACCACTTCACCATAAAGACCCACGAACACAACCGTCAGTACGACAGACAAACGTCTTAACCACTTCACCATAAAGACCCACTAGCACACCCGTCAGTACGACAGGCAAACGTCTTAACCACTTCACCATAAAGACCCACTAACACAACCGTCAGTACGACAGACAAACGTCTTAACCACTTCACCATAAAGACCCACGAACTAACACACCCGTCAGTACGACAGGCAAACGTCTTAACCACTTCACCATAAAGACCGACGAACACAACCGTCAGTACGACAGGCAAACGTCTTAACCACTTCACCATAAAGACCCACGAACACACCTGAAATATTCATGGGTAATGTAAATATTAAATGTAGTTTTGTTGTTGTTTGTATTACCATATGGTTGTCATGTGTTCAAGCCTCTTAGTACAAGACCATAACATGCGAAGATGACTGGGTTGTTCACATTGTCACCAAATTTCCACCTCTTTAACTCAGTCATGCATTTGTTATAACAGTCGACTGGTGCTTGTTTCAAACGATCCACGTATCTCATTTTCTTTTGATTGTGAATAAAGTGCTCTCACAATCTGTTTTTGTGGGTGTTTTCATGTCTAAACACGCCCTCAATTAAAAAAAAAAAAGCGAAACTTCAAAGACTAAGGATTGACTTCATTGTCCCCACTGTTCACCCATTTGAAAAGAATGAACAAAGTCAGAATTGAAACAGTTCGTTCGTTATCTTCTTAATACAACGCAAAAACCAAACTAAGGTTTAATACCTTCGGATTTTTTCTTTCGTTCGCTTGAAATATCTGTGTATTCAATGTTGTCTCTTGTATACACTTCACTGTATTTTGTAGCTCACACAGAGGTCCTTGTAGTTGTTTGTACAGTGCTGTTTCACTAGACCACTAAATCTGCTTCAGTATATCATATTCGTGGCGTCTGTGGCTTAGGGAATAGTCACTCGGTCTATTAACCCCGACGTTCTGAGTTCGAATCACGCTGCGGACAGTTTGGTTGCAAATTGTTTCGTGGATTTTACAAAAGACAATGACACCACGCGTTCAGAAAGCAATGGCAAACTACTGAACGTAATAATGCCTAGAAAATCACAAACAACGTTAAAAAACTGGGGTTGATTCGCAAAGTCCTGTAAAGGATATGCAATTAACTTTTTTAATATCATATTCGGGGCAGTCTTGAAGTATATGCTCTGCAGTCTGATGTTGGATATATATATATATGGTTGAATTGCCAATCTTGAATTTTGTATACATGTGCCTGCTGAGTCGATTATGTCCTTTTCTGAGACACAGATTGACATTTTGTTCTAATCTGCTCATATTATAATAGTCGTCTTGTGTTGGTATTGGTGGCTTTCTGATTGATCAATCTGAATGTCCAAAAACGACAGAAAATGAAACAGAATCTATCTAGATTAGTGCTATCAACGTTATTATACAGTGTTCAGATAACACCGTAATGAGCTAATCTGCATAATGTATGGAAATGAGAAGGTTTCAGTATGACGTGTATGGTCAGGTGTGTGTATTGTAGTGCGAAGGAGCGATGAAAAATGTACGTAGACAAGCTAGTCAGAACCGGTTTAAATAGTAATAGACGAGATGCAATGTACTGGCAAATTTCTTTTATCACAGAGCTGCTTTTTAAGTTGAACACATGTATTTTGGGGCAACTGATCACCGATGGAAGGCACGGTCGCTGGCGTTGAACAGTGGAGGAGATAAACAGCAAGTGGGTAACTCGTTTACATTCTGACTTCATAACTGCTTTAGGTATTTTTAAAGTTACTAAAATGTTATATTAGTGCTTGAGACATGGAGCTATGAATTACGTGGAATGCTTTTTGCTGTGTCAACCGTGCGTTTGTTGTGGGTATTCAGAAAATGGTGACAGTGGTTATAACGAACGACTGTTGCCGATGCGTGATATGTATGTGTGTGTGTTAGAAAGCTGATTTGTCGTATTGATGTTTATTCACATGAATTGCAATTCAAGTGATGAACAGTTTGGTTGACACTTAGCGACGTCATATGCATTTATCGTCTGGTCGCTTTTGTGGCGTGTACGGCTGTTTCATTCTGGAATTAGTTCACAGAGAAGTTGTTAGCATTTCGTGTGATTTTCGTTACGGAACGGAAATTATGAGGTATTGTTGCAGGAAGTTGAACCAGGCCTTCTCAATAATATATATATATGGTAGGGTTGGCAAACTGTTATAATGGGGAAGGGCGTTACAAGTTTATGTCGGAAGTGGGGCGGGCCGAAAAATTTGGGAAACTATGCTCTAGTACAAAGATTCCCAAACTTTTCGGCCCACTGCCCACTGTGCACGAATAAGCTTTGAACGCCCTCCTAATTATAACAGTTTGCCAACGCCTCCCTCAACATACTCTATTTTCACTTTGACATAGAAAATTGATATATATATATATGTATATATATTTCTGTCATACATAGTCAATTTTCAAATGATTATATACATGAAATAGAAAATTGATGAAAAAATGGATCGTGTAAGATCGGCATATAATGAATTAAAATGCAGAATTCAAATTTTTAATGATTATTAAATCACGAAAAAAAAATTCCTCCAAATGCTTCTGAACTCACTATCGCCCCCTTGAACGCTTCAGCGCACACTGGGGGGCGGTACCGCCCACTTTGGGAAACGCTGATCTAGTATATCAGAGATTACGATTCTTTGACCAAGGTCGGACTGCAAAACAAAGATTGCATTCCTTTTGCGAAGGCGGTCGTCTATGTAGTGTGATGTATATATGTAAATGAATAGGCAGACACGACAAGGCTGTAAGACCCCCCTCGTTGTCGTTGATACTTGATTCTGGTGGCATGATTAATTCCATACTCTAAGAAATCTCTCCCCCGTTTCCTACCCTTAAAGCACACCTGAGGACAAGCTACATAAACAAGTTGACCCTAGTTTCTGTACACTCATCTTTCATCCTAACCTATTACATTGCAAGAATTCCCCCGTCTTTCACACCTGGCAGATGTGGTGCATTTTCACGGAGGGCTGTTTATAGCAAATTACCTTCACACTATTACGTCAGGGGGCTCTATGTTTCAGGGTTTAGTCTGCCCTTTCAAGACCTACAGCAGGTTTCACACCTTCTTGATGTCTCGAGAAGGGCGGTCGGATAGGTCGAGTTGTTTCACGAGAATGTCTTGCATTCTTAAGTTTGTGTAACATCAGATTTTACCATGGGAGTTTCAATACTATTATTTAGAACTATATCGCTCGTGTGGTGCGGGGGCAAAGAATAGTACAACTGCCACCTACAAGGCATGCCGTAAGAGGTGACTGATGTAGGCCCTAGGATGCTACCCTAGTAAATAAAAAGCAGCGCAGAAATCGGTTGATCTGGCCTACTTGTAGGCGCATAACTGGCACATCGTATAATCGCTCTTAGGCTCAGATCACATATAAATCACAGAGGGGTTACAAATGGTCGATATGGAACGCTTGAAGAAGAAGAACTCTATGACTACTAAGTTATGTTCAAATAAAGTTACATGAGTCTTTGTGACAGCGAAGTAAAAACTACCCCATTCATTTTGTCCCCAAATACAGCAATTTGATAGCATCTTACGTCTCTTGTATCGTGAAAAAACAATGTCTAGTTTATGATCTTGACGATGTCTGTGAACACGAATCCGACTTGACACGAATGTCTTCTTAGGTTTATGATTTCGTACGAATCCGACTTCGCATTAATAGGATAACGTTTCGAATATCGTATTAAGGACATTATATACGTGTAAAATACAAGTTGAAATTAACGCCTCTGCATCGATACTAGACATTTCTTTAATGGCTTATGTTAACTCTTATTATAAAGGAAGTTATGCGTGGGATATTTTATTATAGACAGGTGAACATTTTCCTACTGTTCTGCTTTGTGTTTGTCCAAGTGTGTTTGTTATGTAGGGGATTCAATCCTCTTTAACTCCTACAATACGATACGCCACCCGATAACCCGTTAAGGCAGTACTAATTCTTCAAGAAGTCACTTCCCGAACCAACATGCTTCGTTACAAAAACGATTCCTACTATTATTTTGATTAATAAAATACAGCTTTCAGTTCTGTACTTTATGTTAAACAAATTCTTTTCCAAAAACAGAACATAATAACATGGTTTTATTGTGCGTCGACTTAGAGTTAAGCCGAGACACGGCACTTTCAACTTAAGAAAGTTTTGTATTGGTTATATCAAAGCGTGTAGGCCAACAAACATGAAGAATAAGAATTAATTCCTATCAGAAAGTCCAAGTTACTCCTGCAGTGCGAGGAATTATTGGAAGCAGTGTGCGGATGTTGCAGGATGTACAGTGTGACGAAACCACTAAATTCCTCATTATATTTTTGTATTTACTTCTGCAACATTGACGCATGGTTCCTTCCTGTGTGTTGTCATCATCATCATCCAGTAGCTTGTCCTGTGCATAATTTGTTACCAGAACTTCTTCTTCTTCTTCTTTTGTCGTCACAATGCTACCGGGTTGTTGCACAGTGTCGTGGTTTTCTGTTTTTTTCTTGCGCTGTTCTGGTGGCTTGTGTGATTGTTATCTTTGCTCTTTCACAGGATTCTGCTACGCCATCTAGCCATCTTTTTCGTGGTCTTCCTCTTGCCTTCTTTCCCGATGTTCTGTTGTAGAAGACTCTGTATACTGTGGAGTTTGGATGCATTCTTATTAAGTGGCCAAACCACTTCATTCTTTGTTTCTCAATGTAATTCAAGCAAGGTTCTGTGCCAACTTTCTTTCTTATGCTGATGTAAGTGACTCTGTCTTTTCTGGTGTTATTGGTAACTTTTCGCAGGCAACGCATTTCACATGTAGTTATTTTTATGACTGCGCTTTGCTCATTGTCCATGTTTGGCTCTGGTAACACAAAGTTACCAGAACATTCCTTCGGAATTCCTCTGTGTCATAGACCAGATGTCCTGCCTCAGTTTCTGTAATGTTCAAGTCACCTATCAAAACTTATATCCACCTTCGCTTTGATCTAAATTTTCTCCTCTTTATTGGAATGTTTTCTTTCATACAATGTAATTGTCTTTTCAAAATCTTCATGGTTTAGTTACGGTGCCCACTGCGTGCTTCAAAAGTTGTAGGTTAGCATTTAACTATTTGGGAACTAAAACCACCTAAATGCTTAATTTAGTGCTGGTCTCACTTGCCACCGCGTACCGATTCAAGCCTTGAACCGACCAGTTTCAGTGCAGAACCATTACTCAACTGACCGGATGAAATCGAGGAAAAATCCATTGTCAAGTTTGGTAACTTCAACATATTGTTCACAAGTGATAGAACTCTACGACACAACATTAAATGTTATTCCAATCACGTCAAAAGTCCTTTCATATTTATTGTGCCTTCCGATAGAACCCTGCTCATTCCAGAAAGACGTTTTCCATAATCGAACGTACCAACATCTTTCAATTCATCACAACTTCATTTTCACACAGCCCTTTTACTCAACTATTTCACGGGTTGACGTGCTCCAACGATTCTTTAATTTATGCAATTAATCAATGAGTCCGCGCGCGCACACATCACAAAGAAAGATACTACCTGTATTTTCAACCAGTAGCACCCAATTGGTGGCGTCTGTGGCTCAGGGGTTAGTGACTCGGTCTATTAACGGTACGTTCTGCACGAGGTTCTGAGTTCGAATCACGCTGCGGACAGTGTGGTTGCAAATTGTTTGCGTGGATTTTAACAAAAGGACGATGTCACCACCCGTTCAGAAAGCAATGGCAAACTACTGAACGTAATATTGCCTAGAAAAATCACAAACAGCGTTAAAAAGCTGGGGTTGATTCGCAAAGTTCTGTAAAGGATATGCAATTAACTTTTAGCACCCAATTACTTTTCATATTTCTGAATAATAAACCCAGATAAAATACTATAAATTTAGGATAATTGTGGAATGAAGGGATGCAGTAATTTTGCCAAACAACTTTATCTCTCTTCTTTCTAATCTTCTTTTGTCTTACAACGTCATGATAAGAAGAGATTTATAGTTGCAGGTTGTGGCTGGGGACAGACAAAGACTGACGGAGAGCGAACCCAGTAAACGCTGGTTGAAATCGGACACGTTGCCGAAGAATAAGCACCAGAGCTTCAAATGGCACTGAAGATGTGACGTAAAAATACGTTCTTGGCAAAGGCTGTCTATCGCGATAAGAATGATCAAAATGTATCTAACCGTTCTTGGCAAAGGCTGTTTATATATCGCGATAAGAATGATCAAAATGGTCAAAAAGAACGATCGCGAGATATATATATGGTGTTTTTCACTGCTTCTGTTATTTCTATGGTCCACCTACTACGTGGAATACTTTTTGTCTTGTATCCATTGTATCTAAGTAGCATTGCCTGGTAACTTTTTTATATGGTCGAGCCACATAATTTAAAAACAATTAAGTTAACATCGTTCTGTCATATTTATGATCATCACATTATGGAGACTGTTCACATTTTGGTCATCCCATGATCCACGAATCGAGTTTAGAATATTCTAGTGTCGGCTGGGAAACTCTTCTTGAATAGAATCACAATACTACTGACATGAGCCACAGCCAACTCTAGATAAGTAGGCCAGACAACTGACCGGGAATCCCTGACCTAGATCAGAGAAGGGGGCTGGAATGTATATATGTTTGATAGAACACTGCAAGCTTTTTTGTAATTTTACTCAATTCTGTGAGTCTATGGTTATTTATTGGTGAAAACTATTCATAATATTGATATTCCTTATTGTTAAACTGAAATTGTTGGATAATATAACTTCAAGTTAGCATTTTGTGTTGATTTTAAAATGAATTCGTCTATATACACCAATACTGGAATGCGAGGTCACGTGGTGTAGTTGCGGTCTGATTTCCCATAATTATTACCTGAGTCCGAAGGTCCATACGTTTATAGTTGGCTCTGGATGGGCGGTTATGATGATCCGACGACTTAACTAAACTAAAGCTTCTAGTTCAATAAGGAATTCTCTTCCTCCCTAATAAAAACACTGGGAAGTAAAGGTGTGGTACCGGCCTAATACTGCATTCCCCAATATACCTCATGGTATGAAAATGGGTTTCTTTACTTTTTTAAATTACATAATCATCTTTACATAATCATCATCAAATATCTTGTCATGAGTTGAGAGATTTGACACCCTAACAGTGCTTCCGGAATTTCCCTCTCTCATAGATCAGATGTCCCGCCTCTGCAGCCGTAAGGCTCAAACCATCATGAACCCATCTTCTCCGTGGTCGTCCTCTTCTCCTCTTTAAGGACAAGCTTCCTTTTTATAATTATTAGCTCGGGCCAACTAGTATTTGTTATTTGAAAGTGATCGTTGTTTAGAAGTTTAAATGCTGTACTTAAGACATCGTTTTTACTGTGTATGTTTCACATCGAGTTCATCACGGACATATTCTTCTCCGAGGATCAAACGAGAAATAAAAAATAATATTGTCTTCCATGTTTAATTAAATATGTTCCCAGTTTGTTGTTAATCTTTTCTTTTTCTTTATTGCCCCACATGCCATAATTTCCACCATTTGTCGTACTGGAGATTTGCATATTGTCTGTCTTTGATGTTCATATCAAAGTGATCTGGTTTGGAAGAGAAGGGCACTTCAAAGTCTTATTGAAGTTTTATTGTGTCTATGTTAATTATAGAAAGGTGATATTCAATACAAAGTGGTGGTTAAGTGTAGCTTACATGTGTTACAAAGTGGTGGTTAAGTGTAGCTTACATGTGTTAGAAGTTTGTGTGTTTGAGACAACAAATAAAATAATAAGCTCCTAGCAACGACTTAGTGGGTTTGAGGTTCAGTGTTTGTTGGGAAGTTAGTTAATAAATCAACTGAAACTTACCAATTAATTCTTTCTTTCTTTTCTCCAATCCTGTTTTACCTCACAGTGCCAGGATAAGAAGATATTGCTAGAACGAGCTCATTGAGTGCGCTTCATAAATAGTGTCTTTCGTCACCTCTATTATCTCTGAGGTCCACCTTTTGCATGGCCGGCCTTTTTCTTTGTATCCATTGTATTGGAGTAACATTGCCCTTTGAGGTGCACTGTCTGTTGGTAATCTGCTTATGTGGCTGAACCATTTAAAAAAAATGAAGTTTAGTATTGATGTTGTACCCACTTTTTTCCTGTTGCCTTCATTTCTACCAGTTAATAAATCAACTAAAACCTACCAGTTAGTAAATCAACTAAAACCTACCAGTTAATAAATCAAGTAAAAACCTACCAGTTAATAAATCAACTAACACCTTACCAATTAATAAATCAACTAAAATCTACCAATTAATAAATCAACTAACACCTACCAATTAATAAATCAACTAACACCTACCAATTAATAAATCAACTAACACCTACCAGTTAATAAATCAACTAAAACCTACCAGTTAATAAATCAACTAAAACCTACCAATTAATAAATCAACTAAAACCTACCAATTAATAAATCAACTAAAACCTACCAATTAATAAATCAACTAAAACCTACCAATTAATAAATCAACTAAAATCTACCAGTTAATAAATCAACTAAAACCTACTAAACAGGTTGTAAAGACAACTGCTGTAGATGTAAAGATGACTAAGGGGTTGTAAGGACAACAGAGGGAATGTAAAGACAACCAAAATAATGTAAAGATTATTAAGGGAGCTATAAAGGTGTCTAATGGAGCTTAAAAACAACACAGGGATTGTAGACAACATGAAGAGGACACACAGAGTTGCAAATACGATTAAGAGTGTTGTAAAGATAATAATTGTATGATTTTTCTCTCGTACTGTTACACTTTACATAGGGCCTACAAACAATTTCGCAATATCTCTCTATCCTGGGTGGCTCGTTCGCAAAGATAATAATGGTGCTGTAAATACAACAATGGGAGTTGTAAAAACAATAGTGGGCCTGTAAAGAGGATTAAGAGAATTATAAAGATGATTAAGAGAGTTGTAAAGACATTATATCTATATGTATGGCCTTTTTTTCTCTTTAAAGATGGTCAATTGGCAAGTGTTTTACTGTGACAACTTCTGAGTTTGCGCTTGTCTCTCTTGTCTTTCAGCTCATCCCTAAGTCTCTATTCAAAAGACTCTGCACCCTTGCGTAATGTTGCTTTTCACACAACTCTATCATTAGCTAGTTTTTTCCCCATTTGCTGGGACGGATAGAAAAGTTCTTCATAGAGGCATTCCAGACATACCTATATATGAGCAGTGGTCTGCCTTGGTGCCTCTTCTCCTCAAAAGTTCACAGAACAACATTTGATTTTGGTATCGGCAATTGTTCATTCTTTTCAGCATGCCACTGAGCCCATGATGGGTTCATTCTTCATGATACCCATCTTAGTTCACTGCGAGCTTGCCCATGATGGAAGGCAGGTTTGCACGTTCCAATACTTCAGAGTTGGTTATCTTGTCGGTACCACCTGATATTCATAAACTTTAATGTGAAGACAATAAAGGGATTATAAAGTGAACTGAGTGAATTATAAAGAGGACTATGTGGATTGTAAAAGCAACTAAGGGGGTTGTGCACTAAGCATTCAAAATAAATTCACATGTCTGTCTCACAAATTATAAATGTTTTTTATGTACAACTTCTCAGTCTGTTGTGTTCACTTCTGAGTCTGAATGTTATGTGATACTTTCATGACATTTAGTTGTAGGAATCTTTACAAATCTGCCCTGAACCAGGATAACCTTTGTGCAAATCATTGATAATATAGCAAACTTCTGTATTATTCTATACATTTTAAGTTTTGTTTCAAGATTTGGTCCTTTGGCGTTCAGATTTTGCTGAACGTGTTGAAGGTTTGATTTGCTTTCTCGATTTTTTCCATGATATTCTTTTCTGAATCTCCATCCTGCAATCCAGAAGTTCCTCTATTACAAGAACATAACATGTGTTTACTAGAACATAAACTGAATTTCAATAACTTTATAGTTTATGATGTTAAATATTTATTATTATTTCGTTTACTAGCCCGAAGTCGTAACAGAAAGAAGAAACCAGGAGAAGATGGACTTAAGGAGACTTTGTGTCCTATCTGTAATGACAGGGTCATGGGTGTGGCTGAGGATCTGAATGCACATGTAGAAATGTGTCTCAAACAGGTAAATATATTGTTCTCATATCTTTCTTTTCGTTCGTTCTCATAATCACGCTCGCTAAAGCAGGACGTAGTACGGAAAACGCAAAGCGCTGTGTTGCAGTTTTCAGCGTGAGCTGTGGTATCTGCACCTTTTGGTCCGACACATCCAACTTCAACCAGACTTTCTTTGGGTACCGGGTTAGCTTCTCCCTCTTCAATCTCGACAAACTTAGTCAGACTTCTTGGTTAGTCTATTTCCGGGGCCACCATGCAGAGGCAGAGTCTTGGTTAGCTTTGTTCTTATGCCGACCATGATGCTAGCAGTCAGCTATGAGTCGCTGATTGCTACAAGCCCATGCAGCTTGTGTGTAGTCCCCAAAGGGGGGCAGAGCATCTGGCCCCATTTACTTATATAGAAGGTAATCTCTATCTCTTCTTTGCTGCTTTGATTAATAGTGAATGAAACAGCAGTCATAGTAGTCACAGCTCAAACTTGACGGGAAAAACAGGTTGCCCCCCATAATTGCTCTGTTTCTGTGCTAGAGAATACCACTCAAAATGCTTGGCATTGTCCCACATGAACTCATGAAGTAAATACAAATCCAGACACCAAGGTCCAACACCCTGTCCACCACCTGAATTTGCAATTCACATAGAAGGAAACGTCCGTTGTGGCCAAACACAGCATTATTCTGCACAGACATTACAAGATATAAATCTTGAATGAGTGACAGTTGCCCTTCTATATTCCACAGGGAACTAGAAGAAATAAAGTAAGTAAGTCACATGTATCATCTAATACCATGTGTAAGTGTGTTGAAATACTGTATTTGAGTAGGCTTTGTCATGTGTATCACATAATGTATTTTAAAGTTGGCATGCAGTTTTACAGTGTCATTTGTTGTTATCAACAGAAAGCAGATGTTGAAGAGGAACCTGTTGATGTTGAGGGAGGTTATGAAGAATATGAGTGGGCTGGACAAACTAGAATCAGAGCTACATCAATGTTGGAAGGGGGTTTTGCTGGTGAGTCAAATATGAATTAAGTTATGTCCCTAAAACTGATGTCAAAGTCATTAGAACTGATGTCATCGGCACTAAAACTGAAATTAGTTTAAGAAAATGTATTTTAATGATACCTTAGTTATTGAACCAGCATCACAGTACTTCAGACACCCAAATAGATGCTATGTCTTCGCTAGCAGATGTCAAAGACTATGCACGTTGTTGGTTCCTGTGGCTTGGATGTTAAACTCACTCATCATTCCACTCCTTGGGCATCCAATTTTGCAATGTGTAATTCCAAGCTCCTGAAATCCCTGGACATTTCTAGCATCAATTACAGTATTCTCAACAATTATATCTTGATTGTTTCGGAATGAAGATGTACACATTAAGTTAAATGTTCACCAGCGTGCCCAGCGTGTTCGTAGCGCGTTGGACTACGGGTGACTAGTCCTCTGTAAGTGTGGGTTCAACTCCGCGGACTGGCAGAAAAGCTACAGGTTCCCCAGATTTACGGTGTTCATGGCACCGATCCGAAGGTTCGATGTCCATGACACTGAGCCGAAGAGCTTTCAGCTCAAGTGCTTCTGGATCAAAAAAAAGTTAAATGTTTTGATGCCCGTGTGTTGCCGGGGCCCTCATGGGGAGCAAAGAATAGTAACACTGCTACCTACAAGGCATGTGGTAAGAGGCGACTGAGGCCTAGGGAAGCTACCTTAGTAAATAGAAATGGTTGCAGAAATTGGATGCGCTGGTCTACTTGTAGGTGCATAACTGGCACAATCTACAAACTCAGACCACATACAAATCACAAATAGTGGTTAACAAGTGGTCAATATGGAGCGTTCAAAGAAGAAATGTTTTGAGATATGAGGTCAGAAAGGTTGAGAATAACTGGATTAACAAGATGGCATGGATATTGGTCGTTCATTTAATGAACGAACATAATTACAGACTGGAGGTTGTAAAAAAATATAATAATACATCACAAGCAATGATGACAGCAGCCTCAGACATGTGTTGTTGCACCTCTCTAGTGTGTGTGAAGATGACCGTAGAGCCCAATTCCATCCTCTACCACAAGTGGGACATGCATAATCAGGGTGGGATATGTGGGTGTTTAGTGCTCTGTCATTTTAGGCATCTAGTTCTGTCAGATTACTAAAACTTCACACTCACAAGACTTCAAATTGTTTGTAATTTGTAGAAAGGTAAATAAAGCGTGTGAAGTGATCAGCTACAAATCATCTGCAGTAAACCACATGTGCTGAAAATGAAAATTGTGGCAGATCCTTTAGAGGATGTCGCTATCAACCACAGTAAATAAGTCGTTCATCTTCTAGGCACCACTTATATGTTCAGCAGTTTACCATTGCTTTAACACATATGTCCTACAAAGCAATACAATGTAAGCATATATACTACAAAGTATATATTTATAAATATATCAGAATTATATTATTGAATTAAATCCTTCCTTCTTTTGTTCACTTGAAATATTGTCTATATATTTAATGTTGTCTCTTGTATAAACTTCACTGTCTTTTGTAGCTCACAGAGGTCTGTGTAGTTTTCTGTTCAGTGTTGTTTCATTAGGCCAGTGAGTTTGCCTCAGTGTATCATATTCGGGGCAGTCTTGAAACATGTGCTCTGCAGTCAGATATGCCTGTACACATGGCTGAATTGCCAATCTTGAATTTTCAATACATGTGCTCGCTGGAGTCAATTGTGTCCTGTTCTAAGGCGCAGAATGACAACTTGTATTGAATTAAATGAAAGTTATGTGGACTACAAAATATCTACAAACTAACCAAATGTACTATAAAGCATTTTTGTATGTGATCTTTTTTCATTAGATACGTTTGTATTTGGTCGTCCATTTGTTTTTAAATTTGTCACTCCTGTTGTTCGTTTGTGATAAAGGCCTTGTTGGTCGAAACGTTGCTGTATTTTGTCATTGTTTTTGTAATTTGTAAAACTACAGTACTTTGTGATTACGTGTTTTGCCAATCAAATAGTTTTACTGCAGTCTCATCTATTTTGTGAGTCAAGGTAAACCTATACATGAAGAAGTTAAGATCAAAGAAAGATGGGAAGAATACTTCAAAGACCTCTTGAATATACCAGATACTGGGAATAAAACATCATTCAAACCGAGACATGCAAACATTGAAGAACCTGAAATACTAGTAAGTGAGGTAAGAGAAGCTATTAAGAGAAGCCCAAAGAACAAGGCTGCAGGAATTGATGGAATAACAGCAGAAGCAATAAAGGCGTGTGGAGAGATTGGAGTAACCTGGGTACATTACATCTTCAAGAAGGCATGGAAGAAAGAACTGTCCCTTCAGATTGGCAAAAGCTATTATAGTACCAATATGGAAGAAAAAAGGTAAAAACAAGACTGTAGTACATATAGAGGCATCTCCCTCCTAAGCCATGTGGGAAAAATGTTTGCAAGAGTTCTTGAGCAACGAATAAGACCAATTGTGGAGCCAACACTCAGCCCACAACAGTTTGGATTTAGAAAAGGAAAAGGGTGCACAGATGCAATATTTGCTCTAAGACAAATTAGTGAAAAGACTACAGAACACAAAAATCAAATGAATATAGCCTTCATAGACCAAGAGAAGGCATTTGATAGGGTTAACAGAGACATATTATGGGATGTTCTCGAAAACTACGGAATAAAAGGAACACTGCTAGACTGTGTTAGAGCCATATATATGGAAAGTGAAAGTGCCATACGAACAAGCGCGGACTCACAAATTGGTTTCCAGTAACATCAGGAGTATGGCAAGGATGTGTATTATCACCTCTTCTCTTTATTATATACATGGATAGTATCACCAAAATAGATGAAGCATCACTCAACGCAGACCAACAAAATGAACTGCTCTTTGCTGACCAGTGTATATTCCATAATAATATTGAACAGCTTCAAGAACACATAAACTTACTCAACAATAGCTGCCACAAATACAACATGAAGATCAACATTCAAAGACAGAAGTCATGACTATAAGCAGAGAACATAAAGATATCAACATACAAATAAATGACCAAACGCTAAAGCAGGTGAGAGAATTCAAATACCTTGGAAGTATCTTCACATCTGATAGTAGACTGGACAGAGAGATCGAAACTAGAATCAGCAAGCCAACAACATTACATACCAGCTTACCCCAATTTTGAAACACCCAGCTATTCCAGTAGTGACTAAAGACAGATTATAAATTCAATCTTTCTACCAACACTGTGCTACCAGAGCCAAACATGGGCACTGACAAAAGAACAAGAAAGGAAAATTACCACATGCGAAATGAGATGTCTGAGGAAAGCAGTAAATAAAACAAGAAGAGACCATATAAGAAATGGAAATTAGAAGAACAGTCGGAACAACACCTGCTATTAGATTTATTGAAAAACAGAGACTCAAATGGTTTGGCCACTTGGTCAGAATGAACCCGAATACACCAGTTGCAGAGCGTACAACCTGAAAATGGAATCATCAAGAGGAAGGGCAGACCAAGAAAAGATGGGTTGATGGAGTTACAGACATCTTAAAACTCCACAATACCACACCATATCAAGCGACCGAGGTGCATTATCTCGAAACCGATCATCAGTTAAACCTGCTACGCCTAGCGGCAAACAAGCAGAGAAGGACAAAAGAAGAGAAAGAAAGAAAGTATTTACAAAGTAAACCTAAGTGCTAGAATGTAAATATATATATAAAAATTAAACATATGCTACACAATATAAACATGTGGGCTACAAAATATCTAACAATAGCGAAACACGTAAAAACAAAGTACTGTAGTTTTACAAAGTACAAAAACAATCTACAGTGACATCTAGACCAAAAGGTCTTTGTCAAGCGAAGGATACAACAGAAGCAAAGACATTTAAACTTCCTATACAGTAGACATAACATATACTGTAAGACAATAAATCCCTAACTGTATATCGATAATATTTCTGCTTCAAACACTTCATATCGATCACTTGTTAACCACTCTGTGTAATTTGTATGTGATCTGAGTCTAATAGCGATTGTACATTGTGCCAGTTATGCACCTACAAGTAGGCCAGCACACTCGATTTCTGCAACGCTAGTTGTTTACTAGGGTAGCTTCCTAGGTCCTTCATCAGTTGCCTCTTTCTCTCTCGCGATCACCGCCCAGACAGATGCACAGACCTCCCCATAAATTCTATTCATGTGGAAATCTGATTCATGTAGCCTTGGCATTGGCGTGTTTTACGTCACATCTTCAGCACCATTTGGAGCCCTGGTGCTTATCCTGCGGTGATGTGTCCGGTTTCAGCCAGCGTTTACTCGGTTCGCTTTCAGGTCTATAGCCATCTAGTGTTTTTTACGGTGTGGGGTAGCTGGCCCCACGCCCAACCTCCTTAGTCGCCTCTTACGACATGCTGGCAGGTAACAGTGGTTCTATTCTTTACACCCCAATTTGGGGCCTAATAGCCACTTGGGCGAGTTGCCTCTTACGACAAGCCTTGTAGGTAGCATTGGTACTATTCTTTGCTTCCCTTGTAGGCCCTGGCAACCACACAGGCAGATATCGATAATACAAAATACCTACAAAGTAAATGTATGTGCTACAAAGTATGTATATGTAAAGTAACTTATGGTGTACAAAGTATATGCAAGTTAAACAGATGGGCTTATAAAGTAAACAGACTGTACCGTTATAATTTCAATAATATATTCTTGATATCATCTTTAGGTTCAGGCTTCCAGACTGTCAACAGCAAGAAAAGTTCAGATGAGGATGGAGAACTGAATGTTGATGGCGATGATGCAGAAGAGTATGGGAAACCACAGTATCCTATTGATTTAGCTATTTATAATTATCACTATCATTAAGGGACGTGATGGTGCTATGGAGCTTGTGCACTGTTGCTGAGATCTTTCTGTGTAAGAAAGAGATAAGAGCACACATGGTTATTCACCAAAGTGCAATGATGATGGTCCTTTCAATCAATCAATCATCACTTATTTCATGTTATTCATGTTAATGTTATTTTTTTTAATCTAGTTAGTTTTTGGTTTTCTCATAAATAAATATATTTATTTTAAAACTCATTAATACTTTGTTTTTAACTCATAATCACTGGCTTTAACTCATAAATACAACTTTAAAAATTCATAAATATCAATTTTAAAAAACTATCTAATGTTTTAAACTCATAAATACTGTTTTTTAATTAATAGATGTTTTAAGCTCATAAATACTGTTGTTAAGTAATAGAGATGTTTTAAGCTCATAAATACTGTTTTTAATCCATAGGTTGCTCTTGCTCATAAATACTATTTTTAATTCAAAGAGATGTTTTAAACTCATAAATATTGTTTTTAATTCATAGAAATGTCTTAAGCTCATAAATGGGGCTGCAGATAGTGAAGTTGATAATAAGCTGCACTACTGATGAAATTTTGGGGCTTGAGACAACTTGGCCCCAAAATTCTCTCCATTACACAGTACGAGTTGGGACTATAGAAGAACCGTATCTGTTACTTGGGGATCTAAATTACAAGTACATTTGAAGTCGGAGTAAGATGCACTTGTATGGTGAGGGGTACCAATGTTAAGGAAAGAAAGCCTTCACGTAAAATCCAGTCAGAAGTGTCATTTTACTCACCAAGACTATCTGAATTCATAGTGGGCACCAGAAAAACAAACAAAACCACATAAATACTAATGTCTTTAACACATGAATACTAATGTCTTTAACACATGAATACTAATGTCTTTAACACATGAATACTAATGTCTTTAACACATGAATACTAATGTCTTTAACACATGAATACTAATGTCTTTAACACATGAATACTAATGTCTTTAACACATGAATACTAATGTCTTTAACACATGAATACTAATGTCTTTAACACATGAATACTAATGTCTTTAACACATGAATACTAATCCTTAGAATTATTAATTGATTAGATCATTATTGTTGCACTTTGGTGAATAATCATGTGTTCTAAGATCTCTTTCTTACACAGAGAAGTGTATGAACTCTGAAGCACCGGTAAGAGTCATTGATATAATTTTGAGGATGTTTAACATATTTGATCTTCTTCCCGTGCAAGCCCCAGTGAAACATGAGTGGCTTTCCAGTCTACTTTTACCTAATTTTAACTGCCATTAGTTTCTTTTTACGTGCTCAATTTCAACACAAGATCTACATTTTGTTTATGTGCTTACTTTCAACACAGGACATACGTTTTATCACCAGTCTTTGATATGTGCGCAACCTCACATATAATGACATCAATGATCACTGAAATAAAATAATTAGATTTTTCTACATGTGATGGGAACCGAATACTTTAGAGCAGTGTTGTACAACATAGTGCCAGCGGTGCTCATGTGATACATCCCTGGTGCCTTATTTTATTTCTCCCGCTTTTAACGTTAATCAGAATTTCAAGAAAAAAAAATGCATCTCCGAATAAGTGTGATTCAGTTTTTTTGTAAGCACAATATAAAATAAAAATTAAATTAATTAGTCAGGATTAAGTTTTAATCTGTTATTATTTCTTATTAATGTTAATATTATTACATTACTATTAGTATTATTACTACAATTGCCACATGGTGCCCGTGCCTCCACAATCATTAGTCAGATGGGCCATAATACTCGTATATAAAAATATTCAATAACACTGCTTTAGAGCATAAGGTTAGTCCTGTACCACCACAATGTCTCAGGACGACTTAATATTCAGAATGATGCCTTGACAAATAACAAGATTTTGTGAGCAAGACATACTTCCACTAGACTCGAATGGAAGTAATCCTGGAGGTGAAGGTCCATCATCTAGAGCTGCATTACCTCCAGACAGCAGGTAAGGTACTATATGGGATTAGATCAGATGGGTAGATTAGGAAATCAACCACATCAGGAATTTAACCCTATGTGTTGATGGTCGAATCTAGCTCCAACTGTGCTGCACCGACTCCTTTAATCTAGCTCTCACTGGCACTGTGCTGCACCGACTTCTTTAATCTAGCTCTCACTAGCACTGTGCTACACCGACTCCTTTAATCTAGCTCCCACTGGCACTGTGCTGCACCGACTCCTTTAATCTAGCTCTCACTGGCACTGTACTGCACCGACTCATTGAATCTAGCTCTCACTTGCACTTTGTTGCACCGACTCATTGAATCTAGCTCTCACTGGCACTTTGTTGCACCGACTCCTTGAATCTAGCTCTCACTGGCACTTTGTTGCACCGTCTCCTTGAATCTAGCTCTCACTGGCACCGACTCCTTGAATCTAGCTCTCACTGGCATTTTGTTGCACCAACTCCTTGAATCTAGCTCTCATTTGCACTTTGTTACACCGACTCCTTGAATCTAGCTCTCACTAGCACTTTGTTACACCGACTCCTTGAATCTAGCTCTCACTGGCACTGTGCTGCACCGACTTCTTTAATCTAGCTCTCACTGGCACTGTGCTACACCGACTCCTTTAATCTAGCTCTCACTTGCACTGTGTTGCACGACTCATTGAATCTAGCTCTCACTGGCACTTTGTTGACGACTCTGAATCTAGCTCTCACTGGCACTTTGTTGCACCGTCTCCTTGAATCTAGCTCTCACTGGCACCGACTCCTTGAATCTAGCTCTCACTGGCATTTTGTTGCACCAACTCCTTGAATCTAGCTCTCATTTGCACTTTGTTACACGACTCTTGAATCTAGCTCTCACTAGCACTTTGTTACACCGACTCCTTGAATCTAGCTCTCACTGGCGCTGTGCTGCATCGACTCTTAACTACCATTTAATTGGGACAAACTACTATGTTCTGTATCACCACTTGCCTGTTAACCAGACTTATTGTTCTCCATACACCACTGTTTGTTTCGGATGTAGTATCACATTTTATTCATGTTATATTGTGTTGATATACTCATAAACAACAGCATGTCCCAGAAAATGAAATATTTTGGTCACGTTAAATGACTAGTAGGTTTGGAGAGAACAGTAATGAAAGACATGGTTCATGGGGATAGAAGCAGGGGAAGACCAAGATGAAAGTGGCAGCAGGACATCAAAGAAACTTTGAACATGATCTTAAAAGAGACGAGAAAACTTGCTCGAGACAGAATTATTCAGACAAGCTGTGATGAAAACAACAGTCTGCAAGGGACATGCTACTTGATAATGATGTGTTGATATAATGTCATTATTGTATGTTATATTACAAACTTCTTATGTAATATGTTTCTTTGTTCATTTCTTTCAGTTATTCGTCCAGGACAGATACTGTGAATGCAGATGGTATGTATTATTTGATATTCCTTTTATTTGTAAGAACTTTGAGAGATTTTAAATATCATATCCTGACTTATGAACTGTCGAGTTACAGGAGATAGTTAGTCCTAATGGGTTATCCCTTTATTAGAAAATGTTTATTATCTGTTATCTGAGAAATGCTACTACTAACTGTAGATTTACTATAAACAATTCCATTGAGCTGTCAACTTATGAGAAACAGTTCGTATGTGCTGTCGATTTATAAGAAACAGTTCCTATGTGCTGTCGATTTATGAGAAACAGTTCGTATGTGCTGTCGACTCATGAGAAACAGTTCGTATGTGCTGTCAACTTGTAAGAAACAGTTTCCCTCAGCTGTCAACTTATAAGAAACAGTTCATATGAGCTGTCGACTTGTAAGAAACAGTTCCTATGAGCTGTCGACTTGTAAGAGACAGTTCCATGAGCTGTTAACTTATAAGATACGGTTTCCTGAGCTGTTGACTTATAAGAAAGTTTGTATATCTGTTGACTTGTAGAAACAGTTCCTATGAGCTGTCAGTTTGTCAGTAACAGTTCCAATGAGCTGTCAGTTTGTCAGTAACAGTTCCAATGAGCTGTCAGTTTCTGAGTAACAGTTCCTATTAGCTGTCAGTTTGTAGTAATGTTCTATTAGCTGTCAGTTTCTGAGTAACAGTTCCTATTAGCTGTCAGTTTCTGAGTAACAGTTCCTATTAGCTGTCAGTTTGTGAGTAACAGTTCCTATTAGCTGTCAGTTTCTGAGTAACAGTTCCTATTAGCTGTCAGTTTCTGAGTAACAGTTCCTATTAGCTGTCAGTTTCTGAGTAACAGTTCCTATTAGCTGTCAGTTTCTGAGTAACAGTTCCTATTAGCTGTCAGTTTCTGAGTAACAGTTCCTATTAGCTGTCAGTTTCTGAGTAACAGTTCCTATTAGCTGTCAGTTTGTGAGTAACAGTTCCTATTAGCTGTCAGTTTGTGAGTAACAGTTCCTATTAGCTGTCAGTTTGTGAGTAACAGTTCCTATTAGGTGTCAGTTTCTGAGTAACAGTTCCTATTAGCTGTCAGTTTGTGAGTAATAGTTCCTATTAGCTGTCAGTTTCTGAGTAACAGTTCCTATTAGCTGTCAGTTTCTGAGTAACAGTTCCTATTAGCTGTCAGTTTCTGAGTAACAGTACCTATTAGCTGTCAGTTTCTGAGTAACAGTTCCTATTAGCTGTCAGTTTGTGAGTAACAGTTCCTATGAGGTGTTGACTTTGTCTAATATATTATTATTATTTGTTTGACCAGGTGGTGGCTGCAGCAAGGCTTCAGCTGCATATGAAGGTTTTGCACTATCTAACCGTGATCAAGGGTGAGAATATTGCTCCATTAATCTCTCTTGAATAAACTTAAGGAATATATAATTAACAAATGATGCAGTGCTGGATTAAGATCTGTAGCCACCTGGACCACAGATACTGCTATGGATCCACCCACGTAATATCCTCACAATTTGTTTTCCATTTGTTTGCCCACTTCAGCACCTCTGGCTTTTTGTGTGAAGACTTGCTTTCTTTATAACCAGTGCCCCTCGTTATTCAAGCCAGCCTTACTTCAACTTCAGAGGTATCTTCAAGATACAAGAAAGTGAACTTCCAGAAAGTATAGATTCATCCGACACGTCTCTAGGCTGGAAAGTCTTAATCCGGCCCTGCATGTATTAACTGATTCAGTACCAGGTTTTTCACCTCTGGACGGAATTATTTTTAGCTTCAAAATATTGCACACACACTTTAGTTAAATTAAAATATTGTTTCTAAATATGATTTAAAGTTGAACTTATTATATATCAAATTAAAGATAAATGATTGTACTTTCATAAAATATTTATTGTATGCGAAAATATAATGTTGTGTTGACTGTGCATGACAAATATTAGCATGTAATAAAAAATTAATTGAAATTGTGAGAACAAAAATCCAACTTACCAAGGGTCTTGAGGAACAATATGGTGAATAAGTCAGTGTAACTGCTCTCTTTATATAAGTAATCCATTTATGAATACACAAAAATTAAGAAAATATTGATGGAATATATGGTTTACTAACTGTTACTAAATTAGCAACACGACCATCTTTGAAGAAATTTCCATTAAAATTGTCAAATTGAAGATTTCACATACTAAACATTCATGTCTCATAATATATAATCACATACAGTGGAAATTATAGCAATATTTACAGGAATAAAGAACTAAAGTATATGAATAATAGTCCTAACATAGCAACTATATAACTTCTCTCCAAGTAGACTGTGTAGGTTCTGTCTGAATCCTTCTTATTTTTGTTGCAATCCTACTGGAACCTGACTGGGGCAACGCCCCTCTCGCAACTGGTTGGGAAACACTACTAGTATTATTTAAATTATTAATAATCGACGTATTTAAATCACAAACTTCTGTGTCATCAGAACTTCAGAAGCTTCACTATCTTCACTATCAGTATCTACATCTTCATGCAACCAATCTCGCGCTTCTGCAGCTGTAAAAGCGTGCAGAAACAGGCTGATAACAAACCATTTCTAGACTCTGAATTGTTAGACATTATTTTTAATCACAGGGTAACTTGAAAACGAAAATTAAACTTGGTTTCACTTCTGATTCTAGTCAAAACCACGATGTTGTGATTTGGTTATCGTTAGTACTTCCTTTCTACTTAGTTCCGGTTGATATAAAACTACAATCTGAGTGAAAATTAATAAAAACTCAACGCAATAGTAGCCGTCTTTTAAAAGAGCGCTTGGGACACAGATAAGAAATATGTGCACTACAGTGTTCCACGGGACTGAATCAGTTAAACACTCCTTCATGTTGGTTGGTTGAAAGGTATCAAACATCCATCCTAAAGTTGCTTTTCAAACCAGACTATCAGCTTATCAGTCAGCATAAACTGCTGCATGTCCAGGACAATAGATACCCATCTAAATAACAGTTTGCTTTCTATTACTGGAGAAATGCACATATTATTTGCATGTTTCTTGATAATCAAGATAATTAAATGTAGCGGAGTGTTTTCTTGATAATTAAATTTAGCGGAGTGTTTTCTTGATAATTAAATTTAGCGGAGTGTTTTCTTGATAATTAAATGTAGCGGAGTGTTTTCTTGATAATTAAATGTAGCGAGCGTTTTCTTGATAATTAAATGTAGCGGAGTGTTTTCTTGATAATTAAATGTAGCGAGCGTTTTCTTGATAATTAAATGTAGCGGAGTGTTTTCTTGATAATTAAATGTAGCGGAGAGTTTTATTGATAATTAAATGTAGCGGAGAGTTTTCTTGATAATTAAATGTAGCGGAGTGTTTTCTTGATAATTAAATGTAGCGGAGAGTTTTATTGATAATTAAATGTAGCGGAGAGTTTTCTTGATAATTAAATGTAGCGGAGAGTTTTCTTGATAATTAAACGTAGCGGAGTGTTTTCTTGATAATTAAATGTAGCGAGTGTTTTCTTGATAATTAAATGTAGCGTAGAGTTTTATTGATAATTAAATGTAGCGGAGAGTTTTCTTGATAATTAAATGTAGCGGAGTGTTTTCTTGATAATTAAATGTAGCGGAGAGTTTTATTGATAATTAAATGTAGCGGAGAGTTTTCTTGATAATTAAATGTAGCGGAGTGTTTTCTTGATAATTAAATGTAGCGGAGAGTTTTATTGATAATTAAATGTAGCGGAGAGTTTTCTTGATAATTAAATGTAGCGGAGAGTTTTCTTGATAATTAAAGTGCGGTGTTTTCTTGATAATTAAATGTAGCGGAGTGTTTTCTTGATAATTAAATGTAGCGGAGAGTTTTATTGATAATTAAATGTAGCGGAGTGTTTTCTTGATAATTAAATGTAGCGAGTGTTTTCTTGATAATTAAACGTGCGGAGTGTTTCTTGATAGGTCCTCATAATTAAGATTACATGTTGCTGCATATAGATAATTATTATCAGTTATATTATTATCAGTTATATTATACAGTGTTACTGTCAACACCAGAAAACAGTAATTGAGAAATAATAATGGCAGCGCAAGAGAAAAAGCTATATATCAATGTGGCAAAAGCAAAAATAATGACAAATGATAAAACAGGCTACCTGTGTATTGTCGGGGCCCGCAAGTGGAGCAAAGTATAGTAACACTGCAACCTACAAGGCATGTCATAAGAGGCGACTGAGGTAGAGGCCCAGGGAAAATACCATATTAAATAAAAAGCGTCGCAGAAATAGAGTGTGCTGGGCTACTTGTAGGCGTATTATTGGCACACCAGATCTAAGGCTCAGATCACATACAAATCACAAAGAGAGGTTTAACAAGTTGATGTGGAGCATTCAGAGAAGAAGATAAAATGGACATGACAAAGTATATATTTGTATATCTAGGGAGAAAATACAAAATGTGTGAAATGTCTCGGTTCACTGCTAAGAAGCAAATGGGATGGAAGGAAATAAAAACAAACATAGCCTTACAAAAACTGAGCGGCTAAAAACGGTATAGAATGAAACATATAAAATGGCTAAAAACACGTAACAACAAAGTACTGTAGTTTTACAAAATACAACGACAATACACAGCAACTTTTCAACGTTTTTTTGTGTAAAACTACAGTACTTTGTTGTTCCATGTTTCGCCAATCTACATAGTTTTACTGCAGTCTCCATCTGAATGGAATATATAGGACAAAGATCATAATAATAAGAGCATGCATATTTTCAGTTGCAATGTATAGGTATGAGATAGACATTTAACATGATAATGGAAAAGCCTGCTCGTAGTTTTGAAAAGAAATCTTACAGAAGAGTACTCTCTGTATACTATGGACAGAGAAGAGAACACTGTCCAGAATGAACTCAAAATTGAGGAAAGCTGACTGATTCTGAAAACAGCAAAGCTGAAGTATTTTGAACACGTAAAAAGGCATGAAGGGCTGGAAAAGACAATTATGGAAGGAGACGTCCCAGCCAAGAGAAATATCACGACAAAGATGAATTTAGGATGAGATTGATGATTGAACATGGCAACAGCAGAGGAGGACATATGGCCTATGAGAGAGAAACTTCTAAAGTTATTGTATGATGACTTTTCTTCTCCTTCTTCTTTGCGTTGTTCTTTACAACCAATTTTAATCACTCTTTGTGATATGTTTGATCTTTGCCAAGAAGTGTATACGTTGCACATTGGTTTGGTAGGCCCCTAAAGCATAGACTTCTACACGTTTAGGACACGTGCATCCGATTTCAGCCAAACCTCCTTAGTCGCCTCCTACGACATGCGTGGCAGGCAACAGTGGTTCCATTCTTTACACCCCAAATTTGGACCCTGGTAACCACTCGGGCGGTATGATGACTTATAATCAAGATTAATTGAAAATGGCATATAATTTCATGGTTCTGCTTTGTAATTCATAAAATATTGAATGTTTTGTTGTTCATCAGAAGGGATGAGCAGTCGGCATCAGCTTTGTTATCAGCGTTGCGTCTAAAGTTACGTGACCTTGAGGCGGAGAGGACAGAGAAGCAGAAATGTCTCATATGTATGGTATGTACTGGCACATATTATTATACATATGTTTTATATGTACTTCAGACCTCGTTGATAGCCCTTATCAAGGTTTAGTATATTTTAATACCAGTCAAGATGCATGTTTATTTTTTAATGGTAAATGTGCCCTGATGCAACCAAAATTACTCTGTTCTTTGTATTAGGACAGGGATTTTTCATCGAAAGAATTCATTCTTTAAACATTACATATTCATCTCTTACCATTATACGTTACCTAGCCCTACAAACAATTTCTTTATATCGCTCTATTCTGGACAGCTCGTTCAATCTCCTATCAAATTGAGTCGATATTTCTTGCCTCTCTCCGTAACGTTTTTAAAAAAAATTGCTTGTAAAAAAATGTAGCTGGCAAAATAATGCAGATTTAAACCTTATATACTTTGACAAAAAAAACATAGCAGAAGTGGCAACAGATTTCAACTCACTATCCATCACCCATGAATGTAAATTAGTTAGTATCAGTCACATAACTATCCATCAACCGTGGACGTGCCTGGGAATCATGTCCTTCATAAACCATGGACAGAGAAGAGAACAAATAGATCTATCTAGTAGGAAATCAAAATTGAAGTATTTTGGACCAAAAAAAAAGACATGGGACATGGCAGACTGGAGAAGACCATTATGGAAGGAGGCCGAGCCATATGGGGTAAAACCAATGAAGTCTTCTTCTGCGATCAACTTCTACTACGCGATTACTCCAGTATGTGTCATAAACAGGGCGGTGTTCACTGGTCTCCCATAATTTGTTTTGTAGGGGTGTTTCTGTTAGCCAGATTTCCATTCTCACACTGCTCAATCTGGGGCAGTCTTGCAGGATGTGCTCTGGGGACTGCTTTGGTGCTCCACAGGTGCAATCAGCCGAGTCCCTGAGACCCATTCTATGCAATGAAGTCAATCTTTCGACGTTAGACCTTTTTTTTTTTCACTAACAACAAAGTGAAATTCTTATACAAGATTATCTCTGTACCTTTATCTTAAACATGAAATTGTGAACTTTATATATGATTTTAAAAATCAATTTCAGGAACCCTACAGAACGCCGCTTACTTCTATACAATGTTGGCATGTTCACTGTGAGACTTGCTGGATGAGAACTTTGGTAGGTATTCATTAACGATAATCAGAGATTCTTTTCTTTACAAAATATAGAATCCAGGGACAGATCCAGCTGGAGACAGGAGTCTGAGCACTGGTGAAATCAGATTAAGTCAACTCAGTGATCTAAAATGTATTTACATTAGTACAATAAGATTTGAACTTGTAACTTCTCACACCTAAAGTGCAAACCATGGCCTAGACTAACAAAAGTATTCAGCAGTTGACTCATGAGCTAAAAAAAAAATTGATACCTGGTGATTTCTGAGTTTGGAATCACTACTGGAGACACTATGTAAGTGCTGTGACGCTAGCTGGAACATACTCAGACACTAACTGAGCATCCATTGCTCTCTGAGTGCAGTGTTTCTAATTATTGTATAGTTAGATAACCATCATCATCAAGTAGCTTGTCCCTTCCGGAACTTCCCATGATAGTAGTCCTGAAAAACTCTGCTTTGTGCAAGTTGACCGGCGCCAACAGCAGTCATTTTCAGATCGTCAATTACACCTTGCAATCATCATCTTCTAGGTCTTCCTCTCATTCATCTTCCAGGCACCATTCCCTCCAAAATTATTTTCTCCAGGCACTCATGTCGTTTTATGTGTCTGAAATATTTAATTTCCCTTGATTTTATGCTCTTTAATAGCCAACTCTCTTTAATATCAAGCTGTTGTAGAACAGAAGCATTTGTTCTTTTCTCTGTCTATGATATTCTAAGTACTCTACTGTAGCATTTACATTTAAAGGCATTTATGATCTTCTCCGTCGCTTTATGTCTCACAACCATATGTTGCCAAGGAAAACGAGGCTCTTAAACACTTGATTTTTGTTCTTATGTCAGTTCCCTTTCCCTAGATAACCATAATGAACATGTTTTATGTGGTGATGGTATTTGAGATTTGATTATACATCTACTTTGTAGAGATTCAGTAATCACATATACTAACCAACATGGTACATGATCTCTAAGGGACCTGTGTGGTATACCAACATGGTACATGATCTCTAAGGGACCCTGTGTGGTGTGAAGGTGCTCACCTCTTGCTCCAAAGGTACTAGATTTGTTTCCATGCGTGGAACAGCCTGGATATTTTTCCAGAGAACCTGATCTCAATTAAGTGAGATCGAGTTCCTAGTCCTATCGGAGGTGGATTGTAAAACATAGGTCTGGTGTACAAGCTAATCACTAAAAAGAACAATTGACTGTTGGAAATTGATAAGAATAGGCTGCAAAACCACTGCCCAAGCAAAATTCATTATAAGATTTTCAACCATCTTCAAAATTGTATCAGGGACTGGTGCTACAAAGTTTGTGCGCTGCTGCTGAGATCGTTCTGTGTAAAGTAGCGAACAGAGGACAAATGGTTATTCATCAAACAGCAAAGATGATGGACCTATCGGAGAACACACAATTTCACCAAAGTGACATTATGATGATTCTGTCAATCAATCAGGGATGATTGATCTACTTTATGCACTTTTATTTGTGCTATTTTAAGCTGTTCAATGATAATCTGGTTTTAATTTTTGTATAATGTTTATTTATTTCCAGGGAGCAAAGAAGCTGTGTCCACAGTGTAATATGATAACTTCGCCAGTTGATTTAAGAAGGGTATACTTGTAGCAAATACCTGATATGTCTTTTGGGAATATGTTTATGAATGACTGGCTATTAAAACTGACCTCACAGCACCCCATAGGTGCTCAGTCTCCTCCCGAAGATGTCAAAGATCGTCGTACAGAATGTTTCCGGTATTATACTGGTTATACACACTTTTTATCTGGCCTTGAAGGTGACCCAGCCTATCTATGCTACATTTGATTTGATTAAATACACGCAGTTGGGAATTAGTTGTCTTCTGAATTGCTGTGTCCTCATCCGAGAAGCAGCTATTAAACAATTGCATTGTCCCTTTATTGCTCGAGTGGTTACCGGGTTCAAATTAGGGTGTAAAGAATAGAGCCACTGTTACCTGCCATGCATGTCGTAAGAGGCGATTAAGTAGGCAGGGGTTGGAGATAGCTAACCCACCCTGTAAAACTCACTAGATAGCTACAGAAACTACAACCAGGAATATTCATAGCTTGCTGCCACCTGAGGAAAGACCACGCAAGGAGGGACTCATGGCAAGAAAGTTAGTAGAGATCTGGAAAATATCATCTTGGATAGGCGATCTTGGAAGGGCTTGGTTGTGTACCTATGCCTCCCTAGGAATCAGTCAGAAGCGCCGCATCTTGACTATGCCTGAATTGATAGCAGCAACACGCAAGAAGAAGAGGGATATGTGACAATTGAATCTATGATAATGATGTTGCTTTCAGTTACGACCAGGTAGTGGTGACCTAGTCTTTATGAAGCTGTCGCCTAAATCTGGAGAAGACTGTGGACTTTATCCTGGTAACAGTTCTGAAGATCTAGTATGATGAAGATCTAGTATGACCAATGACATGAACATAACAGATGAATGATCTTTCAATATTAGTGAATGTGTCTGTTGGTTTATATACAAATTTCAGTGATTGTAAGGAATTCATTGCCAGATGTAATTGAAATGGCCATCAGGGACAGTAGACTTGAGCCAGAAAACATTCCAACATAGTCCATTAAGGTTGCAGTCCAAAGATGAAAAATTGACTTCATTGCATCAGGTTTACCCATATGGCACAGCCCTCTCCGGAAAAGGCACACCATCTGCCAAGAGTATTACACGAAGCACTAACTCCACCAACAATCCGTAGGTTTTTTTTAAAAAAATGCACTCATTAAAAAAAGCACCATTTGGATTTAAACCCATGAACTTTGAAACACAAAGCAAACAGCTTTACTACTTAGTCACAGAAACCCCTGCAGTATCTGACTATAGTAAGATGTGCTAGAAATATGGCCAACTCCTGGTAGCCATTGTGCTATTTGGAAACAAATATTTCCTGAATTATCAATGTTTATAGTTCGATGGTTAATATGTAAACAAGTGAATAAATGAATAAGCATACAACCATATTAGTAATAGATGTGAATAAGAATATTTTCTTGGTGTCTGTGAACAAATCTAAGAATACTTATTAGCTTGTATGTAAGTAGAAATGTTTATTGTTTTGTTTGTATAAACAGGTTAGGTTTGCATAAAAATAAACCAGCAAAATGAGAGCATTTCATGTTATTTTCGATCGATGGCATGACACATTAGGCATTCCCATGCTTGCTCTTCCCTCCACCGCAGCAGCCATCCACCCCAAGTCCACTTGCTCACCGTACCCATGAGAAGTTGAGAATAGTATATCCTCTCTCTACCACGAAGATGACACTGTCGGACATGTCCAAACTTAACTCTTAATTCTCGCACTCTGTCCAATGTCTGAGACTCGCACATGTCACATACACCGCCACATACACACACGTCACATACATTGATGACATTGGGGGTCTCTGTGGTTAAGCCCTTTGTCTTGTGAGTCGAAGGTCGTGGGTTCGAATTCGGACCACGCAGTTCTATTCATGAGTGTAGTTTTCTAGAGACCTCTAGGATTGTTTGCTGGAGCTACGGAGTTCGTGCTTTAGGCAATACTCTCGGCAGGTGGTATGCCATTTCTGCATATGGGGTAAAACCGTGCAATGAAGTCAATCCTTCGGCTTTAAAACCCTTTAAGACATCAGCTATGATATACTTCTGCCAGCTTAAGTCGGAGCATTATTTGCAAGGTCAGCATGTTTGTTGACCTGCACTCCAGCATGCCCAGGTGTGTACAGCCAAGTCAGTGTTTTGAGATGTGAAATGTTGTCCACTCATTCCGCATGCAGACTTCCAGATTCAATCATTTAAAGCATATCCAAATGAGAGCATTTCATGTGATCCTGTTTCTTTATGCAGATATTTTTGTGCGTAAAGAGAGTTTGTATGTTTGTTTATGTAAATACGTTGTAAATAAATACAAGAGGATATTTAGGTTGTGAATATGTTTGTATGTGCTTAATGTGTGAATGATCAATTAATAGGACTATCCTCATTGCACTTTGGTAAGTAACCATGTGTGCTCCAATCTATTTCTTACATAAGATCTCAGCAGCAGAGCACAAACTCAGTAGCAGCGGCCACCAATGTAATTTTGAAGATGGTTGAAAATATTTAGTGGGAATTTTATTTTGTAATCTGTCTAATGAATTTTGACGGGCTCGGCTTTACAGCCTGCTCTTCTTGATTTTGAACTGCCAAATGTTCTTTTACATGCTCAATTTGAACACGGGATCTATGTTTTATCGTCAGTCTCTGATAGGATTAGGAACTCGATCTCACCTACACTGAGATCAGGGTCACTGGAAAGATATCCTTCTGGCTCCACGAGGGAGTGAACCGAATACCTTGGGAACAGGAGTTGAGACTTAACCTCTACACCACAGAGATCTCATAGTAGTGGTAAAATCAAACCAACCACCAAATAAAATCTGCAATCTAAAGAGATATATATTGATTAATCTTCATATCACGTTTATTGTCTCAAAATATTTCTGGAGACTTATTATTCACATTTTTTGTTGTTGATTTGATTTTACATTGGAAGTTTTAACATATGGAGAGATTAAACATGAAATAACAGTGTTTAGTTTATCCATTAGATTGAACTTTCTGTTTAGTGAATGGTTGATTCGCATATCCTTTTGTTGGATGAATGGTTAAATTTAACATCCTCTTGTTTGGTGAATGGTTGAATTCACATATTTTCTTTCTAGTCCGATGAATGGTAGAATTCACATATTTCTTTCTAGTCTGATGAATGGTGGAATTCACATATTTTATTTCTAAAGGCCCGATGAATGGTTGAATTCACATATTTCTTTCTAGTCCGATGAATGGTTGAATTCACATATTTCTTTCTAGTCCGATGAATGGTTGAATTCACATATTTTCTTTCTAGCCCGATGAATGGCTAGCGAGAATTATCACATATTTTATTCTAAGGCCAGATGAATGGTTGAATTCACATATTTTCTTTCTATTCCGATGAATGGTGGAATTCACATATTTCTTTCTAGTCTGATGAATGGTTGAATTCACATATTTTTTTCTAGGTCAGATGAATGGTTGAATTCACATATTTCTTTCTATTCGATGAATGGTGGAATTCACATATTTTCTTTCTAGTATGATGAATGGTTGAATTCACATATTTTCAACAAGTTCAATGTTGTGTCTGACTAAGCAACATGTACAAGCAATGTGTTTGAAGTAGGTATTTATTTGACTCTTCTTCTTCTTCTTTGCGTTCGTTCTTTACGACCAATTTTAATCACTCGTTTGATCTTTGCCAAGAACGTGTATCGTTGCACATTGGTTTGTAGGCCCTAAACGCATAGACTTCTACCGTTTAGGACACATGCATCCGATTTCAGCCAAACCTCCTTAGTGCCTCTCCGACATGCATGGCAGGTAACAGTGGTTCTATTCTTTACACCCCAAATTTGTGCCCGGTAACCACTCGGGCGATTTGACCCTTATAAAGTAATAAGCGTGTGATATGCTCACGAACACGTGGGAAGTACTTCGAAACCATCAACAGTGTACAAAGCGACAATTACAAAATGTGGGCAAAACACTGACCAATCAATTGAAAGACAGATTTTAGGGTTTGGAGATGTGGATATGCAAAATAATAAATCACATTTTACACATTAAAAACCAAACAAACAAAGGGGAACTGTAATAAATAAAACAATGTTTTGGTCACTTAAGAAGATAAGTCACTTAAGGACAGACGGCACCCCTAAACCTAAATCTTAAGAATCCAAGGTTTTTATATGGTTCTAAGTTATCAACATAATGTAAAAACTCAATAAAAATTATTTAAAAATCAAACACATATATTCTAGGCAAAAATGTTAAATATTGATGTTTTTGGTCGAAAAAGCTCAAAAGTGACATTGCCAAATACAGGATGATTTAAGCTCTATTAAAGTAAGCACAATAGAAATTTCAGATGTTATACTAAATCACCATATCTTTAGCTGGTAGCAAAAGATTTTTAAAATATAAAGAAATGAGACTTACCTGAATTTTTTAATCCAAATCCATATTTTTGAGAAAAGAAGTGGGGTAAGAGATATCTTTTACACAATACATAAAAACTATTCAAGGAATTCTAATAAAAGTGGTAGGGGCTGAGCACATGTGCATAAGGAAGAAGTGTGCACATTTTTACAGCTTTTCTTTGAGTAGTTTTGGAATAAAATTGTATTTTGGACATACATTTAAGTAAAATAACAGTTTTGAGAAAATGTCAAAAAAACCGACAAATTCTGAATTATTGAAGGCAGTAATGCAGTTTAAAACCTGCCAGGAACATAACAATCTTCCCCATCCAACTCTTGAACTGTTAGCAATGATTTTGTATACCTTTCTACCTTTTTGTATTTAAATTTTGTTTTAATGAGGAAGATATGTGTTTTCTATCTACGGCATAAGCACTGAAAACAATGTTTTCCAAAGGATAAGCTCAGTTTGTTAAAAATATTATGTCTTCCTAATTCCCCATTATTAAAGACTATAGTGGCATCATCAACAGCTATTTCCAACCTTATCCTCCCCACAAATGTGGTCTTAGGACAGCGAGTCCATATAAGATGATGGAAAGATTCATTTGCATTTTGAGTACCAACATGAAGGCATTTTTTCAACAAAACCTCAGAAGATAGCTCGACAAATACAGGCATTATCTTGTCCAAAACAAAGTTAGGTAGTTTGTTTTTATCAGCTAAAACTTTATCTTTAGGACACCAGCTACCACAGTCCTTATGATTACCTTTACGGTGGTTAAAATATTACCAAGAAACTGTTTAGTTTTCTCATGACAACCAATGCTATACATTGCCAACTGCAATCGCAGGTTGACATTTTCTGTGCACGACTTCAATGAAATTACATGTGCACATAAAGTACAGGTAAAATGTAAATGGCTTTCTACTCCAATTAGCACTTCTTTCACTATGAATGTATCTTTGCTACTCATATCAAAACAATTTGAACATGGTAACAATTGAGAAAAGAAATCACATTTTCTATGTCAAGAAATCGATAGCCACTAATTTCTGGAACTTCTACTAAATTTAAAGACTTGTTTAGCTTCTGAAAAGATGATGAAGTTGGAACAGACAGGTTTAAATTTAAACTGGATTCACTAAGGGCAGATACAGTATCATCAATGTTAGAATTTGTGGGATCATCATTTTCAAACTGAAACTGCCCACTCGACGTCTCAACACTGTCAATACTACTAATACTAGTATTGATACTAGCATTCAAATCTTCCGTTCTAGAATACTAGTTACCTCAAAATTTCCTTTTCTTTGAACGATATCTATTTGTTTTAATTACTTTATTACTATCCATAATGGTTTAGTAGAGTAATAGCAAATTATTTAGCTCAAAAGATACACACTTCAGTCGTAAGCAGCATGTCTCAATGCTACTGTTTACTAATCGTAAATGTAAGCATTTTGTAAGAACCGCTCTGATTGGTTGAGGGTTTCAAAGTATCATGGCTGACTATTTATCAACCAATGAAATTTCTTGTTATGTTCTTTATTTGTTTATAAAAAACGATCGCAGATCTTGGGGAGGCTTCAATTTTTGTGAAAAAATTATTAATTTTGTCCAAATAGAAGCAAAGTTATGACAATTTTAAGATTTTGAATATATAATTAGCTTGCTAAAGGTAAAAACATACATAATTAAACAATTTAATTAAAATACATAGCTTAATCTTTATTATAAACTAAAGATGGTTTCTGGTTCAGAATTGAATGTATTATCTAAAATATAAATAACCCCAAATTACGTTTTTTAAAGGAAAATCGATAATACCACAGGGCGGTCTGTCCTTAAGACAATACTCAAATACAATATAGTTATATAAAATGACTTGTCATTTTCTGATACAGAAATTATCTAACCTGAAAAAAGCCAGAGCCCTCAAGGGGAGCAAAAATAGTAACATTGCGACATACACGGCATGTCGTAAGAGGCAACTGAGGTAGGGGCCTAGGAAGCTACCTAGTAAATAAAAGCGTCACAGAAATTGAATATGCTGGCCTACTTGTAGGGGCATAACTGGCTCAGCGTACAATCGCTCTTACGCTCAGATTACATACGGATCACAAAGAGTGGCTTTAACAAGTGGTCGATATGGAACACTCGAAGAAGAAATATAAATCTGGCAGTGAAAGGTCTGAAGTATGGACATGCTGTTTGTGGCAACATTCCATGATATCACATCTGTGTTGAACAATCTAATCTGGAATAAGCTCATCAGCGTCCATATTTATTCATGAAAATGTATAATACACAACAGCAAATATATCCTTTAATTGTTTCGATTACATTTGATCAATTTTTACTCTTAGATTGTTTGCTAAAAAATTCACCAGGAGTTTTTTCAAGGTCATCATACTTTGGAAATGGATCTGTGGATTATAAAAAGAAATAGAAAAATATTAGAAAGTACGAAATATTATGAAAGTAACAATTGTGAAACACGTAAAAAACTATATACAGCTACGTTTCAACCAAAAAAGACTTTATCAAGCAAAGGAAACATCATAAGTGAAGAAATTCAGACTTCTTATACGGCAGGCATAACATATACAATCACACAATAAATCCCAACAGCTCTAAAATGAAAATATTTGACTAAAAACGCAATAAATGAGGAAAACTAGAAATGGAAAAAAAAGAATGATGTAACAACAATAACAATGTGAGGAACAATAACACAACACGTAGAACATTCATTTTTTTAATCCAGCAAAACAAAAGGTTGTGGGTTTAATTCATGCAACTGGTTTTCTACAAGGGAAGGCAGGAACTGGTCCGCCTACCTCCAGCATATATGGGTCTATAAATGTGAATTGACATATATTTTACACCCTATGGTTTGCAAAGGTTGGGGACATTTTCATTTTTACCCCAGAAATTACAAATAAATAGTAGATGATTCTTCTTCTCTATTCTTCACCTTTCAATTTCCAACAGAGCACATGTCTTCAACAAACTTCTTCCAGCTATTCCTCTCTCTTGCCGTCCCTTCCAATTCTTTCCATGTCTTGCCTATCCTTTTAATATCAGTCTCCAGGTATTTCTAGGCCTTCCCCATCTCCTTTTTCCTTATGGGTTCCAAAATATTGCCTGTCTTGCAATGCTTCCGGTCGGTCTTCTCAATGAGAAAGAAATATTAAGCCAGCCTAACAAGGACAGATAGCCTAGACAGGAAACACTGAAAACTGCTACAGCATTATGGCGTCCCAGAAGCTAACCAACCTAATAAAGAAAATGTATGAGGAGACAATGGGTAGAGTACTGCATGAAGGAAAACTGACAGGCCTTTGAAATAAAGACCACCTGAGTGGTTACCGGGCCCAAATTGGGGTGTAAAGAATAGAACCACTGTTACCTGCCATGCATGTCGTACTGAAATCGGATGCATGTGTCCTAAGCGTGTAGAAGTCTATGCGTTTAGGGGCCTACAAACCAATGTGCAACGTATATACGTTCTTGGCAAAGATCAAACAAATCACAAAGATTGATTAAAATTGGTCGTAAAGAAAGAACGCAAAGAAGACGAAGAAGAAGAAATAAAGACAAATGTGCGACAGGGCAAATGTGCCTTTTATCACCCTTTCTTTTCCTTCTGGCTATTGACTGGATGAGATCAACAACAGCCAGGGGGAGAAATGGAATACAGTGGACCATGTTGAGTCAATTGGAGGATTTAGATTTTGCAGACGATCTAGCACTCTTCTCCCACAGCCATCAACAGATGCAAGAGAAAACAACTAAACTGGAAACAATCTCACAACAACTGGGTTTGACTATTCATGGGGGGAAAAAAACGAAGATCATTAGATTAAATGCTAATTCCAGAGACCTGATCATACTGAGAGGATCACCATTAAAGGACACATTTACATATCTTGGAAGTGTTATCAGCATTCAAGGTGACTCAGATGAAGATGTTAGGGTTAGAATACAAAAGGCAAGATCAGCCTTTGTCATTCTGAAGAACATATGTAGTTCAAGAATGATCAGGAATAAACTAAGATAATGATATTTAACTCAAATATCAAGGCTGTTCTTCTATATGGAGCAGATACATGGGAACACCAAAAAGTTGCAGACATTCATCAATAGATGCCTGTGCAGGATACTCCATCTGGGATGGTATGACAGGACTACACACAGGGAACTCTGGGATAGAACAGGATGACAGGTGGAACAAGAGATAAGGAGCAGAAGGTGGCGATGGATAAGACACACACTGAGGAAACCCCTAACAGCATCACAAGACAGGCTCTCCGATGGAATCCCCAGGGCAATAGAGGTAGGGGAAGACCCAGGAACACCTGGAGAGAGGAGTTGGAATGCAAGAAAATGGGGAGAGAGTGGAGAGATCTGGAAAAGAGGCGGCCTTGCAAGCCTTTCCAAAAATTAGATACTTTGGTCACATTAAGCGTCACGATGGCCTGGAAAGAACAATACTAGAGAGCAGGGTCCCAGGACGCAGAGGCAGACCAAGAAGAAGATGGCTACAGGATATTAAAGAAACCATAAATATGACCATCAATGAAGTGGGTGAACTGGCTAGAGACAGAGTGAACTTCCGATGCGCTGCAAAGAGAGCAACGTCCTATAAAGTATACACACCTTGATGAGTCACTATTTAGTTTTACTATAATGTCTTTCATGCCAAACTTACTATGTTCAAGATTTGATTTGATGTCTTCTGTTATAGTTGATCCTGTTGTCGATCCTGTTGTTGATCCTGTTGTCGATTCTGGATGCTTGAAAAGTAAACATAATCAGGCTTGTTAAAAATCAGTTATAACAAGCTTTTGTAATGTGCATACAGGCAGGCATAGTTTATTCTTCCTTATAACATCAGTATTACCTACATATTCTGGTTAACCACTAGTGACAACTGTTATAAGAAAGAGAAGATGGAGATATGTTGGACACATCTTGAGAAGAAATGATCAACGAATATCAAAACAGGCATTGAAATGGAATGCAAAGGGTTCAAGAAAGAGAGGACGACCTAAGGAGACACTGAAACGAACTTTGCTGAGAGAGGCAAGAAATATCGGTCTCAGTTCTATGGAGGAGACTCAGAGAGTTGCCCAGGATAGAGCGGTATGGAGAAATTGCTTGCAGGCACTATGTAATGTATAACGGTACGAAAGATATTATTATTACCTACATATTGGGCTCTTGAAATAAATATAAACTTGTTAATGAAAATAAGTGTACAACAATGCAACCTAACATAATAATCATGCCTATAGTTCAATATATGAGATATTGGAAAACTTGGGAGAACAACAAAGCAAGATAATGCCATAATTAAAATTGTTGTAAAAAAATATTAAAGATGTAATCTTCTTCTTCTTTGAGCGCTCCACATCGACCATTTGTCAACCACTCTGATTTTAATGTGATCTGAGTCTAAGAGAGATTGTATGTTGTGCCAGTTATGCGCCCATAAGTAGGCCAGCACATCCGATTTCTGTGCTGCTTTTTATTTACTAGGTAGCATCCCTAGGGTCTACATCAGTCGCTCCTTACGACATGCATTGTAGGTTGCAGTGGTACTATTCTTTGCTTACCTTGAGTGGGTCCGGCACCACACGGGTGAAAGATGTAATCAAGTTGGTAATACTCTTTTTTGGTATTAACCCACCTTTGTTTTAAATCTTCATTATATTATGACATTTATGTTTCTAAAATAAAGTTACATAGTTTATTAGATTTTGTGCTTACTAGAGTTTTGTGCACAGCCACTGAGATCTTTCTGTGTAAGAAAGGAGTCGGGCACACATGGTTTTCACCGATGTGCAATAGTGATGGTCTAATATCAATCACTAAATCAATCAATCAGAGAATAAATCAATCAATCAATCAATCAATCAGAGAATAAAGAACAATGATTATGGTGGTTACCTCAGAAATAACAGTTTTTTATTTTTTTACCTCTTTTGTTGCAAATTTTTTATCCAGTTCTGATGCCCTGAATTTAGTTTTCATCATTGTAATGTAGTTTTTTTCAATTTCCTGCAAGAAAACAAGTTTGAAAATGCAGTTAAGGAGACAAATAGTTATTAGGGAGGATAATAATTACATTATTTTGACTCTAAAAAGATGGACATTAAAGTAGGGCAAGAATTATTGGCTCTAAACCTAAAATGTTTACCATTGATTTGATCAATGTACAGTTCAGACAACACGGGTATACCTCCATGCATTGAGACAACATTGATGTACCTCCACTCATTGAGACAACACTAGTATACCTCCACCATTGAGACAACATTGGTATATCCACCATGTACAACATTGGTATACCTCCACTCATTGAGACAACATTGGTATACCTTCACTCATTGAGACAACATTGGTATACCTCCACTCATGTACCCCCACTCATTGAGACAACATTAGTATACCTCCACTCATTGAGACAACATTGGTATACCTCAACTCATGTACCTCCACTCATTGAGACAACACTGGTATACCTCCACTCATTGAGACAAAACTGGTATACCTCCACTCATTGAGACAACATTGGTATACCTCCACTCATTGAGACAACATTGGTATACCTCCACTCATCGAGACAACATTGGTATACCTCCACTCATTGAGACAACATTGGTATACCTCCACTCATTGAGACAAGACTGGTATACCTCCACTCATTCAGACAACATTGGTATACCTCCACTCATTGAGACAACATTGGTATATCTCCACTCATTGAGACAATATTGGTATACCTCCACTCATTGAGACAACATTGGTATACCTCCACTCATTGAGACAACATTGGTATACCTCCGCTCATTGAGACAACATTGGTATACCTCCACTCATTGAGACAAAACTAGTATACCTTCACTCATGCGCTCTTAAAAATATTAAGATAAAGTTTGAACTGTTGCTGCAAGTTTGAACTGCCTGCCAATGAAAGCATGTTCAATATGAAACATGACAGCATTATTATATCATGAAATATGACTGTGTAATGCAACATAAAATGTCATATAAAAGTAACATGCGTCATTACCGTAATGTCATCATTAAAAACGCATGACTATTCTAGGGTAACTTACTTCTGGTGTTGGAGGGTCTTTTTCAATCTTCTAAGCCAGGCTAGTAAATTTGAAATACAAAAGAAAAAATAAACAATAAATGTATGAAGTCTGAATTAAGAACATCATAACAGACTCAAATATAATTAGGCTAACAATGTAAATTTAGAAAAAAGGATATTGTTACAGACACTGAAGAAAAAGTTATATGTTCCTGTGGGACCTTCTTTGTTCAGTCTCAGATGTTAACTTGAATATGTTCCAAAAAAAGCAGTGGTCCACCTCAAGCTGTCAAGATTTCCTAAGAGATTGTTGAGCAACAGAACTAGTTCATCATCATCTTCTTCTTTGCGTCGTTCTTACGACCAATTTTAATTACTCTTTGTGATATGTTTGATCTTTGCCAAGAACATGTATACGTTGCACATTGGTTTGGTAGGCCCCTAAACGCATAGACTTCACACGTTTAGGACACGTGCATCCGATTTCAGCCAAACCTCCTTAGTCGCTCTTACGACATGCGTGGCAGGTAACATTCGTGGTTCTATTCTTGACATCCCAAATTTGGGCCCCGGTAACCACTCGGGTTCATCATCATCAAATATTGGTGTTGTCTCAATGAGTGGATTGTTCTAAGCAGAACTTTGTCACCTTAACAGCCTTCAGAATTTCTCTCATAGGCAAGATGTCCCGCCTCGGTAGCCATCATGCTCAAATTATCAGTTACAACCTGAATCCTTCTTCTACATTGTCTTCCTTTTCTTCTCTTTGCCGGGATGCCTACTTCCATAATGATCTTCTCAAACCTTTCGTGTCTTTTTATATGTCCAAAAATACTTCAATTTTCTCATTCTTATTGGTAGCCTCCCACCTCGGCAGAGAATGTGAAGCCATTGGATCAGAGGCAGACCAGTCAATGGTTATTGTCTCAAAACTCACAATGGTAGGCAGAGGATCTTTGTAATAGAGACAATGGCTATGATGACTGCCAGGAAGGAAAGCAAGGGCAGATAATTTTCCAAGAAGATGTCTAGATAACTCCTAGATAACAGGTAATATGGCACTAGTTATGGCAGGCATATTAGTAGTTTTTGCCCATTATACACTGAACAGCTTTGTAGAATATGTTCAGAAGTCCTTTATCAATGTCAAGCCCGCATGTGTGGTGCCGGGCCGCAAGGGAAGCAAAGAATAGTACCACTGCGACCTACAAGGCATGTCGCAAGAGGTGACTGACGTAGGACCTAGGAAGCTACCCTAGTAAATAAAAAGCATAGCAGAAATAATGGCCTACTTGTAGGCGCATAACTAGCACAACATACAATTGCTTTTAGGCTCAGATCACAAACAAATCACACAGTTATTAACAAGTGCTCAATATGGAGCATTCGAAGAAGGATGCCAATTCCCACTCATCAGCAGTATACATAACTTTAGCTTGTTGAAAAGATGGCATCTCAGTCTGTTGTGGCTTGTGCAGAGTCTGACTAATATGACTTGTTTTTTCCCGCTCAGCTGGTAATATGGATTGTTTGTCTAGTGACCCTGATGTTTTCCTTCCCATTTCATTGTGTATTTCTTGCGACAAATCTCCTTGCCACTTCATAGTTTATGCTGATACCCCACTGGGAAAAGAAGGTTTAGATCTATCTATCTATCTATCTATCTATCCTCTAATCCTGTTTGCCTTTCAGGGCCGGTCGAAAAAGGAGACACCTGGAGCGAGCCTCTCTATGCACCTTGTCTTTCTTTCTCTTCTCCAATCCTGATTTGCCTCACAGCTTCAGGGTAAGAAGAGATTTCTAGCACGGCTTTTGTGTGTGCTTCATAAATAGTGTCTTTTGCCGCCTCTGTTATCTCTGAGGTCCACCTTTTGCGTGGCTGACCTTTTGCTTTGTATCCACTATATCGGAGCAATATTGCTCTCTGTGGTGCACTGCCGGTTGGTAATCTGCTTATTGGTTTGTGTGGTGCACTGCCGTTGGTAATCTGCTATGTGGGTTTGTGTGTGCACTGCGGTTGGTAATCTGCTTATGTGGTTTTGTGTGGTGCACTGCCGGTTGGTAATCTGCTTATGTGGGCAAACCATAGAGGCTTAGATATCATAGACAAAAACCAATTATTCAACACTGTACAAACACATTTCATTACTAACATCAAAATCACAGTACTATCTCACTTTACAGAACAATATTGAAAAAGAGTTGTGAGAGTCTGTAGCTTAAGTGATAGTCAGCTCAATCACAACCCAAGCGTACCTGGTTCAAACTCCACGGCGGGCAAGTTTTGAAGCAAATTAGTTCCCGTGGTACGAACAACAAAAATAGACCTCACCATTCAGAAAGCAATGACAAACTACTGAACGTATAAGTGGCGCCTAGAAAATTGACTTCTCGTTTACTATGGTTGATGGCTAAGTCCTGTAAAGGACATGCCACGATTTTGCAGTGAAAATAAAACTAGTTAAGATATGCTGTTTTGCAATAAGCGCATTTTCATAGCTGCAAGCTTTTTTCACTAGCTGAATCACCCGAGTGGTTACCGGGCCCAAATTTGGGGTTTAAAGAATAGAACCACTGTTACCTGCCACGCATGTCGTAACAGGCGACTACGGAGGTTTGGCTGAAATCGGATGCACGTGTCCTAAACTGGTAGAAATCTATGCGTTTAGGGGCCTACCAAACCAATGTGCAACGTATACACGTTCTTGGCAAAGATCAAACATATCACAAAGAGTGATTAAAATTGGTCGTAAAGAATGAACGCAAAGAAGAAGACTAGCTGAATGTTCAGTGGCCCGAATGGTTACCTGGGCCCAAATTGGGGTGTAAAGAGTAGAACCACTGTTACCTGCCACACGTCGTAAGAGTCGACTAATGAGGTTGGATGTGGGGCTAGCCACCCAACCCTGTCAAAAACACTAGATAACAACAGAAACCACAACTAGGGAAATTCATAGTTCGCCAATCGAGGAAGTAGGACCCTGCAAGAAAGTGCTAGAAAATGGGGAAGAGTGGAAAGATCTGGAAAAATGGTCTTGGATTGGAGGGCCTTGGTTGCGGATCTATGCCTTCCTAGGGGTGAAGGGTGAAAAAGAATGTTCAGTGGCTTACACACTAGCTCCAGCTGTTATTCTATATTTTATCTGTGAAAGTTTCAAGTACCCAATTTCTGCTGTGTGATTGGAGAATCTACTGTACCAGCAACTGAACACTGTACAATGGATTGCTAGTTTGGCTCACTGTACTATAATAACAATAGCATTTCCCATAGTCTTTTCAGATGTTGTGGTATGAAGTGTATGTCACTTCACATTTCTAGGACCAAGTGTGCAGGAGGTAGAACAGCCAATTCCTTTCCTCATGTGTGGAATGTTGAGTGTGGGATTGAACCCACAACTTTCCTGTGCCAGAGTTGATATGCGAACACTTATGCCATTATTGTTTCTGCCTCTCAGTCGATGCTTCGAAAGATCCAGAATGGCAGGCTGCGGTATGAATGGATGTCATCTATAGAGGTTTCCAACCTACAGAGACTCACATGGATCTACTGTCCTGGTCATGTGGGTGTTCATAGCAACTAGAGAGCGAACATGTTTGCATCGAAAACATTGATTGTTGGGGAGTTTAGAATAGATAAGGGGGAAGTTCTTAAGTCTTTTGGTGACCTACTGCTTGACGAGGACACTAGAATAGACGATGAATCAACAGAGCAACTTAGGGAGTTTGGGATTCCAAGTTGTATAAGTAGAGTTGTTTGCTTGAGTGGCAGAGAAGAGTGTGTTTAACCAGCGAGCTACAGGAACCATCAGTATGGATACACTTCAAATCTGTTGAGGAGACTGAGCACCTATGGGTCTGCCTGGAGTGGTGTGTCATCAGTTCATTAACCAATAATGCCATTTTCCTATATTTGTGCAATCCGTCCCATCCACTGTGCTATGCCATAACAAAATACATGTGTCAAAAATAAATAATACACAAAACATACCATTCCACTCAACGGGGACCTCTGGTATTTCAGAAGCTTCGGTAGATGCTTTTTCCTGAATATATCTTGAGGATCTTATATTGCGAGATGTGTCTGTATAAAAAAGTAAAAATATTAGTAATAGTAAATACTATTTAGTTCATGAAATGAATATTGTGGCTTATTCTTCTTGAATAATCCATACAAAGCAAGAGAAGACCACACAAAGATGGAGCGACGGCATCAAGAACAGCCTTACGAAAATGAATATCAGTTTACAAAGTGCCTTAAAACAAGCACACACACGATCACTACATCCCCCCATACTTCTATAAAGAAGTAAATGGTGGAAGAGAAGAAGAAGAATACTCCATATCAACCACTTGTTAAACAGCTCTTTGTGATTTATATGTGATCAGAGCCTAAGAGCGATTGTATCTTGTGCCAGTTATGCGCCTAACAGTAGGCCAGCACATTGATTTCTGTGATGCTTTTTATTTACTAGGGTAGCTTCCCTAGGCCCCTACCTGTCACCTCTTATGACATACCTTATAGGTCGCAGCATTACTAATCTTCGCTCCCCGAGCCCCGACAACACACGGGTGTCACAGTGGTTACATTCTCACAAAATGATTAAACTATTTTATTATCTGTTTCTTAACATATTGTACGGCAGATGTGGCTGCTACAATTTTTTGTATATCTCTGTTTCTCAGTCCTAGACACTTGATGTTGTCTCAAATGCTCCTGAAAGGTTGTCTGTCATTCTTATGACTGTGATATATTTGATACAGAACTGTCATTATCATCATCATCAATTAGATTGCCCTGAGCATAACCTTGCCACCGTAACAGTTTTTAGAATTTCTCTCTCTCTAATATTGCAGATGTCTCACTTCTACTGCTGTCATGCTCAAATCATCAGTTATATCCTATTTATTTTCTTTTCTTTGTCGGGATGTCTCATTTCCTAATGGTCTTTTCCAACCCTTGATGTCTTTTTATAAATCTAAAAACTCCTGCATTTGAAGAGAAACTCACCGGGCGACTAAACTCTGTAACCTTCAGTTGTCACTTATGGACTATATTTTGTTCTTGTCAACTCTATCGACCTTCTCCTGGTCTTAAAATGTAATAACAGGGAACACCTTAATATATATTATTAATGTCTCCTGAGTGGTTACCTGGGCCCAAATTTGGGGTGTAAAGAATAGAACCACTGTTACCTGCCACGCATGTCGTAAGAGGCGACTAAGGAAATTTGGCTGAAATCGGATGCACATGTCCTAAACATGTAGAAGTCTATGCGTTTGGGGCCTACTAAACCAATGTGCAACGTATACACGTTCTTGCAAAGATCAAACATATCAGAAAGAGTGATTAAAATTGGTCTAAAAATGAACGCAAAGAAGAAAAATAAGGAGATTATTAATGTATACGTTGAAAAAAGCAGCTAGGCTCACCATTACTCCTTCTGGCCTGCACTACTTTGTTTTACGTATTACTTTACTTACGTACAAGTACTCGACAGGTAAGTATTTTAAGTAGGTAGTGTTTCGACACATCCAACAGACAGTTTACTATGTAAAAAAAACGTTCAAACCCAATGGACATTGTAACCCTTGGTTCGTGCCACGAACACCGTAAATCAGGAGAACCTGTGGCTTTTCTGCCAGTCCGCGGAATTGAACCTGCACTCACAGAGGGCATGTCGCACCGTCCTCCAATGCGCTACGAATACGCTGGGCAGGTGGGCTATGTTTTTTCTTTAAAGTAATCTTCAATTGTGACTTTGATTTTCGCTGCTTATGCGCCCCACCATGATGGTGCCATCTGATGCGACCGCCTCTCTGTATCATAGCACGGCACGGCGCTGATATATTCTGGGGAACACTGATGTCAAACACTGAATTTGAACTCAGACTCTTATTCCTTTAGGAATCCATCGCTTAGACACGAAGACGATTGCTTTAGTTAGGGTTGCCAGACATCCTAGTTTTCTGGGACAGTCCTGGTTTTTAATGCAAAATGTGATGTCCCGAAAAATGCTTCAGGGATGCCCATTTTATCACAATTTTTGTCCCTGTCAAATGAACGTTGCAAATAAATCTAACTTTTTCTCAATTTTCAGATGGGAGAACTATTTTAATTTGAAAAATTGAAATGTCCATGCCCACAGATAACTTTAGATAACACTGTCTCAGTAGTTTTGTTTTCATTATTGCTGTGGTTATTACGGAGTTGCACTTTTTTGTCTGTTGTAACTTGGGCATAACTCATAACTAGTTGTAAGCCATGGCTCATAGGTGGCTGTCTCCGGAAAACCGGGACAGGTGGCAAGAAATGTCCCACAAAAAACGGACGTGTGGCAAGAAATGTCCCGGTTTCTCAATTGCAAACATCTGAAACCCTAGTTTTAGTTATAACTGAGTGCTTATAAACTATTTTTTTAAGTGCCGCAGCGGGTGGACTGAGTTACATTTGAAACGTTCAAAACTCTGAGCGTCGTCATTCTTTCGAATGAGAGCTGCTTGGAATTTGTTTTTAGTTGCCTATTGGCTCTATGAAGGCTCGCATCTTTTGGCAGCGATAAATGGGATACTACACTTTGATCTTAGCCAAAAGGCCGAGAAACGACTTAATTAGCTGAATGAGTTTATTATTAACTAGAAACACTCGACCTCCTTTGACGACTGAAATGAAAAAAATAGTAAGTACTTTAGTACTGCTACACTAGAGTGAGTACGTACGACGGTACGTACACTCAATGTGACTCAACTGTCGCTGTAAAAGTTTACTAACCTCCTTTTCTCTCGAAGTATTGATTGCCGTATTTATCAGACCCAACAAAAACGTCCTTTTGTTTAGCAATAAATATTGAGTTCTTTAAATTTACCAACATTCTCCTCCAGTTACTAATGCGATACGCCATTCTGAAAGTACTTTTCACCTTTCTTATTTACCAGTCGACATTCAGCGTGAAAGATTTGGGAATAACGTATTAAATAGAAGTAGGTTCCCTTTGTGAGCATCTCTTGTTGGTGAGTTATGAAAAATATGCGTCTAACAACACGGGCTATAATTCATGTAAACAATTTGTACTGGCACGCCATGACCTGTTGAATTGAACAGAGAATCAGTTATCAAATCGAATGAATGACGCAAACTTACACAGTATTATTTAATAAACAGATGTAGCGCATCTGAAAACACAACGACACATGAAACGGTATGTGAAAGCAAAGTTGAAACACTTTATCTCTCTTTCTTCTTTCTTTTGTCGTCACACTGCTACCGGGTTGTTGCCCAGTGTCGTGGTTTTCTATTTTTGTCTTGCGCTGTTCTGGTGGCTTGTGTGATTGTTATCTTTGCTCTTTCACAGGATTCTGCTACGCTATCTAACCATCTTTTCCGTGGTCTTCCTCTTGCCTTCTTTCCCGATGTTCTGTTGTAGAAGACTCTGTATACTGTGGAGTTTGGATACATTCTTATTAAGTGGCCAAACCACTTCATTCTTTGTTTATCTATGTAATTCAAGCATGGTTTTGTGCCAACTTTCTTTCTTATGCTGATGTTGGTGATTCTGTCTTTTCTTGTGTTGTTGGTAACTTTTCGCAGGCAACGCATTTCACATGTAGTTATTTTTGTGACTGCGCTTTGCTCAATGTCCATGTTTGGCTCTGGTAACACAAAGTAGGTATAAAAATGCTGTTGATCATCTGTTGCTTAGCTGCCTGTGAAATTTTTGGGTGCCTTAACAATGGGGCTAGCTGGTAAAACATTTTATAACTAATATAAATAGAACAGAATAAACCTGATACTCTTTTTCTTCTTTTCTCTAATCCTGTTTTGCATCGCAGCGCCAGGATAAAAAGAAATTTATAGAATGAACTTTGATGTGCACTTCATAAACAGTGGCATTCACTGTCTCTATTATTTCTGTGGTCCACCTTTGAGTGGACGACCTTTTGCTTTGTATTCAGTGTATAGTATTAGCATTGCTATTTGAGGCGCAGTCTGTGTTGGCAATCTTCTTATGTTTCGGAACGATTTAATTTGTTGTTTCTTGATGAAGTTCAATATTGACATGTACCAATGTTCCCTAATGTCTTCGTTTCTAAACCTGTCTCTTCTTGATACTCCCAGCATTTTTCGTAGACACTTCATCGTTGTCGTGACTAATTTTCTTCTATCATTTGATATTAGCATCTAGGTTTGACACTGAAAGCACAAAGTCGTGAGAAAGATTGTGTTGTATAATGCTCTTTTATTGTTTATGGTGACATGTTTGCATTTCAAAATTGGTTCCATTTACCTTATGATTTGATTGCTTTATTGCATCTATGTTGGATTTCGTTAGTTATTATCTATTTGCTGAAAAAAAATGCTCCCTAGTTATGTAAATTCTTTAACTTGTTTTAATTGATGTTTGTCTATGGATAAATTGGTAGGGATCTCCTCTCTAACGAATGTCATTATTTTTTTGGTGCCAATGGCTTATTTTCGTGTTGTAGTCTTCTTCTTCTTCTTTGCGTTTGTTCTTTACGACCAATTTTAATGACTCTTTGTGGTATGTTTGATCTTTGCCAAGAACGTGTATACGTTGCACATTGGTTTAGGGCCCCTAAACGCATAGACTTCTACACGTTTAGGACATATGCATCCGATTTCAGCCAAACCTCCTTAGTCGCCTCTTACGACATGCATGGCAGGTAACAGTGGTTCTATTCTTTACACCTCAAATTTGGGCCCGTAACCACTCGGCGATGTTGTAGTCATTGCATGTTAACTGGAGTCTTTTAATGTGTTGTAGCTGTTCTTTTATTGTTGGTTTAATTGCCTGCTTGTCAGCAAAAAGCACTTTGTTCAAGAGTTCCCCAAGGCTGTTCATTCAGTGGTGATACATATTTTACAGATTTGGCCACCATATGTGATAAACAGCGACGGTGATACTAAAAATAGTATTTAGATGGTGTTATTTATGTGAGAATATGCACTTTAGTTCATTTCAAAATCAATCTGTTCATCCAGATCGTTTTCAAGACTTGTGCAGAACATATATACACCTTTGATTGATTGATTGATTGATATAACGTAATAGATGCATCATTATTGCACTTTTGTGAATCGCTATGTGCACTGGGATCTTTCCCACACAGCAACATTTTACGTAAATTATATAGATTCACCAGACAAGGTGTGACACTACATCAGAATGATATAGCAACAATATATAAACTAACCAAAACTATAAAAACTGTACTTAATAAAAGTAGGGATGAGACACACCTTCTCTTCTTTCCTCCTCTTTTCAAACCTCAGGTCAAATAAAAATTATTCTTATAAACAGGCAGCCAGAAAGGAACAGATCAAAAATTTCCAGATGCACACAGGACACATCATATTGAGACACAATCTATACCACATATTCAGAATTGGCATATGTGTACATGTGATAACAGTTCCCTGATAGTGAAACATATGTTACAGACCTATCCAATATACCAACATACAATTATGAATGGAGTAACATATGTTACAGACCTGTCCAATATACCAACATACGAATGTTAATGGAGAAACACATGGTCATGTCCTATCTTTTTTCACAAAAACTTTGTCGAAATATTGATAACCTATTGCTTAGTTTTGCTGATTATGAACATCAGGTGGTACGACAAGATAACCAATACTGAAGTACTACAACATGCAAATCTGCCTTCCATCATGGGCATGCTCAGCAGTAGACGACTAAGATGGTTGGGACATGGGAGAAGAATGGAAACTTATCGCATACCAAAACAAATGTTGTTCTGTGAACTTCGGAGGGAAGAGGCACCAGGGCAGACTACTGCTCAGATATAAAGATGTCTGCAAAACCTCAATGAAAAACTTTTCTATAGATCCCAGCACATGGGAGGGACTAGCTGATGACAGAGTTGTGTGGAAAGCCAAATTACGGAAGGGCGCAGAGTCTTTTGAGAAGAGACTTATGTACGAGCTGAACAACAAGAGAGAAAAGCGAAAACTCAGAAGTTGTCACAGTAAAACACTTGCCTATTGACCGTCTGTAAAGATGAAAAGGGCCATATATATTGCTTAGTGCCACCTTTTGTTACAGTCATTAACATGGAAGTCGGGAAACAAAAGAGAAGAAGAAATGATATTCCTCAACAAGTTGTGTTGACTGCTTGATTGCTAGACTATTTTTCACAGTCTTCAGACTTAGAACGGAACTGCGGTCTCAGAGCATACCTCCATGAAATGGGTCTTAGGGACTCAACTGCCTACACCAGTATAGCACCAAAGCTTATCTTGCAAGATTGCCAAAGTCTGAGTAGTGTGAGAATGAAAATCTGGCCAACAGGAACAACCCTTCTGAACAAACTATGGGGATAGGAAAGACCTCAAGCACACCGCCCTATTTATGACACATACTGGAGTAGTACTAGCAGAAGTTGATCGCAAAGAAAAAGGAGAAGAATAAAATCTATTTTTTGCTTGTGTATTCCAACTATTTGAGAAAAGGTATTTCATCCTTGGATGTCTCTGTACCTTTTGTCTTTAGACATACGCATGGAAGGTGTGTAGCTCATCTGGTTGTATATCTATCAGATTGCTAAATAACTCTGTTGGAGTCTTTACTTCATAAATGGGTAATATATATTTATTGAATTTCAGGGCACTCATTTTTACAATCATGATGGGCTAACATTCATTGTTGATGGACTGGGAAAACAAGTTCTACACTATAGTGAAAGAAACAAAAGACAACTTAGCTAAAGCCAAGGTATGTTTCATGAATGTGGAAATTACTCTGAAATGTATTTAACCGCTTGTTGAGTTTATGTATTATTGGTATTCTTTGTCATGACTGACTGTCCTGTTTTTTTGGACTTGAAGTTATGTTTTCAAACTTTAAATATTACTAATATTGCAAAGAATACATGTTATAATGATTGTCTATCTCAAGTCTAGACTGCCGACTTGTCTATCTCTAGTCTAGACTGCCGACTTGTCTATCTCAAGTCTAGACTGCCCACTTCACAGTACCATATGATTCAAAATTGATTGTCTATTTTGTATTTTAATTTGCAATTATTAGTTCCATATACACAAACTTACATACACATGCAGACATACACACTTCTTTGCATCAAAGCATTGGGGCCACAGGCACACCAAAAGAAGGTGACAAGGTTGCACCAGGGCCGGTGAACTAGCACTGATCAAGATCCTACTTCATATCCACACGATGACCCTGGAAACAAATTACTACACTGTAGTCTAGCAAAGCGGGTAGGGATAGAAGGAGAGCTACCATGCGGTTGTGTAGTAGTGTAATTGTAGCAACTAATGGTATGAGATCTGGGTTGCACTACAGACAGCAGAATTTCAGAGTGAATGCTTCTATACAAGTCTCATGGCCAACATTTAGAGATGGTTAAACTGCAAGTAAGTTGTGCAAGTGATAGAAAAACTAGCTACAGAAATCGTATCAATGAAATATCTGTAGATGTAAAATCATGTCACCAAGAGTCAAACTGACTGGTCGTACCAAAATTTCCTGTCGTCTGCAAGACAGTATACATAACTGATGTAGCTTATTTTTTCTGTGTCTGTACAAGGGAAGACTGCCGTAAAATTCTGTACAGAAGATAAAACACATGGGCTGGGCAGGATCTGCAGAGTGCAAGAATAAAAGTCTTGTTCTTGTTTCTAGTAAAACTGCTTAGCTTAATTTTACGTGTTTGATTTTGTGCCCAACATCTCTTCTTCTTTGAAGGCAAAATACAGAATGGAAAGTCTAAATTGTCTGTTGGTAGCATGATATAAGTTCCAAAATGGTTGAATATGTTCCTTATTTGTGACCAAAGCACTCCTTAAGATGCATATGCAGGGTGTCCAAAACCAAACTTAGTCGATGTCCGAAAAGTCTACATTATGCACTCACTCGCTGACTCAAATAAAGTAAAGACCACAATGAGAGGACAAAAATTGATCACTTGAGTGAACACAAATCCTCCATCTGTCCAAGCAGATGTTTGCCCAGCACACCTTCAGGCGTAAATCATACATAGGTCATAGAAAGTGGTCAACAAGTGGTTATCCTAAAGCAATTGCGGAAGAAGCTCTTTGGACTAAAGTCACATACAGGTTGCTAAATGTGGTTCACAAGTAATGTTTCTAGAGCACCTTCTGTGCTAGAACTGAGGGGGTACTGCCATGATCACCAATAGATTTTACTTCAGGGTCTCCGTGGTCAAGATCTTTGCCTTGCGTTCTGGAGGTTCTGGGTTAGAATCTGGAGCATATTCAGTTTACAAGTGCATTATTTCTGGAGATCCCTAGGTTTATTGCTGGAGCTCATGCTTTGTGCAACACTCTCAGCAGATGACCTGCCATTTCTGCTATGAGGGACGGAGATATATAGGAAACTGGTGCATTGAAGTCAATCCTTGGCCTTAGACAGTTAGCTCCTACCTGAGTAGGAGTTTTAAAAACTCTCATCATAACACTATACACTTGGAGCTGTTGGAATCTTCTGGGTCTGCAAGAAAGCTCAGGTACTCTCCCTACTCTAGGAAAAGAGTGAAAACTCACATTACCTTGTGGTTCAGAATTAAAAAAAACGCTTTAAAAATAAATTGCAGCAAATTTCAATTCAGTTTTAAAAAAATGATCATCACAACAAGCACGTTATTTTTTCAATACAGATTTTAGAAGTACATGTAATAATATTGTCCACTACTGTAAGTGTCTAGAATCTTCTTATTTTATTTATTGCAGGAAAAGTTGAGTAGCAAAACCACAACTACCATTAGTGATTACTCACTTGGGACCGCTAGACCTGACAGCAGATTTCAGCAGAACATAGCACAACTTCCCTTGTCAAATACTGTAGACCTAGACATGAGTGGTGATCAGAATGTACAAATACTTCATTTGCAAGAGCAGATTAATTATCAAAACAGGGTTTGTTGTCACAGAATTATCAGTGTAGATATGTTTGTAGATTTGTGTTGTAACTTGATCCATGTAACTCAGGTAGTTACAATGTTACTTTTGTGTTGACACACAAAGCATGTCACCAGTTTTTAATGCTATTGTCACCTGTACTAAACAATCTTTAATTGAAAGGACTATTTTTAATCTCAGTCATCCTACACACATCAGTTCTGTAGATGTAGAGAATTACACAGTTATGTACCATAAGGAATAAAGAGTGTGCTTAACCAGTGAGCCTCAAGAATCATCAGCATGCTTACCATTCAACATTTGTTGGGATAGACTAAGCAAAATCTATCCAGACAAAACTCAAAATCAAAGAAAACTATCTAATGCTACAAATAATAAATGAGAAAATTGAAGTATTTGGGGCATATAAAAATCACAAAGGGTTGGAGAAGACCATTATGGTAGGAGGCATCCCGGCAAAGAGAAGAAGAGGAAGACCACGAAGAAGGTGGGTTCAGAATGCAACTGATGAGCTGAGCATGATGACTGCAGAGACGGGACATCTGGCCTATGAGAGAGATACATTTTGAAGGACTGTTAGGGTGACAAAGTTCTGCTCAGGACAAACTATTGCATGATGAGACTGAGGAACTATGGGATTGCTCGGAACGCTACAAATCAGTTCAGAGATTGGCGGAAATTCCCGAAATGTGATATAAATGTGTCTGTAAACAAGATTTGAAGACTCCTGACATAAACATATGGGCATGTGAAACAGTTGCCAAAGACAGATCTACCTGGAGGAAGGAGACACAGAGTGGGCTGTTACATTTTGAGTACATTCTATTCAAATAAGCAAAGGAAAAGAATCTTTACTCCAGGATACAATTCTATCTAGAAAAACCTATTGCATCAATTTGGTATGATAATTGAAACAGAGACTGTCACCTCTGCATTAGACTTTACAGTCACCAACAGGGATGCAAAGTACATATCCAACTATATGGTGGTTTGGTACTGAAAGAGTTGTACTAATATGTTATTCTACTACTTGTGTTATCCTACTTATTCTCTTGTTTTACTGCTTATGACAAGAAGCACTGCATAAAGGAAGTAAATAGTATTCTTGTGCTGCATACAGATTGGTCAAGTTTATTTAACTAAATTTTAATACATTGTTATCTAAAATCGTTGACTAATGATCTACTTACACTTGTTCTTATCATTTCATTGCCTACCCTGTTCTCTCTTGTTTCGTCTGCAGAATTTTGTATGTCATCTCAAAAGTATATCATTTGTACAAACTAATTAATAAATACAATATTTCATTTAGTCATTGGCCACTCAAGTCTTCTATAAACACAAAATTCACTAAAACATTAAAATTCACTAAAACATTATTACCTACAATGCCACTAATGAAAACAATATTTTTCAGACAGTTGAGAAACTACAAAAGTTGGTTGTATCCCTAAACAATGAAAGGAATTTTACAGGAGCAAATATCACAGTTAAAAGGTATTTTTTTATAATGCACATTGAAATTGAAACAGATCAGAAAACTAGGAGAATGCATATTCCCATGGGTGAGAAACAAGGACTTTCACAAGGCAGTGGGAAAGCATATATGTGCTTTTAAATATGCTACAGAGGGATATACTATGGATGGAGAAAATAACAAATAGACCTATCCGAAAGGAACTCAAAATAAAAGAAAACTGGCTGATGCTACAAATAAAAGTGAGAAAATTGGATTATTTTGGACATATAAAAATGCATGAAGGATTGAAGAAGACCATTATGAAAGAAGGAATCGCCCGAGTGGTTACCGAGGCCCAAATTTGGGGTGTAAAGAATAGAACCACTGTTTACCTGTCATGCATGTCGTAAGAGGCGCTAAGGAGGTTTGGCTGAAATGGATGCATGTGTCTAAGCGTGTAGAAGTCTATGCGTTTAGGGGCCTACCAAACCAATGTGCAACGTTTCACGTTCTTGGTAAAGATAAACAAATCACAGAGTGATTAATATTGTCTAAAGAACGACGAAAGAAGAAGAAAGAAGGAATATGATTTGAGCATGAGAGCAACAAATGTAGGACCTCTGGCCTATGAGAGAGAGCAATTCCGAAGGATTGTTAGGTTGGAAAGCTATGCTTAAGACAAGTTATTGGATGAATGACATTGAAATTATTCACGCTGCTCTTAATTTCTCAACTCTTTATAATGTATATTTTAATTGGTTCACCAACAACTTTTTGCAATGGTAATTTTTAGTTAATTTCCCAAGGCTCCACAAGGAGTGAACCATGTACATTGGAATAAGAGGTGAGCCCGCCTGCCTAGCGTGTTCGTAGCACGTTGGACGACGGTTGACAAGCCCTCTGTGAGTGCGAGTTCAATTCGCGGCTGGCAGAAAAAGCCACAGGTTCTCCAGATTTATGGTTTTAGTGGCACCGAACCAAAGGGTTATGATGTCCATGGCACCGAGCGAAGAGCTTAAAGCTCAGGTGCTTCAGGATCGGGAAAAAAAAGAGGTGAGCAACTAATCTCTACACCACAGAGACAATATTTTATAACAGTTTATCCATTATATTATTATTGTGTATCTTGTTATAAAATGCATTATTTATCTTTGTAAGTAACAGTAAAACTCACCAATTTATTTTAGATGATATGGATAGGCTGACTGATAAAATGAACAGCCAAAATGTAGCGGTTAGTTTAGAGAGACAAGTTTCATCAGTGAAGAGAGAGCTCATGCATGAGATTGAGAAGGTGAAGGTCATGGTACATAGCTATGCTGAGGAAGCCACCAACACTAAAAGATCTTCATTGTCATCTTCCTGGAATGAAGATTTCTGGACAATGTGAGTTGTTTTTATTCTGCTACACACACTAGGGAATGACTAGCTGAATATTAGCCATAAGTTAGCAGTCAGAAGTCTGCTGTTAATGTTGGATTATCATGTCTCTCCAATTTTATTTTGACATATCAAATACATCTTATTGAGAAAATAAGGTTGTGTTTTCCACATTCACATGGTGGAGTACTATTCTTCGTCGCTGACAACCATTTGTTTCTACAATTTGAAGTTAGTGCCCCAGATCAGTTGCTTTGGTGTCAGCTGTTATTTAGCTTTCAGAGTTGTGTTTGCTACATTCATGCATTGTTATTCTGTACTCTGGGGAGTTACTGATGAAATTTGTCTATGTTAAATTGAGACTATGATGGCACTATCTTACACTTTAGTGAAGTGTTCAGTACTTTAGTGAAGTGTTCAGTACTTTAGTGAAGTGTTCAGTACTTTAGTGAAGTGTTCAGTACTTTGATGAGTGCCCAATACTTTAGTGAAGTGTTCAGTACTTTAGTGAAGTGCTCAGTACTTTTAAAAGACTTAATATGGTGAAAAACATCAAGCACAACACATCAAAGTACCATCAGTGCAAGAAACAGAATTTACTGAAAGTCAATTGCAGTCAACTTTGATGCAGTCACAGGCTGATGATGATGCTATTCTACTGCACAGCTTTGTCTTGCTACTCACTTACCTTCAATTTTTACCAAAGTATATCTCTTTGTGAACTATTAATATTTTCACAAACTTGTCTTCTTTTTTTTGCTTTTGTAGGAAGGAGAATTTAACAGAAAGCTTGGAACGGGTCCACAGGGAGATCAGTACAATGATTAAAAGATTAGGTAAGTTAAAATTATGGTGGACACTACAATAATTTCTTACAGCACAGTTCATAAAGAATCTTGTTTGATTCATTCATCCAAAACTTGTCCTGGGGCAGAACTTTGCCACTTGAACAGTCCTTCAAAATTTCTCACTTTCATAGGTCTCTTCTGTTGTCATGCTCAATTCATCAGTCACATCCTCAATTCTTCTTCTCCATAGTCTTCCTATACTTTACCAGGATGCCTCCTTCCATGATGGTCTTACCTAAACCTTTAAGTCTTTTTTATATGTCCAAAATACTTAAATTTCTTATTTGTAGCTTAGTATTTTGATCTTTGTTTTGTTCTGTTCCATATTGTTGTTAGTTGTTTAAGTTTTTATAAGGCTGTGTTTATTCATCTTTTGATTTCCTTCATTCCTTTCCAAAACGCAAATGATCTATGTTTCAAATGACTTATGATGATTTCTTACCTGGAATCTTATCTTATTCTCTGTTAATGTTGTTTCTCACATAGGTAAAACTATGCTTGCCTTCAGTTGTTTAAAAAATCTTCTATGATCTTTTTCCTGATTTTTGTGTCCAGTGTTGTCTTGACATTGATACACATTTTTTAAATTGCTTGTACTGCTTGTAAGATAATTAAAATCATGCAGTTATTTGTCCAAAGTCTATGTTATATCTATTTTGTTACATATGTTTAAAGATTTTTTTTTTGGGCTCCATTATTAGATAAACTTGAATCTCAGAACATGGTTGAAACTTGTGATAGGTCAAACCCTACATCTTTGAGCAAGGTAGGAATTTTATAAAATAATTTAGTAAAAATGTGATTTTAGTAATCTTGTGATATCATATTTATAAAAGGGGGGTCTAAAACTAGAGTGTGGGCCTTCAATGCTAAAGTGTAGGCATTCAATGCTAAAGTGTGACCTTCGTGCTAAAGGTAGCCTTCAATGCTAAAGCGTGTCCTTCAATGCTAAAGTGTAGACCTTCAATGCTAAAGTGTAGACCTTCAATGCTAGAGCTGGTCCTTCAATGCTCGAGCATGGGCCTTCAATGCTCAAGTGCTATGCCTGTCAATGCTAAAGTGTAGACCTTCAATGCTAAAGTGTAGACCTTCAATGCTAAAGTGTAGACCTTCAATGCTAAAGTGTAGACCTTCAATGCTAAAGTGTAGACCTTCAATGCTAAAGTGTGCCTCAATGCTAAAATGTAGACCTTCAATGCTAGAGCATGGTCCTCAATGATAAATGTGGCCTTCAATGCTAGAGATGGCCTTCACTGTAGAGTGTGGGCCTTCAATGCTAAAGTGTAGGCCTTCAATGCTAGAGCATGGTCCTTCAATGATAGAGTGTGGTCACCTGAAATCTTAGCTTTTTGAGTTTTGAGAAAAAAGATAAAAGAATGACATGTACTGATAATGTGTAGCTATAATTCAGTGTGTCGAAACATTGACTCTGTTACACTGAAAGTTAACAAATTGACTTCAGTGCTTGTCTGACAATACTTGTTTATAGATATAACTGTATCTCTGTAACTGAGTTGCTAATCTTTTGCCTTGCGCTCTGAAGGTCATGGGTTTGAATCCGGATCGAGACATTCCATTTGCGAGTGCATTTTTCCAGAGACTCCTAGGATTGTTGAAGGAGCTACAGACTTCAGCAATACTCTCAACAGGTGGCATGCCATTTCTGTGGAGAGGGACCAAGCCATATGGGTTAAAAACCGGGCAATGAAGTCAATCCTTCGGCTTTAGAAATATTTGTATACATGTATCTTCAAAGTCACTTATGGATACTTTTTCATCAGAGTGAAATTGTTATAATATATGGCAATATTTTAAATAACAGAATGCTCATGGCACAAGTCCTTACCAGAGTCTACCAATTGTGTACACTCCAGTGCATAAAGTCACAGAAGGAGCCAGCAGTATGGATGTACAGAATTTAAGGTAATGCTAAGAGATTCTATACCAACCATTCATAAGTTTGTGGCTTATTCAGATTTATATGGGAAGTTTATATGTGGTTTAGTTAGACTTATATAAGAAGTTTATATGTGGTTGAATCAATGGAATTGAACTGATAGGAAAACAAAGATCAGAATACTAAGAGCATGCATATTCCCAGTGGCAATATATGGATTTGAAGCATGGACATTTAACAAGGCAGTGGAATAACATATATGTTCTTTTGAATATAAATGTTACCGAAGAGAGTCCTCCGTATACCATGGACAGAGAAGAGGACCAGTAGATCTATCCAGAAAGAACTTAAAATCAAAGAAAACTGGCTGATGCTACATATGAAAATGAGAAAATTAAAGTATTTTGGACATATAAAGAGACACGAAGGGCTGGAGAAGACCATCATGGAAGGAGGCATTCCTGCAAAGAGGAGAGGAGGAAGACCACGGAGAAGATGGATTCAGGATGTAACTGATGGTTTGAGCATGATCACTGCAGAGGCAGGACATCTGGCCTATGAGAGAGAGAGAGATAAATTCTGAAGGACTGTTAAGGTGACAAATTTATGTTCAGGACAAGCTGAGCATATGTGAATAGATGAGGATATGTGGTTTAGTTAGACATCAAAAATATATTTCCAGCAAATGAAAGGATGGAATAATTCACTCTCATGTGTTATTTGTTGATGTTAACTAATGGTCCTGAGATTGAGTAATGTATAACTTGTTTCTTGTCTGCAGACAAACTGTAAACTCTCTGAATTCTAAATTGAACAACCTTGAGAAAAAAATAGATACAGTTCACTTCCAACAGCCACCAGTCTTTTCTCAACCCTGGTCAGGTAAGATGGATTAGATCAAATTTTGTACCACTAATTGTGTTTTATTCATGAAGTAGTATACATCTGAGAACACTTTACATTCACGACAGTTCTCTTAAAAACTTCACATGTAAGGTGCCACACTTCTGGTGCATCTGTTTCGAATTTGTATATCACATCTTGAGAGCTGCAGTAGTGTAGTTGTTATTGAACACACTTCTGTTGGCTAGTGCTCTGGATTCAAACCCACAGTCAGTGGGAAATTTTACTGACCGTAACAGCTCTCAGGTCGACTCAGTCTAATTGGGTACCAGGAAAAGATTTGGGAAGTAAAGGCAGCCTGCGTGATGTTGACTACATGACCCATCATGTGCACCGAAGATCAATCAAAAATAAAGGCCTCACCGTATTAGACTATAAACCTTGTGGTATAAAAATGGTTCCTTTACTTTTTAAAATTTAGTATCACATCTTGCACCCATTTTCATCTTAGGCTTAGTTTAAAATTGATGTACCTCTACTCAAAGAAATTCATAATGTTTTTTGTTGTGAGAGATCATTGAGTTTTGTTGCATCTGTAAGCCAAATGTTGGTTTGATAAATGTTACTGTTAATTAATGAATATTCTCATGCAATTCTAGGACATGCCAGAAGTGCCTACATTCCGACCAAACAAAAAAGCTCTGATCTAACTGTTGACGATGATGACTTACAAAGTTTCTCAGACTTATCTGACATCAGTAATTTGAGTGGTAACAATACAGATGTTCATTCTGATGAACTTTCGTTTGAGCTCAGTGATGGCAGTACATCAAAGCAGCGAACTAAAAGTAAAAGAAAAGTGTACAAATCTGGCAATGCTAAAATAGGTTTGTATAATTGTATGCAGACGTGAATGATAATCTTATTCCTTTCTAAAAATGAATTATTTTTAGTGAATGGTTTTATGTTTTGCTTCAGTTTGTTTCTGTATTCCACAGTTGTATCTTAATTATAAAACCGACTGCCTGTTTATGCATCATAGTAAAAACTTGAGAATGCCAAATTCTGGAATAATGAAATTTGTAAAACTGATTCCTGTAGAAATTTGTATGTCAACGTGACTATTTTCAAACTGGAAAATGTGAACAAAAATAAATCGGCTGCAATGTATTTTTCAATTTGGTAATGAATGTGTTTAACATTATTTAAATAAAGGCTGCGTTATAAGTGGATGTTGTCTGTTGAGGTTTCCGACCTCCAGATATTACTTGGACATAAGGGTGTTCATGGCGATGAGAGAGCAAGCAAGCTTGCAACAATAGCGTTGATTGTTGGGGAGTTTAGGATGGATACCGCCCAAGTGGTTACCAGGGCCCAAAGTTGGGGTGTAAAGAATAGAACCACTGTTACCTGCCACACATGTCTAAGAGGCGACTAAGGAAAGGGTTTTGGGTGAAATCGGATGCGCTAGGGAATGCTAACCCAAAACAAATGCTTGCAGAAAACGGATGCACCAGGCCGTAAGGCGCATAACATGGTGCAACGACCTCTCACAATGAGGAATAGGATAACGGATTCTACAGTCGCCAATCTGCCTTGAAGATTTAGCCACGCAGTAAGAATGTAAGACCTACCATCACAAGGGTCGCCTAAACTTACTGCGGGAAGAGGTCGGCACAAACGGGGAAGTAGAAATCATAGGAACTATATCTTATAAAACTGCCCCAGTATGCAGACTTGAGAAGAAAGAGGTGGCCCACTTAAACCAGCGTCCACGATAAACTGTATGGCGTGGCTGATAATCTGAAGCAGACGGCTGCCTTTATTAGAGAATCCGAAATCCCAAACTAGTGAGATGCAGAAGAAGAAGAAGAAGGATGGATAAGGGGGATGTTCTTTGGTTTCTTGGTGACCACCTGTTGGACAAGGATACTATTATTGGTGCTGATTTTATCCAGTGATTTCAGAAGTTTTCAATTACACGTTGTACAAGTGGAACTGTATGCCTGAGGGACAGAGTGAAGACTGTGTTTAACCAATGAGCTATCGGAACCATCAGTATGCATACCATTTGACATCTGCAGAGGGGGAGACTGAGCACCTGTGGGTATGCCGGTTTGCTCTGACATATGTTCAATAACCAATAAATAAAGCTAAAAAATAGTTGAGTAACATTTCTAAATATTATTTAAATATCAGGATTAAGTTTTGTGAAAACCTCAGAATTCAATATTGTTTTTTTTGCAGGCAAATTGCTCAGCCTCAGTGACTCAGACTTAGAGGATGTTGATCTTGAAACTGACAGTCTTGATCTTTTATAAAAGTTTTTATTTAAAACTGAACAACGAAAACTGGTTAAAATTTTGCATTACTCCAGAACATAGTTTAGTTTGGCAAAAGTGTTAATGAAATGTCAGGATTTCAAAATCTGACAATTCCCGGGAATATGTTCATCAATTGCGTTCTAGGAACTATTAGTCAAATTGATTGAATATTGGATAAATAGAAAAATGTCAATGTTTCCTGACAGACTTAGGCAATGAAAATATTGTGAACCTTAATTTTTAAAATGCACATATTTTTAAAAAAGTAAGAAAAATTAAACATGATGATGGAAAAGGTTGAGAACTTTATAGATCAATAGTTTCAGGTGGTCTGTGGTGAGAGCAGTCTTCTGAAATGGACATGCTACATGATGACATGTATTAAGGGATTTAAGTTGATTATTTCTAAGTTGTTATATAGAAATGGCTGCATATTATCTTTTGGCTTTGTTATACATAAGGATGCAGATTTATTCTTTGTTATGTAATACAACTGTCAAGAGAGCATGGTTGAGGATGGCAAAGCTCTGTATCATCTCCTTCTGTAGATTTTCTACCCACCTTGATGAGTAGCCAGAATTGAACTGTCCTAGTACTAGAGGACAAGGGGTCTCCCCATACTGCCCACTGAAGCAGTAGCAATTTTTGATTCATCATGCTCATTCCCTGCCACTAGATTGTCTGCTGATCATGTCAAGTTCTACTATACTCTAGGAATTTGTTAAAATATTTATTACAAGAGGATCATCCCATTCTTAGTTGCCGTGCATTTATGATGAGTGTTAGTTATCAGAAAGCTACACATACTAGTTCATTATCCTCTTTATCCTTTGTCAAATATTGTTAGAAAAATATAATTAAACAACTAAAAACAGTATAGAACGGAACTAATAGGAAATCAAAGATCAGAATACTAAGAGCATGCATATTTCCAGTGGCAACGTATGGGTGTGAAACATGAATTTTTAACAAGGCAGCGGCAAAACATATATGTGTTTTTGAATATAAGTGTTACAGAATAATCCTAGTATATCATGGACAGAGAAAAGAACATATTTTCAGAAAGAACTGAAAATCAAAGAAAACTGGCTGATGCTATAAATAATAATTTGAAAATTGAAGTATTTTGGACATATAAAAAGACACGAAGGGTTGAATAAGACCATTATGGAAGGAGGTATCCCAGCAAAGATGAGAAGAGGAAGACCACAGGGGAAAGATGGATTCAGAAGATGATAATTTGAGCATGACAGCTGCAGAGGAGGGACAACTGGCCCATGAGAGAGAGAGAGATATTTCAAAGGACTGTTAGGGTGGCAAATTTCTGCTCAGCATAAACTATTTGATAATGATCCTCAGGTCTAGTCAGTAATATTCTGACTTCTTTCCAACCACAAATGGTGCGTGTATATTGTTTGATAGTACACCTATTTGTATAGATATTTTACTGATAAGGTTTTACAAGCAGAAAACCCCCACTTTACAATATCATATCTACTCAGTTATACTATAGTATGGTGAGAACAAGGAGTTTTTTTGAAAGAACCCCAGAGGAAGCAACAGAAGTAACGAATATGATCAACAAATAAACAGTGTACAGGATTAAGAGCTTCCGAAAAATCCTGTGTTTGACTATAGTATGGTGCAAGTTCTTGTTGGTCATAGGTGAAGTCTTCAGAATGAATTATGTCCCAGTTTGAACCTGAATAAAGTATTGTGTACAAAAAAGACAAGCACAGGTTTCACATAAGAAAACTAAGTTTTGTTACTTAAATTGGCTTCAAAAATAACATTTCTTTGATGCATAAATTTGTTTATATGACATTTTACTTCATCTTATGTTTTTTCCAGCATGTTAATAAATGATTCAGTTATTGTAGTAGTTATTATCTATTTCTGTTCTGTTTATGTGTGTTATATCCTTTCCCTTGGTAACATCAGGGATGATGACTGAGTGAGCCTACAGCTGGACAGCAGTAGGTTCTCCATATTCTTCTGTCCTTGGAGCGGCAACTTCAACAAGATTTGGAGACGTCTGACATAAACATATGCACATGGGAAACAGTCATCAAAGACATATCCACTAGGAACTGTTGAATTTTGAGCACAGTTTGATTAAACTAACAGAGCTAAAGTGCTTTTACTTCAGTATATTATCCCATCTCAAGAGGTCTGCCCCACCATTTCGGTGTGAGAATTGTGGCAGAGACTGTCACTCCCACATCGGACTTCACAGTCACAAACAGTTGCCAACGGAGCTATGAAGTACTTATCTAGTGGCACAGCTCTATTGTCGCTCGGGATTAAAATAGTGATGATGATCCAAGGACTAAACTATGTATTAACATTATTATCGATATAAGATAATACTTATCGATATAAGGGAAGACATCATTAACACTATGTAGCATTAACATTATATACATTATTGGGTATTTTGTTTATTTTTTAAAATGTCTTTATAGATGTGGAATTAATATTTGTGGGAATGAAGAATTCTTTATGAGGTTCATTGAACAGGCAGTTTGATTTAATTCTTCTTTTGTATTGTCAATAAATTTGAGAAAATCATAAACTGTTTATTGCTTATAACAGTTATCTGAATAAAAATTATGTTTTACGTAATAATTTAATTTTATAAAAGAGAAAAAGGTTATTAATAATGATATATAATATTTTAAAATATAGGAATTCTCTGTGATACGAATAATAAGTCAAGGATTTCACATGGGTTACAGCCCAAGGTTGTCTTGCAGTGGATACCGTCTCACCGTAAAATACCAAGATATGAAACAACAGACCGACTGACCAAGGAAGGAGCTGCAGAAGAGCAACCGTATGTACCAGTTAACTACCATCAAAAGAAAAAGATGATTAAATCAACCAGAAAGCTATTATTACTACCACAGGACAACTACCAGAATATAAGCAGATTAGAACAAGTTGTTATTCTGCACCTCAGAAAAGGACATAGTCAACTCCGCAGCCACATGTATACAAAATTCAAGATTGACAATTCAGCCATGTGGACAGGTACACCAGACTGCAGAACAGATACTTCAAGACTATCTCAAATATGATATACTGAAGCAGTCACTGAGCTAGGAAACAACACTGGAAAGAAAACTACAGGGACTTCTGTGTTAGCTGCAAAAGACAGTGCAGTTTATGCAAGAGACTATATTGAATATATAGACAATATTTCAAGTCAACAAAAAGAAGGAAATTGGTGAAAAATATAAATAATTCATTTTCATGGATATGGCCGATATGAAACCAAAAGGGATACTACTCATACTTAATTTAAGTATGACTAGAGTTAAACCCCTTCAATTAATCAGAGCTACGGGTTAATATAATCCATAAATGAGAACAAGGGAAGGCGATTGAAGAGAGATCGATCCTGGATGGCCGAGGCAGAGGATATTATTAAACAGGTCTGTACTCTAGATGAGCCGAGGCACGGTGACGAATGGATGCCTATATCAGAGGATATGACTGCGTACGCCAGGGTTATCAGCACACTTGGACGTCGCTGTAGAGAATGGGCCACGGGCGTCGTCAATGCGGAAATTCTTGCACTCGTAGATCAGCACTCTCACCCAGGTGATATCATTATCTACACCGATGGCTCTGTCAAGCGTGGCACCAGATCATCGTGGGCTTACTCAGCACAACGAAACGGTCGCACACTTCATGAGGACTGCGGGCTTTTGAGACAACGACATCGAGCATGACTATGGAGATCACCGCTGCCTCAGGGCTCTGTCATGGGTGGCTGAGCAACAGGTTACCCATACGATCATCATATCAGACTCGATAAGTATGCTTCAACTGATTGCATCTGGAAGTATGCGGGTGGAATGGGTGAACAGCATTCGGAGATCACATCTCAAGAAAATGACTTGGCTGTACACGCCTCAACATGCTGGAGTGCGGGTAACGAGCGTGCTGACTCTCTTGCAAACAGTGCCCCTACTCAAGTGGGCAGAAGCATGGACAGAGCCGATATCATCAATGCGGTACGCTCTCAATTGTGTGACATGGGCGGGTCTCAAACACTGGAACGAGTTCGAGAATTTGGTGTTAAGTTTGGACATGCCAGACAGTGTCGTCTTCGTGGTAGAGAGGAAGATATAGTAATCAACTTCTCATGGTACTGTGAGCAAATGGACTTTGGGATGGCTGCTGCAACGGAGGACAGAGCACGAATGGGAATGCCCAATGTGCCATGACGTCGATCGCATAACATAACATAACATAGCTACGGGTGTTTTCCCAAGTGTTAAAATATAGTTAAGACGGATAAGTGAAATACATCAGCGTTCGAGTTGGACACAAGGTAAGATGGTTGTTGGTTCAATTCCAGTCTCAACGTTCCACAAGTGATCAATCCCAGTCTCAACGTTCCACAAGTGATCAATCCCAGTCTCAACGTTCCACAAGTGATCAATCCCAGTCTCAACGTTCCACAAGTGATCAATCCCAGTCTCAACGTTCCACAAGTGATCAATCCCAGTCTCAACGTTCCACAAGTGATCAATCCCAGTCTCAACGTTCCACAAGTGATCAATTCCAGTCTCAACGTTCCACAAGTGATCAATCCCAGTCTCAACGTTCCACAAGTGATCAATTCCAGTCTCAACGTTCCACAAGTGATCAATCCCAGTCTCAACGTTCCACAAGTGATCAATCCCAGTCTCAACGTTCCACAAGTGATCAATCCCAGTCTCAACGTTCCACAAGTGATCAATCCCAGTCTCAACGTTCCACAAGTGATCAATCCCAGTCTCAACGTTCCACAAGTGATCAATCCCAGTCTCAACGTTCCACAAGTGATTAATCCCAGTCTCAACGTTCCACAAGTGATCAATCCCAGTCTCAACGTTCCACAAGTGATTAATCCCAGTCTCAACGTTCCACAAGTGATCAATTCCAGTCTCAACGTTCCACAAGTGATCAATCCCAGTCTCAACGTTCCACAAGTGATCAATCCCAGTCTCAACGTTCCACAAGTGATCAATCCCAGTCTCAACGTTCCACAAGTGATCAATCCCAGTCTCAATGTTCCACAAGTGATCAATCCCAGTCTCAACGTTCCACAAGTGATCAATCCCAGTCTCAACGTTCCACAAGTGATCAATCCCAGTCTCAACGTTCCACAAGTGATCAATCCCAGTCTCAACGTTCCACAAGTGATCAATCCCAGTCTCAACGTTCCACAAGTGATCAATCCCAGTCTCAATGTTCCACAAGTGATCAATCCCAGTCTCAACGTTCCACAAGTGATCAATCCCAGTCTCAATGTTCCACAAGTGATCAATCCCAGTCTCAACGTTCCACAAGTGATCAATCCCAGTCTCAACGTTCCACAAGTGATCAATCCCAGTCTCAATGTTCCACAAGTGATCAATCCCAGTCTCAACGTTCCACAAGTGATCAATCCCAGTCTCAATGTTCCACAAGTGATCAATCCCAGTCTCAACGTTCCACAAGTGATCAATCCCAGTCTCAACGTTACACAAGTGATCAATCCCAGTCTCAACGTTCCACAAGTGATCAATCCCAGTCTCAACGTTCCACAAGTGATCAATCCCAGTCTCAACGTTCACAAGTGATCAATCCCAGTCTCAACGTTACACAAGTGATCAATCCCAGTCTCAACGTTCCACAAGTGATCAATCCCAGTCTCAACGTTCCACAAGTGATCAATCCCAGTCTCAACGTTCCACAAGTGATCAATCCCAGTCTCAACGTTCCACAAGTGATCAATCCCAGTCTCAACGTTCCACAAGTGATCAATCCCAGTCTCAACGTTCCACAAGTGATCAATCCCAGTATCAACGTTCCACAAGTGATCAATCCCAGTCTCAATGTTCCACAAGTGATCAATCCCAGTCTCAACGTTCCACAAGTGATCAATCCCAGTCTCAACGTTCCACAAGTGATCAATCCCAGTCTCAACGTTCCACAAGTGATCAATCCCAGTCTCAACGTTCCACAAGTGATCAATCCCAGTCTCAACGTTCCACAAGTGATCAATCCCAGTCTCAACGTTCCACAAGTGATCAATCCCAGTCTCAACGTTCCACAAGTGATCAATCCCAGTCTCAACGTTCCACAAGTGATTAATTCCAGTCTCAACGTTCCACAAGTGATCAATCCCAGTCTCAACGTTCCACAAGTGATTAATCCCAGTCTCAACGTTCCACAAGTGATCAATCCCAGTCTCAACGTTCCACAAGTGATCAATCCCAGTATCAACGTTCCACAAGTGATCAATCCCAGTCTCAATGTTCCACAAGTGATCAATCCCAGTCTCAACGTTGCACAAGTGATCAATCCCAGTCTCAACGTTCCACAAGTGATCAATCCCAGTCTCAACGTTCCACAAGTGATCAATCCCAGTCTCAACGTTCCACAAGTGATCAATCCCAGTCTCAACGTTCCACAAGTGATCAATCCCAGTCTCAACGTTCCACAAGTGATCAATCCCAGTCTCAACGTTCCACAAGTGATCAATCCCAGTCTCAACGTTCCACAAGTGATCAATTCCAGTATCAACGTTCCACAAGTGATCAATCCCAGTCTCAACGTTCCACAAGTGATCAATCCCAGTCTCAACGTTCCACAAGTGATCAATCCCAGTCTCAACGTTCCACAAGTGATCAATCCCAGTCTCAACGTTCCACAAGTGATCAATTCCAGTATCAACGTTCCAAGTGATCAATCCCAGTCTCAACGTTACACAAGTGATCAATCCCAGTCTCAACGTTCCACAAGTGATTAATTCCAGTCTCAACGTTCCACAAGTGATCAATCCCAGTCTCAACGTTCCACAAGTGATTAATTCCAGTCTCAACGTTCCACAAGTGATCAATCCCAGTCTCAACGTTCCACAAGTGATCAATCCCAGTCTCAACGTTCCACAAGTGATCAATCCCAGTCTCAACGTTCCACAAGTGATTAATCCCAGTCTCAACGTTCCACAAGTGATCAATCCCAGTCTCAACGTTCCACAAGTGATCAATCCCAGTCTCAACGTTCCACAAGTGATCAATCCCAGTCTCAACGTTCCACAAGTGATCAATCCCAGTCTCAACGTTCCACAAGTGATCAATCCCAGTCTCAACGTTCCACAAGTGATCAATCCCAGTCTCAACGTTACACAAGTGATCAATCCCAGTCTCAACGTTCCACAAGTGATCAATCCCAGTCTCAACGTTCCACAAGTGATCAATCCCAGTCTCAACGTTCCACAAGTGATCAATCCCAGTCTCAACGTTCCACAAGTGATCAATCCCAGTCTCAACGTTCCACAAGTGATCAATCCCAGTCTCAACGTTCCACAAGTGATCAATCCCAGTATCAACGTTCCACAAGTGATCAATCCCAGTCTCAATGTTCCACAAGTGATCAATCCCAGTCTCAACGTTCCACAAGTGATCAATCCCAGTCTCAACGTTCCACAAGTGATCAATCCCAGTCTCAACGTTCCACAAGTGATCAATCCCAGTCTCAACGTTCCACAAGTGATCAATTCCAGTCTCAACGTTCCACAAGTGATCAATCCCAGTCTCAACGTTCCACAAGTGATCAATCCCAGTCTCAACGTTCCACAAGTGATCAATCCCAGTCTCAACGTTCCACAAGTGATTAATTCCAGTCTCAACGTTCCACAAGTGATCAATCCCAGTCTCAACGTTCCACAAGTGATTAATCCCAGTCTCAACGTTCCACAAGTGATCAATCCCAGTCTCAACGTTCCACAAGTGATCAATCCCAGTATCAACGTTCCACAAGTGATCAATCCCAGTCTCAATGTTCCACAAGTGATCAATCCCAGTCTCAACGTTCCACAAGTGATCAATCCCAGTCTCAACGTTCCACAAGTGATCAATCCCAGTCTCAACGTTCCACAAGTGATCAATCCCAGTCTCAACGTTCCACAAGTGATCAATCCCAGTCTCAACGTTCCACAAGTGATCAATCCCAGTCTCAACGTTCCACAAGTGATCAATCCCAGTCTCAACGTTCCACAAGTGATCAATCCCAGTCTCAACGTTCCACAAGTGATCAATTCCAGTATCAACGTTCCACAAGTGATCAATCCCAGTCTCAACGTTCCACAAGTGATCAATCCCAGTCTCAACGTTCCACAAGTGATCAATCCCAGTCTCAACGTTCCACAAGTGATCAATCCCAGTCTCAACGTTCCACAAGTGATCAATCCCAGTCTCAACGTTCCACAAGTGATCAATCCCAGTCTCAACGTTCCACAAGTGATCAATCCCAGTCTCAACGTTCCACAAGTGATCAATCCCAGTCTCAACGTTACACAAGTGATCAATCCCAGTCTCAACGTTCCACAAGTGATCAATCCCAGTCTCAATGTTCCACAAGTGATTAATCCCAGTCTCAACGTTCCACATGTGATCAATCCCAGTCTCAACGTTCCACAAGTGATCAATCCCAGTCTCAACGTTCCACAAGTGATTAAAGAAAATGACATTTCTACCTCCTGCACACTTTTTATTTCTCTATTCCTGTTTTTCCTCACAGAGTCAGGATAAGAGATTTATATAATGAGCTTTGTGCCGCTTCATAATTGACTTTTTCACTGTCTCTGTTATTTCTGAGGTCAAATTTTTGCGTGGACGACCTTTTACTTTGTATCAGCTGTATCAGAGTAATATTACTCTTTGAGACCCACTGTTTGTTGTTTTATTTTGTTTTTTCTTGATGACGTTAAGTACTGATGTTGTACCCACTTTTTCCCTGATGTCTTCATTTCTAAACCGTTCTCTTCTTGATACTTCCAGCATTCTGCGTAGATACGTTATTAGACTCGTTGAATACAGGAATAGTCACATTAAAAGACATGTTTCTTTGATGAAGACCATATATATATATATATATATACATATACATATGACCTTTTTCGTCTTTATAGACGGTCAATTTGGCAAGAGTTTCACTGTGACAACTTCTAAGTTTTCACTTGTCTCTCTTGTCTTTCAGTCTCTCTTCAAAAGATTCTGAACCTTTGCGCAATTTTGTTTTCCATATATCTCGATCACCAGCCAGTTGTTCCCATTTGCTGGGACCGATATAAAAGTTGAGGCCTCGCAGACATCTTTATATCTGAGCAGTGGTCTGTCTTGGTGCCTCTTCCCTCCGAAAGTTCACAGAGCAACCTTTTCACAGTTTACAGAAGGGATAACTGAAGAAAAACTAGCATGGAAAAGATAGTGATGTAAGTTTAAAGAAACATCAAGTTATAGAGAGACAGCAGTTTGTCATCGTTTATTGTCATTATAAGAAACATAATTTACTAGAAAATTTGTTGTAGAAATCGAACCTTCGTTAATAGAAATGGAATAATTTGATGACGTTGATAAGTTAAATAACAGTATTAATAGAACACAGGCTTTCCGGACGTCTATGTAAAACTACGAACAACGACAAAATAATATGATTGATCACAGAATGAACATCACAAATACAGAGAACATTATTAAAGAAATCAATAATTGAATAGGAATACATGTCAAATACAAAAAAAACCCGAATGTTGTTAGAAATATGAAGGTATCAATACTGCACTGTTAGGTTAAAACACTGTACGTTAAAAACACTATTAGATTTAAAACACTGTTAGGTTAAACACTCTCTCCTCTTCGTGTCCTTATTGACATATAAAGGCTTCCACAAGAGACTTCCACTGTTGCCGTTCTGCTGCCTTTCTACCAACCGTCTCCACGTCAAGCCACACTCCTTCAACTCTCTCTCTCCACCGTTCTTCTCCATGTTTCCTTTGGACGTCCAGACCTTCTTTTCCCATCCGCTGTCCATCTGAGAGCTGTCCCAATGCTCCCACTGGCATACGACATACATGTCCAAACCATCTCCATCTTTGTCTCTTAATGATGGTCTCCAAGGATGCAAAGTTAGGTTAAAACACTGTTAGTATAAAACACTATTAGTACCAAAACACCGTTAGTGTAAAACATTATTAGTACTAAACACCGTGTTAGTTTAAAACACTGTTTGCATTAAAACACTAATGGGTTAAAACACTTATTTTAAAACACTGTTAATTAAAATCATTATTAGTTTAAAACAATCTATCGTCTACGTCCGAGATGTCTAGTGTATAAGAGCAGTCTCGATTCTGTCTTTTCTACTGTGTCATTTGAGTGATAAAGACCTTTTTGTAGAAACGCCGCTATATCTCGTTTTTGTTTCATTTGCTTCGTTCTTACGTTTTCCCCCCCTTGCTACATACCTTTAGTGCAGTCTTGTCTTATATCGATATTAGTTTAAGTCATAAATACTTTAAATCCCAATTACTTTAACCCCTTCACTCTTCCAGTCAATACACTGGCTTGCAGTATATTTTAAAATGACTAAAAGAAATTATACAGGCTAATTCGGTATACACTACAATATAAATGCGTCCGGACGTTAAAACATACGGAGTGAAAGGTTCAATTACTTCTTCTTTTGTCGTCAGTACGTTTCTGCTACCGAGGTTGTTGCCCAGTGTTGTGTTTTCTTTTGTCTTGCGTCTTTTTCTAGTAGCTTGGGTGATTGTTATTTTTGCTCTTTGACGGATTCTGCTATGCCATCTAATCCATCTTTGCGTCTGAGTCTTCTCCTTGACTACGGCTGCTATCCCTACTGTGTCTGGGTTAAATTATACGGATGGAAAAGCCATGATTCCATTTATGTTTAAGTGGCACGAACCAGTTTATTCGTGTCTTCGTCACCGAACTTGGGCGAAAGTCAAGGTTCTGGGTGGGCAAAACCTTCTTTTCTGTGTTTCCTCTGCCTTCTTTCCTGATGTTCTTGGTGAAGACTTGATCGTGGAGTTTGGATGCATTCTTATTAAGTGGCTGAACCATTTCATTCTTTTTTTCACACTAATTACAAGTTCTATACCAACTTCTTAATGCTGATGCTGGTGACCTTGTCTATTCTGTGTTAATTGTAACTTTTACAGATTTAAATTAAATTACAATTATTAAATTACAATAACTAAATAAATTAATTAATTACATGCGAAATTACAATTCTTGAATAAAATTATAAAAACAATACAATTCAAATTTGAATAGTTTGTTCTGAAAATGATAAAAAACATGACGTGTATGTAACGGGATGATATCGATTTCTTCTGTAACTGTCTGTTCTTTGATTTGTCTAATGTCGTAGAAATTGGCGAGTTACTATTCATCTTATGAAATTTCAGATCTTCTATCTTTGTATACTACTGTTTCTTAGGTCTTTGATTTGTATGTCCCTTGAACAAGGTTTATCAAACGTCGGCTTCGAAGTATGTGCTCTCCGAATATTATGTGTTGTCTGTTGTTGTTTTTGTTGTCAGTGATAATGTTGTAACATTTGTTTCTTCATCTAGTTTCATATTTAATTTTTACATTTGGTACGTAAATTTAAACAACAAATTGATTCGAGAAATTAGATATAGACAGTCCATGTTTTTAGGCCTGTATGGACCAGAATGCCCTGGTATCGCCTACCACAGAGAGCCACACAGAAAAAGTATAGTGAGTACAAGGCAAGAGGAAGACCACGCAAAAGATGGAGCGACTGCATCAAGAACAGCCTTACGAACATGAATATCAGCTTACAAAGTGCTTTAAAACAAGCACATACAAGATCACTACGTTTCACCCCAACACTTCTATAAAGAAGTCAATGGTGGAAGAGAAGAAGAATGGAGAAGAAATTAAGTTGAAAATTTGGTGACAACTTGCAACTTGATGTGAGAATAGCAAGGGAGTATTTTATCATGCTTATCTTTATCTAGTGTAGCCATACGTCCTCATTTCACGAGTAAATCTGAGCGTCCGCAAAGAATTTTGGAAATTCGTAAATTTATCCGCAATTTTACAAGACAAAATTAACACTCTGTCAGCGACAGTTTGTGGTAATCACGGGGTAACTACGTAAAATTTGGTTTTCTAACTTGGCACTCGAAACAGAATCTACAATCTTTGGACAAACTAGTTTCATAAGAGCAAACAAAACATTCATGCACATTCGTGCGCTTTTCTCTTTTATAAATGTTAGTTCATTCATTTTTATGTCTTCAAAATTAGTTAACACACATGATGACCTAAGGAGAAAATGGCGGTGGGTCAGTGGGTAGGAAGACATAGTTAAATGTCACTAGACCAGCGCTTGAGTAGAACCAGCAAGAAAAACGGAAAACGATAAATTTGCTTCCAACTCGCAGGTCGGCTGGGGACAGTCAAAGGCTAACGGAGAGCAGGCCCAGTAAAAGCTGGTTGAAATCAGACACGTCGCCGAAGGACAAGCGCTAGAGCTCCAAATGGTACTGAAGATATTATGCAAAAAAACCGTGTTGGCTAAGGTTGTTTATATATCACAATAAGCAGTGGCGGCTCGTCATTAAGGGCCAGTGGGGCCGAGCCCCACCAAAAATAATGTCTAACATGTATTTATTATTTTATAAATTAAAATATAACAACCAAAAACCATGATTTATCCGGAAAAAAATGCCTGGCCCCACCGACAAAAATGATCACGAGACGCCACTGACAATAAGAATGATAAAAATTGCCACAAAGAACGAACGCAAGAGGGCTAGAGAGAGAGAGAGAGAGAGAGAGAGAGAGAAGAGAGAGAAGAGAACAAGAAAGAAGGCAGAAAAACGATAACATTGTTTAACCATAAAAGTCAATGATCTGAATCATCGTAAAAACGTGATGTGACTTGATTGAAAACTGTAGGAGTAATGACATGTATTCTGAAATCATCGTAAAAACGTGATGTGACTTGATTGAAAACTGTAGGAGTAATGACATGTATTCTGAAATCATCGTAAAAACGTGATGTGACTTGATTGAAAACTGTAGGAGTAATGACATGTATTCTGAAATCATCGTAAAAACGTGATGTGACTTGATTGAAAACTGTAGAGAATGACATGTATTCTGAAATCATCGTAAAAACGTGATGTGACTTGATTGAAAACTGTAGGAGTAATGACATGTATTCTGAAATCATCGTAAAAACGTGATGTGACTTGATTGAAAACTGTAGGAGTAATGACATGTATTCTGAAATCATCGTAAAAACGTGATGTGACTTGATTGAAAACTGTAGAGAATGACATGTATTCTGAAATCATCGTAAAAACGTGATGTGACTTGATTGAAAACTGTAGGAGTAATGACATGTATTCTGAAATCATCGTAAAAACGTGATGTGACTTGATTGAAAACTGTAGGAGTAATGACATGTATTCTGAAATCATCGTAAAAACGTGATGTGACTTGATTGAAAACTGTAGGAGTAATGACATGTATTCTGAAATCATCGTAAAAACGTGATGTGACTTGATTGAAAACTGTAGGAGTAATGACATGTATTCTGAAATCATCGTAAAAACGTGATGTGACTTGATTGAAAACTGTAGGAGTAATGACATGTATTCTGAAATCATCGTAAAAACGTGATGTGACTTGATTGAAAACTGTAGGAGTAATGACATGTATTCTGAAATCATCGTAAAAACGTGATGTGACTTGATTGAAAACTGTAGGAGTAATGACATGTATTCTGAAATCATCGTAAAAACGTGATGTGACTTGATTGAAAACTGTAGGAGTAATGACATGTATTCTGAAATCATCGTAAAGTGATTGACGTTGAAAACTGTGATGCTGTACTTCTGAAATTCTAAAAACGTGTGCTTGATTGAAAACGTAATGACATGTATTCTGAAATCATCGTAAAAACGTGATGTGACTTGATTGAAAACTGTAGGAGTAATGACATGTATTCTGAAATCATCGTAAAAACGTGATGTGACTTGATTGAAAACTGTAGGAGTAATGACATGTATTCTGAAATCATCGTAAAAACGTGATGTGACTTGATTGAAAACTGTAGGAGTAATGACATGTATTCTGAAATCATCGTAAAAACGTGATGTGACTTGATTGAAAACTGTAGGAGTAATGACATGTATTCTGAAATCATCGTAAAAACGTGATGTGACTTGATTGAAAACTGTAGGAGTAATGACATGTATTCTGAAATCATCGTAAAAACGTGATGTGACTTGATTGAAAACTGTAGGAGTAATGACATGTATTCTGAAATCATCGTAAAAACGTGATGTGACTTGATTAAAACTGTAGGAAGTAATGCATGTATTCTGAAATCATCGTAAAACGTATGTGACTTGATTGAAAACTGTAGGAGTAATGACATGTATTCTGAAATCATCGTAAAAACGTGATGTGACTTGATTGAAAACTGTAGGAGTAATGACATGTATTCTGAAATCATCGTAAAAACGTGATGTGACTTGATTGAAAACTGTAGGAGTAATGACATGTATTCTGAAATCATCGTAAAAACGTGATGTGACTTGATTGAAAACTGTAGGAGTAATGACATGTATTCTGAAATCATCGTAAAAACGTGATGTGACTTGATTGAAAACTGTAGGAGTAATGACATGTATTCTGAAATCATCGTAAAAACGTGATGTGACTTGATTGAAAACTGTAGAAGTAATGCATGTATTCTGAAATCATCGTAAAAACGTGATGTGACTTGATTAAAACTTAGAAGTAATAACATGTATTCTAAATCATCGTAAAAACGTGATGTGACTTGATTGAAAACTGTACGGAGAACTGACAATGATGATCTGAAATCATCGTAAAAACGTGATGTGACTTGATTGAAAACTGTAGGAGTAATGACATGTATTCTGAAATCATCGTAAAAACGTGATGTGACTTGATTGAAAACTGTAGGAGTAATGACATGTATTCTGAAATCATCGTAAAAACGTGATGTGACTTGATTGAAAACTGTAGGAGTAATGACATGTATTCTGAAATCATCGTAAAAACGTGATGTGACTTGATTGAAAACTGTAGGAGTAATGACATGTATTCTGAAATCGTAAAGATAGCACAGTTTTTATTTGATATTCCAGCACACAATGCTTCGGTAGAAATACTATTTTTTTCAAATGTCCAAATATACTACAGGCCCAAATGTACAAATGAGAGAAATCGTCTTAGTGTGGATTCAGTCAAGTCAACTTCACTTGTAAAATTAAATTTCAAACACTTCACATGCAGGCAATTTTATGGACATTTGATGCAAAAGAAAAACATTCTAAAAAAGATCACCCACTGTGAAGATGAGATATATGCTTGACCTTCTGTCACTACACTCCTGTCATGCAATCGCCCAAACCAAGGCAAATATGCGGGTTACTGCGGATAAGAGACATCCACTACACAAGAAACACTAATGATGTTAAGAGCACGAGAATCAAGCGTGGCATGTCGTGGATGGCCCAGGCTGAAAGAACAATTGGCCAGGTGACTACGGTTGCGACCCTACCAAAAGGGGAAGAATGGACCCCAACAGATGGTAGCATGACCAACTATCTCAACGTTATCATTACTCTTGGAAGAGAATGTAGAGATTGGGGCAACATGAAGGCTGATCTCGCAGTTAAGCAGCTGATAGAAGATAATGCAAGGGATGATGATGTTGTTGTATATACCGATGGGTCGGTTCATCGTGGTGAGAAGTCCAGCTGGGGTTTCTTGGCTAATGCGCATGGTAGGGTTGTTGCAGAGCGAAGTGTGGCATACAGGACTACTTCTAGTATGAGGATGGAGGTTGAGGATTGAGGTTGAGGCCGTTACTGCTGCTCTCCATTGGCTCTCTGGGACTTCATTTACTGGGGCCGTTGTTGTATCTGACTCTCAGTCTATGCTTCACAAGATCCAGATGGGCAGGTTTCGGTATGAGTGGATGTCGTCTATAGAAGTTTCTAACCTCCAGAGGATTACGTCGATATACTGTCCTGGGCGTGCGGGTGTTTACGGTAATGAAAGAGCGGACAAGCTTGCATCAACAGCATCGATTGTTGGGGAGTTAAAGATGGATAAGGGGATGTTCTTCGGTCTCTTCGCGACTGTCTGTTTGATGAGGACACTAAAATCGATGTTGAATCGATCAAACGATTTAGGTTGTTTAGAGTTACCCGTTGTACAAGTCGAACTGGATGCCTGAGAGGCAGAGTGAGAGGTGTGTTTAATCAGCGAGCCACGGAACCATCAGTATGCATACTCTTCGATATCTGTTGGGAGACTGAGCACCTATGGGTCTGCCCGTAGTGCAATGACGTCAGTTCAGTAACCAATAACCAATCTTCAAAATTGGTTTGGCGCTTAGAAGAGGAAATATAAAAATTGTCAAAGTTGAACTTAATAAGGAATATAGTAAAAATAATTTTAAAAAAGTAAATGATAGTACAATAAATTTTACAGTATCTATGACTGGACAAAGTAAACACACAAAGAAAACATCACAGATGTAAGATCTGATTGTTTCATCACGAGTAGCCTGGTTCTACTTGATCACTGTCAGTTTTGTGTCTTGGAACTGGGATTTGATTATCAATGATACAGAATGCTAGAACATCATGGACTAAGAAGAAATAAAGGTATAAAGTTATCTTTCTTGTCTTTTTCTTTCTCCAATTCTGTTTTGCTCACACTAATTAGGCCAAGAAGTGATTTCTAAAACGGGCCTTTGTGTGCGCTTCGTAGATAGCGTCTTTCGTTGTCTCTGTTATCTCTGAGGGCATCTTTTGCGTGACCTGCCTTTTGTTTTGCACGCATTGTATCGGAGCAGCATTGCTCTTTGAGGTGCACTGTCTGTTGGTAATCTGCTTATGTGGCCGAATCATTTTATTTGTTGTTTCTTGATGAAGGTTAGTATCGATGATGTACCCACTTTTTTCCTGATGTCTTCATTTCTCAACCAGTCTCTTCTTGTTACACCTAGCATTCGGCATATACAGTATAAAGTATATAAAGATATACAGTATATAGTATATTATAAAGATGGTGAGACGGAAGTGTGTGGAGGTACTGGTACAGACAGGGATCAAAGAAGTAACCTTCATTTTTGTCCCTGGACACGCATGAGTCAGGAGTAATGAACGAGCTGACAGATTGGTATCCGAGGTATTGGAGCCACAGTATCCGAGGGCTACAATGGACCGAAAGGACATTCTTAACGCACAGAGAGAGTCTTTTCGAACAGAAGAGTTTCAGGGTTGCGAGTCCCACTCGCTGACCAGATTGAGAGAGATGGGTGTCAAGATTGGTGCAGCCGTAAAGAACGGCATACCAAATATGCAAAGAGACTGATTAATCAACATCGGACTGGCGTGTTGGGCCGCTGGACGCTACTGGATTTGCCGAGGCGGAGATCGGAGCACCTATGGACATGTCTGGAGATGAGCTATGATGAATATGTATTGATAACTAATATTATAAAGATATAAAGTATAAATACATTATAAAATATAAAGTATATAGATATAAAAAAATTATAAAGATATAAAGTATATATATATTATAAAGATATAAAGTATATAATATTATAAAGATATAAAGTATATAGTATATTAAAGATATAAAGTATATATATTATAAAGATATAAAGTATATAAATATTATAAGATATATATATATTATACAAATATAAAGTATATAGTATATTATAAAGATATAAAGAAATAACGAAGAAATAGACATCCTACAAGACCTGACACATAAACAGTACCGTGTACGCAAACTGAAATATTGTGGTACAATAAACGTCCCAGTATCATTTAGTGTACAGTAATGAGGTCATGTTTCTGTAAGATGAGGCAGGAGACGACAAAGTTAATGGTGGCAATCATTAAACATTAAACAAATTTTGAACATGACGTTGGAGGAAGCGAGAGAACTTGCTTGATATCGAGTTAGTTTTAAGTGGGTTGGGATTTTTTTCCCTTTCGCCCGCTATGAATTCAGGCGATGCCATGGCGCTTAATGGGGCGCCACTTACTGATTTCTGTGTGAAGGATTACTTCCTTATCACCAGCGTCCCTTGCCATTCAGGCAAGCATTACTCCGACTTCAGAAGTTCTTGTAATTTCGACCCCCGAGTAAAGAACCATGCTCTAATGTAGTTCAACCACGCACCAATGTACACTGACAATATTTGGTTTCGAACACCAGAGCTTCCACGACTCGTGGTCACTAACGCAGAGTACTATCAACGTCGTAATCTGCGACCACGTGAGCTGTGATGAGAGTCACGTTCTGCCAAGAAAAAAAAGCCCGCCAGATGAGAATGATTTTCACTCTTTTTTAAATCACAGGTTATTCACTTATATTGCTCTTCAAATAAACATTGTACATGTATTAGGAGCTCCCGAAAAAATAGACAAACACAGGATTCGAACCACTTACCCTCATTTCTTATGACACCCATCGCCTAGCCTAGCAATACGAGCGTCTTCACGAACACAATCAGCGAGTCATTCGAATGGTTGTGTGCGTAAGGACGCTGTATTGCTAGCTAGGCGATTGGTGTCGTAAGAGATGAGGGTAAGTGGTTCGAGTCCCGTGTTTGTCTATTTGTTTTTCGGAAGCTCTTAATACCTGTACACTGTTTATTGTTGATCATATTGTTGCTTCGGTGCTTCCTCTGGGGCTCTTGCAAAAAACTCCTTGTTCTCACTTATCCTGAAAGTTTACAATTCTCTGACGTATTCTCAAGGTTGCATAAAGCTTATTTTACTTTGACTGTCTCTCTCTACACGTCTCACATTCTCCATATACAATCATATCACCACTGTCTATGATCATCTATTAACACGACACCACCTAATATCTGATATATTATATGTTTTTGGCTGAAATCGGATGCATGTGTCCTAAGCGTGTAGAAGTCAATGCGTTTAGGGGCCTACCAAACCAATGTGCAACGTATACACGTTCTTGGTAAAGATCAAACAAATCACAAATAGTGATTAAAATTGGTCGTAAAGAACGAATCGAAAGAAGAAGAAGATTATATGTTTGATTTGATTAGTTTCTTTTGGGGAAACCTGACAGACCTGAAGCTGACTGCCCAGTTTGTGGGCCACAGTAAATTAAGCGCATGACCAGAGATCGCTGAAGAAGATTAGTTTATGTTGTTGACTTAATGCCGAATATTATATTTTCAAAATTTTTTTGTTTTAGAATTTAAGTTGAATGACTACATAATTATAATTAAGTCATTTTTGTTTGAAATGTAATTTTTAAATAGTTTTCTTTTTTTTAAAAACCCGCTGTGTTGGCACAACTTGATACTAGAAGGAATATATCCATTTCTGTTGTCATCAGATTAAAAAAAAATTACTATCGTCCTTATAATATTTGATCTATTGGAAAATGTCATCGACACCCGATATCTTGCAAAGCTGGACAGTCGTTAGTAAGCAACCAGATTTCATACCATGGGGTGTTATAGAGAACACGGTGTTAGGTCATTTTTTCTTCTTTGACCAGCGGAATACATTGGTTGATTTGGTTATAATATCACCGCAGATTTTACTTCCCAGTTATTCAATCAAATGATACACGAAAAGAGAGAAGAGACAGACAGAGCAGAGATAGAGATAGAGGATAGATAGAGGCGAGACGGAGATAGGAAGTAGAAGAAAGACCAGAAAGATAGGAGGAGAGTGCGAGAGACCGAGTAGGAGAAGAGAGCATGAAGAGAGACAGAAGGCAGAGAGAGAGGACTAGAAAAGAGAGAGGGAGGAGAGTACAAGGGCATCGAATAAAAATATTTTGACTCTACTCGTCTAGAGCAGTATATATTACTATAAATGGAAAATAGAGAGAGATAGATAGAGAGTGAGATAGAGTAGAGAGAGAGAGAGAGAGAGATAGAGAGATAAGAGTAATAGAAGATGTAGATCGTATATAGCTACAAAGGGAAGGAGAAGAAGATGAGACAGAAGAGACAGAGAGGAAGAGAGAGGAGACGAGAGAGAGAGAGAGAGACAGACAGAGAGACAGAGAGAGACAGAGACAGAGAGAGACAGAGACAGAGAGACAAGGAGAGGAGACAGAGAGAGGCAGAGAGAGAGACAGAGAGAGACAGAGAGAGACAGAGAGGAGACGGAGAGAGAGACAGAGAGAGACAGAGAAGAAGAGAGAGAGACAGAGAGAGACAGTAGAGAGAGACAGAGAGAGAGAGAGAGAGACAAGATGAGAGAGAGAGACAGAGAGGAGACAGAGAGAGACAGAGAGAGACAAGAGAGAGAGAGAGAAGAGACAGAGAGAGAAGAGAGTATACAAAAGAGCAAGCGTAGAAAGAAAGCAGTAATATGTCATGATGAATATCCAATGGCGAGGAGAAAGAGAGAGCAGAGAGAGACAGAGAGAGACAGAGAGGAGAGGAGAAGACAAGGTGAGAAGAGAAGAGAACAGAAGAGACAGAGAGAGACAGAAGAGGAGACAGAGAAGAGGAACAGAGAGACAGAGAGAGACAGAGAGGAGACAGAGAGAGACAGAGAGAGACAGAAGAGACAGAGAGACAAGCAGAGAGAACAGAGAGTGGGAGACAGAGAGAGCAGAGGGAGACAGAGAGTACAGGAGAGACAGAGATAGAGACAGAGAGAGACAGAGAGAGACAGAGACAGAGAGAGACAGAGAGAGAGAGAGAGAGAGACAGAGAGAGAGACAGAGAGACACAGAGAGTGAGACAGAGAGAGACAGAGAGAGAAAGAGAGACAGAGACACAGAGAGAAGAGAAAGGACAGAGAGAGAAAAGAGTATGTATTACATCAAAATGTTTAGCAATTGTCGTTGAGAACATGAACACTTCAATATTTGTTGTCTATTGATGACATTATCTTCTTATACTGGCGATGTGAAGCAAAACAAGATTAAAGAAAAGCAGAAGAAAGAAGAAGAAAGAAGAAGAAAATTGATGACATTTCACTGGTTGCTATTGATACTTGCAACTAATTTCGTAATCAACAACATTTTTATCACAGAACTTGGTTATGTCTCCAGTACGTTTGAGTAACTGTCATTTGTATTTTAAACCCCATTAAGAAATGATTTCTTGTTGATTTACCAGAATGTTTAGACATCCGCTATAGCATAGTGGTTAGAACGTTTTAATCTTAGGTGTGCGGTCCCAGGATAAAATATTCCAGAGTGAGTCCCCCAGACAATAACAGCTCTCAGATCGATCAAGTTTCAGTTGGGTATCAGAGAAAATTTGGGAAGTAAAGGTAGCCGACGTTGTGTGGACTCCCATCTCCCATCTCCCATCGTATACTTTTGGTCAAAGAAAAAAACAGGATTATCACTGTATTTCCAATAAACCTCATAGTATGAAAATATGTTCTTTACTTACTATTACATTTGTGATTTAAATCAGTTAACTAGATACTCCACCACTATTTTGTGATTTAAAGCAGATAATTAGCCACTCTGCCCACTCTTTTGTGATTTAAAGCAGATAATTAGCCACTCCGCCCACTCTTTTGTGATTGAAAGCAGATAATTAGCCACTGTACCTCCTTTGTGATTTAGCAGATAATTAGCCACTGTACTCATTCATTCATTCACAGGCCTCTTTGTCTCAGGAGACAATAAGTCTTGCGTCACGTAGTATGTTATGCGCTGAATCACGTTTCTTGTGGCTGTAATGGCCTATTCTGGAGTGACAATCCTTGCCACAGTTGCTGCAGGTAAAACTGGAAACTAGAGCTGATACATAGGATGTTATCTCTGTGCTCTCTTTTGCCTCCACATGTGATGTTGTTTTTCTTCTTTTCTTTTTGAGCCGCCCTCACTGCCGCTCGCCAATCTTGCCTGTCTATATTATAAGTGCACGTATTCCCAAAACAATAGGGAAAGTTAGTGAATCTGTATATCTTGTAAGCAAAGTTTCAACAGAAGAAGATTTGGAAAAGAATGTAACATAAACAAACTGAGCTTTAAAATTGCCTACAAATATATAGAGATAAAAAGATTGTTTGAAAATCAAATTCTGAATATACCGATGTAACATTCTCGGAAAATTGATACAGAAAAACGAATGATGGGAAATGACTGCAGGCATAACATTTAAATAAGAGATATTTCAAAATCAGCGTCTTAGGAGATTCCTGTGATTATTTTAAATAGAAAGGATTACACATAATGAACTGCAGAGCAAATCTAATTGTATGTTGCTGGCAACCCCGTTTAGAGAAGAATATGTAGACTGATAGGATATGTATATCGGTGTCGAATGACACCAGACACTGTGACAAAGACTGATGGATATTATCGGTGTCGAATGACACAGACATTACAAAACACAAAATAGAAGACATTAACAAAAGAAACCGCCAGAAAACTACAGACTTTCATAAATGGATGTTTACGTAGAATAGAGGGACTTAGATGGTATGATAAGATTACAAACGAAAAACTCAGAGAAAAAACTGAGCGGATACCAGTGGAGAAAGAGCTCAGGAAGAGACGCTGGCGAGGGATAGGACATACATTGAGAAGACCGACCGAAAGCATTGCAAGACAGGCACTGTTGTGGAACCTCCAGGAAAAGAGGAGTAAGGGAAGGCCTAGACAGACCTGGAGAAGAGAGCTGGAGGCTGATATTAAAAGGATAGGTAAAACATAGAAAGAGTTGGAAGGGATGGCAAGAGAGATGAAGAGCTGGAAGAAGTTTGTTGAAGACCTGTGCTCCGTTGGAGTTGAAAGGTGAAGAAGAAGAAGTAGAAATTAGAACTTTTAGATGAACTTCATGAATCAAAGTGAGAGAGATACAATTAGAAATAAAGAGATTAAAACATAAATTTTGAATTAAACCAGTCATTCAATTCATAAAAGAAAAACATATTAAATGGTTTGGTCACCTGACAAGAATACTCAGGTATAATCACAGCCAGCTCTAATATTGGGCCGCATAACTGACAGGGAAAACTCTGACCTAGCTTGAGTTGGGGGGCTGGATTTTATATACGTTTGATAGAACACTGCACGCTTTTTGCAATTTTACTCAATTCTACGAGTCTATGGTTATTTATTGATGAAAAATATTAATAATACCGATATTCCTTTTTATTAAACTTAACATGTTACATAATATAATATTGATTTAGCATTTTGTGTTGATTTTAAAATGAATTGTGTATATACAAAATACTGGAATACGAGGTCACGTGACGGTTATGGTTTTATTTCCTAGAATATTTACCTGAGTCTTCTTGCCGTATGAGTTTGTAGTTGGCTGTGGTATAATCAACCACGGATAGCTACATTGAAAAAAGTATAATGCATACAAAACCAGAGAAAGAATACACGAATACTATGGAGTGGCGGCATCAAGAATAACTTTAGAGAAATGAATACCATCTTCCAAAATACACTAGACAAATCGCATAAAATATCCTTACTATTTCTCATAACACATCGATTGATCGATTGATTGATTGATAGGACAATTATCATCGCACTTCGGTAAGTAACCATGTACTCCGATATCTGTCTTACATTTTTTTTTCTGATTCAGAAACACTTGAGCTTTTCAGCTCTTGGGCTCGGTGCCATAGACATCGTAACCCTTCGTTTCGGTGCCATAAACACCGTAAATCTGGGGAATCTGTGGCTTTTCTGCCATCCCGCGGAATTGAACTCGCACACACAGAAGGATAGTCACCCGTAGTCCAACGCGCTACGAACACGATGGGCAGACGGGCAATCTGTCTTACATAGGAACATCTCAACGGCAGAGCACGAACTCCATAACATCGGCGAGGTTTCCTGATGTAATTTAGAAGATGGTAAAAATATTGTGTAGGAATTTCTATTTTAAATATTTCTAATGAATTTTTCCCGGGCAGAGGATTTCCAGCTTGCTCTTCTCGATATTCATCTCTCAAGGGTTCTTTACGTCTCCAAAAAAAAGGAGGGTGAGGAGGGTTTAAAGCCGAAGGATTGACTTCATTACACCATGATTTTACCCCATAAGGCTCGGTCCCTTTCCGCAGAAATGACACGCCACCTGCCAAGAGTATTGCACAAAGCACGAACTCCGTAGCTCCGGCACCAATTCTAGGGGCTCTGAAAAAAATGCACTCGTGAACAGAACGGCGCGGTCGGATTCAGACCCGCGACCTTCAACTTTCAAGGTAATGGCGTAACCACCTAGCCACAGACACCCCGATAGTATACTAGAAACTCAATCTCACCTACACTGAATCAGGGATCTCTAGAAATTATGGTACGAGGAGTAAACCAAGTATCTTTGGACGAGAGACCAGCACTTAACCTTTAACATCTACACCACCTAACATCTAAACCACCTAACATCTAAACCACCTAACATCTGACTGAAGTACAATGGAGGAGAGACCAGCACTAAACCACCTAACATCTGACTGAAGTACAATGGAGGAGAGACCAGCACTAAACCACCTAACATCTGACTGAAGTACAATGGAGGAGAGACCAGCACTAAACCACCTAACATCTGACTGGAGTACAATGGACGAGAGACCAGCACTAAACCACCTAACATCTGACTGAAGTACAATGGACGAGAGACCAGCACTAAACCACCTAACATCTGACTGAAGTACAATGGACGAGAGACCAGCACCAAACCACCTAACATCTGACTGAAGTACAATGGACGAGAGACCAGCACTAAACCACCTAACATCTGACTGAAGTACAATGGATGAAGAGAAGAAGAAGAACTAGGTAAGACCTAATTAAACCTAGACCTAATTAGAGCATATGCTAGCGAGAGTTGGAAAATGACTAAAGATATAGAAAGCAAGTTGAATGCATTTGAAAATAGATGTCTGCGAAAAATAATGAATATAAAATGGAACGAATTCAGAAGTGTTGAAATCAGAGATATGTCTGGTCAACCACTAGTGACAACTGTTATAAGAAAGAAAAGATGGAGACATGTTGGGCACACCTTGAGGAGAAATGATCAACGAATATCAAAGCAGGCATTGCAGTGGGATGCAAAGGGTTCAAGAAGAGAGGTCGACCTAAGGAGACCCTGAAACGAACTTTGCTGAGAGAGGCAGGAAATATCGGTCTCAGTTCCATGGAGGAGATTGAGCAAGTTGCCCAGGATAGAGCAGTATGAAGAAATTACTTGCAGGCCCTATGTAACGTATAACGGTACGAGAGGAATTATTATTATTATTATTAATTAGACCTAGACCTAATTAGATAGAAGAAACACATTTAAACAAAATTACAACAATGAATAAAGACGCTGGGAATCTAAAGAATAATTGAAAATAAAGATGTGTTTGTCAGAAACCAAAGTATGTTTTACACGAGAGAACAAATTGAATACAAAAGTATTTTGTTTGTGCATATTTAATGACAGAAGCACTTCTCACTATGAAGGAGTATCTTCTACCAGTCTGTCAGCACATGAGAACACCGGTATTCCACGCGCCATTTCCACGCACGGATTCCTAGATGGCGCGTGCTCAGCTCATATGAAGCGAAGTCTTCTTTTTTGACTGCGTGGTTTTCTTTCTGTAGCTTTACCGGATAGTAAATCCTAATTATTGTAACATAGAAACACATATTACATGATTGTTACATTAGTGCACTCTGTGATTATATCAGATGTCAGGTGAGTACTTCAGTTGTATACCAACTTTTCGTGTACTTTAATCATAGTACAATACTTGTAGTAAACAGCGCAATACTTACATATATCAGATTCATCATAGATTTTTCTGGAAGAAATATATTATTCTTTGCTTTTTTCTTGTATAAATATACTATTCTTTTTTATTTATTGAATAAGTATATCATTCTTTTATTTTCTTGTGTATCAATCTTTTACTTTCTTGTATATCAATCTTTTACTTTCTTGTATATCATTCTTTGATTTTCTGAATAAGTATATCATTCTTTTATTTTCTTGTGTATCAATCTTTTACTTTCTTGTATATCAATCTTTTACTTTCTTGTATATCAATTTTACTTTCTTGTATATCAATCTTTATTTCTTGATATCATCTTTATTTCTTGTATATCAATCTTTTATTTCTTGTATATCAATCTTTACTTTCTTGTATATCAATCTTACTTTCTTTATATCAATCTTTTATTTTTGTATATCATTCTTTTATTTTCTTGTATATCAATCTTTTACTTTCTTGTATATCAATCTTTTACTTTCTTGTATATCATTCTTTTATTTTCTTGTATATCATTCTTTTATTTTCTTGTATATCAATCTTTTACTTTCTTGTATATCAATCTTTTACTTTCTTGTATATCAATCTTTTACTTTCTTGTATATCATTCTTTGATTTTCTGAATAAGTATATCATTCTTTATTTTTCTTGTGTATCAATCTTTTATTTTCTTGTATATCAATCTTTTACTTTCTTGTATATCAATCTTTTATTTTCTTAAGTATATCATTCTTTTATTTTCTTGTTATCAATCTTTTATTTCTTGTATATCAATCTTTTACTTTCTAATAAGTATATCAATTCTTTTACTTTTCTTGTTATCCATCTTTTACTTTTTTGTATATCATTCTTTTATTTTCTTGTATATCATTCTTTTATTTTCTTGTATATCATCTTTTATTTTTGTATATCATTCTTTATTTTCTTAGTATATCATTCTTTTACTTTCTTGTATATCATCTTTTATTTCTTGTATATCATTCTTTTATTTTCTTGTATATCATTCTTTTATTTTCTTGTATATCATTCTTTAATTTTCTTGTATATCACTTTTTTATTTTCTTTGTATATCTATTCTTGTTATCATTTATTTCTTGTATATCATTCTTTTATTTTCTTGTATATCATTCTTTTATTGTCTTGTATATACTTTTTTTTTCTTGTATATCATTCTTTATTTCTTGTATATCTTTTAATTTTTCTTGTATACATTCTTTTTTCTTGTATATCATTCTTTCATTTTCTTGTATATCATTCTTTTTATTTTCTTGTATATACTTATTCTGTTTTCGTGTATATCATTCTTTTATTGTATTGCATATCAAACTTTTATTTTCTGAATAAGTATATCATTCTGTCATTTTTGTAAAATAAGTATATCATGTTTTTTCTTGTTTAAGGATATAATTGTTTTATTTTTTGTTGAAGTATATCATTTTTCTCCTGTTTAAACATGTCCTTCTTTTAATTTCCTGAATAAGTGTATCATAAATTGTCAAAACAGAAGTGACCACCATAGATTTCAACAACCCTACACCAGTAAGACTAGGAAAGCTGGAAATGATATCAATATATATATATATATTCACATATTTATTAGTATCAAGAACATGATAAATAAAGATAACAGTAGTTTTGGCCAATCTAAAGAAGATTAGGAGATATTCCCAGTGTAACGTTAAAATCTCATACAAGACTCGATGAACATGCTTCAAAGGATTGAATTTGGAAGTCTACGCGCGGAATGGGTGGATAACATTCGGAGGTTACATCTCAAGACAATGACTTGGCTGTACACACTTGGACATACTAGAGTGCAGGGAAACGAACGAGTTGACTTTTGTTTTGCAAACAGTGCTCCGACTCATGCTGGCAGAATTATGGACAGTGCCGATGTTATCAGTGCGTTGTTCGTTCATTTATGTGATATAGGCGAGTCTCAGACACTGGAACAGAGTCCGAGAATTAAGAGTTAAGTTTGGACGTGGTAGAGAGAGAAGATTTAGTAATCAACTTCTCATGGGTACGTGAGCAAATGGACTTTAGGGTGGCTGCTGCAGCGGAGGACAGAGCACGTTTGGGAATGTCCAATGCGACATGACGTCGTCGATTGAATAAAATAAAATAAAATATTATAAAAACAAATTCAATGAAAGATATATGAGAACTGTGTATCGCATTTTGTTTTACTTTTGTATGAATCTCTTTCTCTCTCGCGATCACTGCTCAGACAGATGTACCAGACCTCCCCATAAATTCTATTCATGTGGAAATCTGATTCATGCAGCCTTGGCATTTGTGTGTTTTACGTCACATCTTCAGCACCATATGGAGCTCTGGTGCTTATCCTTCGGCGATGTGTCCGGTTTCAGCCAGCGTTTACTCGGTTCGCTCTCCGTTCTGTAGCCACCTAGTGTTTTTTGCGGTGTGGGGTAGCTAGCCCCACGCCCAACCTTCTTGGTCGCCTCTTACGACATCCGTGGCAGGTAACAGTGGTTCTATTCTGTACACCTCATTTTGGGCCCAGGTAACCATTCGGACGAGTATGAATCTGATTGCCGGAGAACAACACAAAAGGAAACATTTAGACTGTCTGCGTTCCATACAACCTTTCTAATAGACATTTTCAGAATATCTTGGCATTCATAAACATAGCAAAAAATAACTACTCAACAGGTGCATTCTGGAGGAAGCACACACACAGTGGTAAAAGGTAGACGATGGAACTGGACAAGACAGAAGGAATCCAGAGAGAATTATGAGAACTGTCATGCATTGGACATCGGAGCGGCATACCAAGTTAAACCTGTTAGAGAACAGTTAAATAGAACATGAACAATGAAATAGGACATGAACAATGAAATAGAACATGAACAATGAAATAGGACATGAACAGTGTAATAGGACATGAACAATGAAATAGAACATGAACAATGAAATAGAACATGAACAATGAAATAGGACATGAACAATGAAATAGAACATGGACAATGAAATAGGACATGAACAGTGTAATAGGACATGGACAGGGAAATAGGACATGGACAGGGAAATAGGACATGGACAGTGAAATAGGACATGGACAGTAAATGTGAAATAGGACATGGACAATGAAATAGAACATGAACAATGAAATAGAACATGGACAATGTAAATTAGTCATGAACCTCCATGGGAATGTTGGTTTCTAGCCATACACGATGGAAAAACTTGGTTGTTGCCATACAGGAATCCACAACGGGTACCGGCTATTGACAGTCCCTGTAGAAAAAAGTAGATAAAGAAGTAATTCTCTCATTTTCTAGAATAAGTATACCCAGTGGCGGTTCGTCAGTAAGGGCCAGCGGGGCAGGACCCCACCAAAAATAATGTATAACGTGTATTTATTATCTTATAAATTAAAATATAGTTACCAAAAACCATGATTTATCCGGAAAAATTTGTCTGGCCCCACCAACAAAAATGATACGAGCAGCCACTGAGTATACCATATATTCTCTCATTTTCTAGAATAAGTATAACATATATTCTCTCATTTTCTAGAATAAGTATAACATATATTCTCTCATTTTCTTAATACAAACTCTCAAAATAAACATAATTTATTTTAATAAATTCTTCAAATATAAAATTTCAATACATTTTATCTCGCAATGTGTATGAAATAAATTCGTTAATGAACACTCCCCACTGACTGTATTGATAATTAGTTACTCAAATCGACCACACGGTCCTCAGGGCAGACCTATAAGTGCACAGTTTTTCAACAGATACCATAAGGAATTCATGCTTATGGTTCTCGTTGCTCGCTGATTACACTTGTTTTTCATTTGTTTTCTTACGTGAATCCTGTTTTATTTATTTTCACATGAACTCTATACACTTGGAAATTGAAATAAGAAAGACGAGATTTACCTTATGGGAACCATCGGGCAACAGCATAATAAAAATTATTATGTCATTAAATGAATACACCGGAGAAAGGGGGAGTGTTTCTGTGGTGAATTGGTTAAGCAGTTACATGCTCGCCTGCCCAGCCTGTTCGTAGCACGTTGGACGACGAGTGGCAAGCCTCTGTGAGTGCGGTTCAATTCCGCGGACTGGCAGAAAAACCACAGTTTCTCCAGATTTGCGGTGTTTGTGGCACCAAACCGAAGGGTTACGATGTCCATGGCACCGAACCGAAGAGCTGAAAGCTCAAGTGCTTCTGGATCGAAAAAAAAAAAGAAAAGCAGTTACATTGCATTCTGAAGTTTGTGTGATCGAAACAGGATCTGGTTGCTCGGTTAAAGTGTACACTGTTGTTTGGTGTTAGGGTTATGAAGTTTGTACTTTATGCAATACTCGTGGCAGGTACTGTGACATTTCTGCAAAGAGTGACCAATCCATATAGGAAATCCAGTACAAGATGTCACTCTTTCACTTCAAGATCCATCTTTGTGCAATACTCGTGGCAGGTGCTGTGACATTTCTGCAAAGAGTGACCAATCCATATAGGAAATCCAGTACAAGATGTCACTCTTTCACTTCAAGATCCATCTTTGTGCAATACTCGTGGAAGGTGCTGTGACATTTCTGCAAAGAGTGACCAATCCATATAGGAAATCCAGTACAAGATGTCACTCTTTCACTTCAAGATCCATCTTTGTGCAATACTCGTGGCAGGTGCTGTGACATTTCTGCAAAGAGTGACCAATCCATATAGGAAATCCAGTACAAGATGTCACTCGTTAACTTCAAGATCCATCTTTGTGCAATACTCGTGGCAGGTGCTGTGACATTTCTGCAAAGAGTGACCAATCCATATAGGAAATCCAGTACAAGATGTCACTCGTTAACTTCAAGATCCATCTTTGTGCAATACTCGTGGCAGGTGCTGTGACATTTCTGCAAAGAGTGACCAATCCATATAGGAAATCCAGTACAAGAAGTCACTCGTTAACTTCAAGATCCATCTTTGTGCAATACTCGTGGCAGGTGCTGTGACATTTCTGCAAAGAGTGACCAATCCATATAGGAAATCCAGTACAAGATGTCACTCGTTAACTTCAAGATCCATCTTTGTGCAATACTCGTGGCAGGTGCTGTGACATTTCTGCAAAGAGTGACCAATCCATATAGGAAATCCAGTACAAGAAGTCACTCGTTAACTTCAAGATCCATCTTTGTGCAATACTCGTGGCAGGTGCTGTGACATTTCTGCAAAGAGTGACCAATCCATATAGGAAATCCAGTACAAGAAGTCACTCTTTCACTTCAAGATCTATTTTTTTAGACAGGAGAACCATAGAGGGAAGAACACCTGATGAATCAATTAATCAAGTGCCATGCTTGCCGGCGTAGGCGATCATGTCTCTCCACAACTTTCTCTCTGCCTGGTGCATGTAATCAGTGCTGATGTCGATCTTGTGTCGAACCATGATGTCTTCGGCCATCCAACATCTTCTCTATCTGTCTTCCACGATCTCTCCATCCCTGAATTTTACCTGTTGTAACCAAGTGTACTAAACCGTCTCTTCTGTTCTAAACAATAACAGTAATAAAAATATTGGAAAAAAAAGATTAATCAAACATTAGACGGAACCAAACACATATACAAAAACAAGATAACTAAAGGGAAAGTGCTATTTGAGTAATTTTGTTAATGGGAATAAATATTAATTTATGTCTTTCTATGAATCTCCTTCTTCTTTGCGTTAGTTCTTTTCGACCAATTTTAACCACTCTTTGCGATAAGTTTGATCTTTGCCAAGAACGTGTATACGTTGCACATTGGTTTGGTAGGCCCCTAAACGCATAGACTTCTACACGTTTAGGACACATGCATCCGATTTCAGCCAAACCTCCTTACTCGCCTCTTACGATATGCATGGCAGGTAACAGTGGTTCTATTCTTTACACCCCAGTGGGCCCCGGTAACCACTCGGGCGTTTCTATAAATGAGTATTGTTCTGTGACTAGCTTAGTCGTCAGATTCTCATCACTGTACTTCTAACAAATGTGTCAATAAGTGCTCAGATTACCTTCACATGACGTCTCTCAGCATGTGGCACCATATAACAAAACCAGTTCTGTGCTGGCTTAATATTCTTTTTTGTTTTGTTTTCCAGCATAGCTCTATAGTCTAGTTACACCTCATTTGATATTCTTGTAGTTTGGTTAGGGTTACAAGTTCACCTACAACCTTTGAATTGTTAACATGCTCTATCTCTCATAACGCATTTAAAATAAAGGGTTTGAGTGTTTTAAAATCAAAGAATTGACTTAATTGCACCTGGATTACCCCATATGGCCCGGTCCCTCTCCGCAGAAATAACCCGCCACCTGACGAGAGTATTGCAACAAGCACGAACTCCGTAGCTCAAGCAAAATTCTAGGGTCTCTGGAAAAAAACTGCACTCGTGAACAGAACGGCACGGTCAGATTCGAACCACGACCTTCGACTCACAAGTCAAATGGCTTAACCACTTAGCCACAGAAATATCATTCAGGTACATCACTCGTCCTAATTCTATATTGACTTGGTCAGAAGGCTTTTTCCCCCTGTTTACGCCCGAATGTCATGGCACAAAATTACAATAGATTTTTGCCAACCACGATCTTCGCATCGACTCCAACCCTTGTCTTCGAGCCCAGTCAGTCTCGATTTTTCTCAGCAGACGCATTGAGTCAGCGAGAAAGCACTCACTGGTAAAAGTTTGTGACTCCAACCAGGTCTATGTTTCAGTTACCGCCATGACCACCATAGTCATACTATTTGTAGTCACTGCAAAACCAACACGATCGTCCTCACAATAGCCACTCCCATCTCCGTTGGAATAAAATACAGTATAATTGTGGGTCGCACTGTGGGTCGCACTGTGTGCACTGTGGGTCCACTGTGGGTCGCACTGGTGCTGTGGTCGCACTGGCAAAGTGGCTAAGATGTTTGCTTGTAGCTGTGAAGGCTCTGGGTTGGAATCCTGACCGAGTCATATGTGCAATAGTGTCATGGTGAAACAAGTAAAAACAAAGTACTTTAGTTTTACAAAATACAAAAACAACAATACACAGCAACGTTTCGACCAAAAGGCCTTTATCAAGCAAAGGAATATTTTCGTGAGATTTCTTAGATTGCTGCTGGAGCTGCGGTGTTTGTGTAACACTTTCTGCATTTCTGCCGATAGGAACGTACCCATATGGAAAAACCCGGTGAAATTATGTCATTCTTCCCATTGAGACCAGTTGTATACAGTAAGATTATAAAGAGTTACGTGCGAGAAAGGTGCATAAACAATAAGCAACTTTTTCTTACACATTTTCTGTTGGTTATCTTTACGATAACATACCTGGCACAGCACTTGACGTCACATTACATGACGTCAGCATAACACAGCTGATAACAGCATGAAGCATGAAGATATACCTTTGTCTCACTCTTTATCATTTCATTTTCCAACGAAGCATTGGGCTACAATTTATTACTAACATTCAGTGGCGGATCGTGACCATTTTTGCTGGTGGGGCCAGACAAATTTTTGTGTGGAAAATTCATGGAATTTGGTTATTTTTTAATTTATAAAATAATAAATACACGTTACACATTTTTTTTGATGGGGCCCGACCCACTGGTCATAATGACGAGCCACCCCTGCTAACATTTATATTTGTTTATTTGTTTCAAATGAAAACTTTCAAATCTTCTTCTTCTTCGACGAACGTTCCATATCGACCACTTGTTAAGGTAGATCTATCCCCAGGAAGGCTATAATCGTTAATATAGTTTCCAGCTTAATTTAAACCACACAGTTACACTTACTATGGTTTACAAAATGATCTGATTAAAAAAAAGTTTTCTTTAATATGCAAATTAGATTCCAATATGGCCGCCGTTACTAAAAATATATACTTTTTACAACAAGATTACTCAGGAGCCAATTGTTTGAAAGCCTTCATTTTTAGCATACATGTTTGCAACAGTCAGTTGGTTAATGTGAAGTAAACTATTTGAATTTCATAAAGAACTTTTAAAAAAAATGAATTTATGAATTTAAATGATATACCACTCCCAAAAGTGGTAAAATTTCCATTGATCAAACTTGCTTAAATTGAAGAAAATATAGCTATTTTTATTGGTTTGAGATTATATTACTTCAGATTAAGCATTGCATATCTAAGAATATATGTGCCAAATTGCAAGTGAATTAGACAAAAATGTTTGAGATATCATGTTTGAAAGTTTGACAACAACACAAAAAATACAATTGACAGGAAACTTGAAAAAACAAAAACTTTCCACTATTTTACTTACCAGAGTACTGCTAATGACCACCTGTTGTGTACATATCTCCTTCTCTGGCTTCTGTGGTATCTAGGAAGCCTTTTCTGATGGCTCTCAGTGTTTTTCTTCTTTTCTGTGTTGCTTTTATTCGAATTTATTCGAATAGTGTCCTTGATTTTACAGCTTTCCACAGAATAGTATCCACTGGGAAGCCCAAGTTTAGAAAATCTCGTGTTTCTTCTTTGAATATTTGTTGCCACAAAATCTTCGTTTATTTGATCTACCAGACTTCTGTTTGTTACCCATTCTACTTTTAATTAAATATGAATATTTAGCTAGTATAATTTACCTTCCAAACAATGAATCAACGTTCGTTTCAAATGACAAAAGCAATGCCTCAAAAGTTCGAAAAAAATATTTTTACATTCAGAAATGTCCAGTGGTTTCATTTAGTCTCCATGAGAACTTTGGCGGGATTCTAACATTATTAGAGTAGTGTTCCTTAGTGGATATGTCATCGTTCTTGTTATAAATCAATTTTCATAATTAAATCGCATTTTATGTGAGGGGGTGGAGTGTAGAAACAGAGTAACTAAGTGTAAAAAATGGTTGCTAAGGAAAATTGTGAGGAGGGTGATCACATAAACATTCATGTAATGAAAACACGAAGGTTTTTAGACGTTCAAAAACAATTTGAAGTTGTAGTCAAATGCATGTAAACACGTAAAAACAAAGTACTACAGTTTTACAAAATACATAAACAGTGACGATAAACAGCAACGTTTCGACCAAAAGGCCTTTATCAAGAAAACAATACAACAAGAATGACGAATTTCGAGGAACACTACAAATGGACGATTACATGTGGAAACATAAACCTATCTAATGAAAATCTGGGAATAAAAACGAACAACGAAATGAGTGCAACACAAAAACCGAGAGTGGAAAAGGAGAGGAACAATAAACAATATAGTGGATAAATGACACATATATGGAGCAAACACACATATAGATAACAAGGCACGAGATGAGACAGTACTAAGAAGCATAGGAATGTAATGCGTTGAGTTCAAGAGGTCGCAAAGTGCCATAGAATGAAATAAAACGGTTCTCCAGGGCGAATCGACTGCGATCATCGGAGGAACATGATCGGATGGCTGTGACCTGGACATCGTCAACTCCTGAATGGCCAGTATCATTGAAATGAGTGGCCACAGGAGTCACAAACATTGGCGAATATCGCGTAAGTGTTGGGCGAATCGGTCACTGAGCCTCTTACCGGTTTCACCAATATAGGCCTTATGGCATCGTTTGCAGGTGATAGCATAGATGATATTGCGGGACTCACACGTGAAACTGTCTTGAATGGTATAGGTAGCTTTTGGAAAAGAGACAGTACGGGTCTGTATTACATATGCACATGTATTACAGCGCCGACGGCCACATTGGATGGTGCCAAAGTGACTCTGGATGTTAGGCTTGAGGCGACTCTGTACCAACAAATCCTTGAGGCTTCTGTCCCGTCTGTACGCCACCAAAGGATAGTGTTGGAAGACTGAACGTGTCTCAGGATCAGACTGAAGAATAGGGAGATGATGGAATAAGACCTTTTCACCAGGGAACTATGAGGGTGGAAAGTTAAGATAAGTTTAACCCTGTCAGACTTGGGGGTTCTAAGTATGTGAGAGCAATTAGCTGAACCCGATGCATGGCAGATGTAAGCACATTCTCCGGGTATAGGCGCTGGAGGAAGAAATCAAGCATCTCATGAGCTCTATCAAGAAAATCGTCGTCCTCGCTGCAGAGGCGACGAAGGCGGAAAGAGTTGAGAGAAAGGTAAAGAGTCACGACAAGCCTGGGGATGGGAAGAGATTCCAAGTTTTACTGCAGTTTCCACCCTTTTTCGATAGTCAAATGCATGTAGTTTCTAAAAATGCAATAAACTAAAAATGGCAAGTGTCATTATTTTTCGTCATTTGGCGAGGATAGATCTACCTTAACAATTCTTTGTGATTTGTATGTGATCTGAACCTAAGAGAGATTGTGTGTTATGACAGTTATGCGCCTACAAATCGGTCAGCACATCCGATTTCTGCAATGCTTTTTATTTACTAGGATAGCTTCTATAGCTCCTAAATCAGTCGCCTCTTACGACATGCCTTGTATGTCGCAGTGGTACTATTCTTTGCTTCTCTTGCGGGCCCCGGCTACACACGGGAGAGCTCTCAAATAACACTAAAACTACAATCGTTTCAAACACAAAACCAGATATTTTAGAAACATAGTTCAGTTTCTGCAGTAAAGACATATTTGAAATATTTGACTTGATATTTCCAGTCTCTAAAGGGTTTTAAAGCCAAAGGATTAACTTCATTGCACCGGGTTTGACCCCATATGGCTCGGTCCCTCTCGCAGAAATGGCACGCCACCTGCCGAGAGTATTGCACAAGCACGAACTCCGTAGCTCCGGCAATAATCCTAAGGGTCTCTGGAAAAAAACCACTCGTGAACAGAACGGCGCGGTCCGGATTCGAACCCACGACCTTCGTCTCGCAAGGCAAAGGGCTTAACCAATCAGCCACAGAGACCCCCAGTCTATGTGGCGTAGAAGTCAGGTGATCGCCTCTCGTTTCAAAGGTACTCGGTTCGCTCAATCGTGTAGTTATCGGGATATTGTTCCAGAGATCCATGATCTCAATATATTTGAGATCACGTTCCATATCCTATCGGAGACGGACGATTTTTTTTCCCGACCCAGAAGCATTTTGAGCTTTTTCATCTCTTCGGCTCGGTGCCATGGACATGGTAACCCTTCGGTTCAGGGGCTACGAACACCGGAAATCTGGGGAATCTGTGGCTTTTTCTGCCATCCCGCAGAATTGAACCCGCACACACAGAGGGATAATCACCCGTAGTCCAACGCGCTACGAACACGCAGACGGGCAGACGGGCAAGAGACGGACGATAAAACATAGGTCCCGTGTTCAATTTGAGGAAATAAAAGAACCATCTGCAGTTTAAAATTGAGAAGAGCAGGCGGGAAAGCCGCTGCCCGGGCAAAATTTATTAGAAAATATTAAAAATAAAATTGCTACAAAATATCTTCATAATCTTCAAATTACACCAGTGTTACGTAGTTCTTGTACTGCAGCTGAGATCTTTCTATTTAAGAAAGAGATCGGAGCATACGTGGTTGCTCACAGAAGTGCAATGATGATGGTTCTATCAATAAATCAACCAATCAATGAAAGATTTAGCTTGATAGTCCTAATCTAGCCACAAAAGTCTTTTGTGACTATTGTCCAGCAGGACCCACATCTGTACAACACTGTCTGTCTATTCTCTATCCCTGTACAAGAACATTTCAAGCCCGTATCGGGCTCACTAGTCATCTACGCACACACAGACAAACATAGCTCAACTACATTCCCGTGGATGAAAATTTGTGTGGTCATCATCACCCGTGATGGACAAGTATCATCATTCTCTATCCCTGTTTTGCCGTGCGGCATCAGCCCGAAAAAAGAGACACACGAATCGAGCCTCCTTACACGTTGTGTACAAGGTAAATTTTAGTGCCTCATATAAATTCCGTCGATCCATCTTTTACGTGGTTGTCTTCTGGGTATGTTCTCTTTGTATCTGAGGGCTAGCGTTCTTTGTTGGTTTTGGAGTTTAGAGTTTATACAATTTAGAGTATAAGAACCTCATTTTATAGAGCCACATTTGTTGAGCTATACTGTAGCATGGTCATATTTCATATTATTGATATTAAATTAGCCCTTTCTACATACTTTCTGAAGGCTGAGCTAAAAATAGCTACTCTTTGTTTCTAGGTCACAAACGTTAATGTACGCATATAGCAGTGACAGTACAAATGTATAACGTGGTAACACGTCTTTAGCCCACAGAGGAGAGATAATAACAGACGTGTTAATGCGTCTTTAGAAGTGAATGGGAAAACGTATATATACGTCCTTAGCAGCTAAAGGGTTAAGATGGTGTCAGATATTATTGGTCATAGAGTAAGTCATCAGAGCTGACACATGCACAGAAAGAAGATCTCAAAGGTCTAAGGCCGAAGGATTGACTTTATTGTACAGGGCTTTACCCAATAAGGCTCAGTCCCTTTCTACAAAATAGCTCACTATCTGCCGAGAGCATTTCACAAAGCACGAACTCCGAAGTTCCGGCAACAATCCTATGAATCTCTGGAAATAAATACACTCGTGAACAGAACGATGTGATCCGGATTCGAACCTGCGACCTTCGGAACGCAAGGCAAGGGCGTAACCACTTAACCGCAGATACCCCAAGAAGATATTACTGGATATAGAAGAGTAGGTCATCAGAGCTATCACATGCACAGCAAGAAGATAATGTTCAGAGCTATCACATGCACAGCAAGAAGATAATGTTCAGAGCTATCACATGAACAGCAAGAAGATAATGTTCAGAGCTATCACATGCACAGCAAGAAGATAATGTTCAGAGCTATCACATGCACAGCAAGAAGATAATGTTCAGAGCTATCACATGCACAGCAAGAAGATAATGTTCAGAGCTATCACATGCACAGCAAGAAGATAATGTTCAGAGCTATCACATGAACAGCAAGAAGATAATGTTCAGAGCTATCACATGAACAACAAGAAGATAATGTTCAGAGCTATCACATGCACAGCAAGAAGATAATGTTCAGAGCTATCACATGCACAGCAAGAAGATAATGTTCAGAGCTATCACATGCACAGCAAGAAGATAATGTTCAGAGCTATCACATGCACAGCAAGAAGATAATGTTCAGAGCTATCACATGAACAGCAAGAAGATAATGTTCAGAGCTATCACATGCACAGCAAGAAGATAATGTTCAGAGCTATCACATGAACAGCAAGAAGATAATGTTCAGAGCTATCACATGCACAGCAAGAAGATAATGTTCAGAGCTATCACATGAACAGCAAGAAGATAATGTTCAGAGCTATCACATGCACAGCAAGAAGATAATGTTCAGAGCTATCACATGCACAGCAAGAAGATAATGTTCAGAGCTATCACATGAACAGCAAGAAGATAATGTTCAGAGGTATCACATGCACAGCAAGAAGATAATGTTCAGAGCTATCACATGCACAGCAAGAAGATAATGTTCAGAGCTATCACATGCACAGCAAGAAGATAATGTTCAGAGCTATCACATGCACAGCAAGAAGATAATGTTCAGAGCTATCACATGAACAGCAAGAAGATAATGTTCAGAGCTATCACATGCACAGCAAGAAGATAATGTTCAGAGCTATCACATGAACAGCAAGAAGATAATGTTCAGAGCTATCACATGCACAGCAAGAAGATAATGTTCAGAGCTATCACATGAACAGCAAGAAGATAATGTTCAGAGCTATCACATGCACAGCAAGAAGATAATGTTCAGAGCTATCACATGCACAGCAAGAAGATAATGTTCAGAGCTATCACATGCACAGCAAGAAGATAATGTTCAGAGCTATCACATGCACAGCAAGAAGATAATGTTCAGAGCTATCACATGAACAGCAAGAAGATAATGTTCAGAGCTATCACATGCACAGCAAGAAGATAATGTTCAGAGCTATCACATGCACAGCAAGAAGATAATGTTCAGAGCTATCACATGCACAGCAAGAAGATAATGTTCAAAGCTATCACATGAACAGCAAGAAGATAATGTTCAGAGCTATCAATGACAGCAAAGATAATGTTCAGAGCTATCACATGAACAGCAAGAAGATAATGTTCAGAGCTATCACATGCACAGCAAGAAGATAATGTTCAGAGCTATCACATGCACAGCAAGAAGATAATGTTCAGAGCTATCACATGCACAGCAAGAAGATAATGTTCAGAGCTATCACATGCACAGCAAGAAGATAATGTTCAGAGCTATCACATGCACAGCAAGAAGATAATGTTCAAAGCTATCACATGAACAGCAAGAAGATAATGTTCAGAGCTATCACATGCACAGCAAGAAGATAATGTTCAGAGCTATCACATGCACAGCAAGAAGATAATGTTCAGAGCTACTCATGAACAGCAAGAAGATAATGTTCAAGCTATCACATGAACAGCAAGAAGATAATGTTTCAGAGCTATCAATTTAAGCAAGAACAGATAATGTTCAGAGCTATCACATGAACAGCAAGAAGATAATGTTCAGAGCTATCACATGAACAGCAAAGAAGATAATGTTCTAGAGCTATCACTGAACAGCAAGAAGATAATGTTCAGAGCTATCACATGCACAGCAAGAAGATAATGTTCAGAGCTATCACATGAACAGCAAGAAGATAATGTTCAGAGCTATCACAGAACAGCAAGAAGATAATGTTCAGAGCTATCAAATGAACAGCAAGAGTAAATGTTCAGAGCATATCACATGCACAGCAAGAAGATAATGTTCAGAGCTATCACATGCACAGCAAAGAAGATAATGTTCAGAGCTATCACATGCAAGCAATGAAGATAATGTTCAGAGCTATCTACATCCAGCAAGAAGATAATGTTCAGAGCTATCACATGCACAGCAAGAAGATAATGTTCAGAGCTATCACATGCACAGCAAGAAGATAATGTTCAGAGCTATCACATGCACAGCAAGAAGATAATGTTCAGAGCTATCACATGCACAGCAAGAAGATAATGTTCAGAGCTATCACATGCACAGCAAGAAGATAATGTTCAGAGCTATCACATGCACAGCAAGAAGATAATGTTCAAACAAAGTGTCGTTTCCATTAGTTTGTTATTCGCCATTCTTCTTCATATTTTCAAATCCTATTTCTCCTTCTTCTTCTTCTTCTTCTTCTTCTTCTTCTTCGAAAGCTTCACATCGATCACTTGTCAACCACTCTATGTGATTTGTATGTGATCTGAGTCTAAGAGCGATTGTACGTTGTGCTAGTTATGCGTCTACAAGTAGACCAGCACATCCGATTTCTGCGATGCTTTTTATTTACTAGTGTAACTTCCATAGGTCCTACATCAGTCGCTTTTTACGACATGCCTTGTAGGTCGTAGTTGTATTATTTTGGCTTCCCTTGCCGGCCCCGGCCCAATACTCTCAATACTCTTTAAAAATTTTGTGTACAATTTATCCTGTGCGTAACTCTGTTACATAATAAAGTTACGTCGCGTTACGTTTTTGATTAGCATCGTTATTGTATCACATTATGTCTATATTTAGCCTCGTCATGTGATCTAATTTCTCATTAAATTTGCCGGTTTGCACAATCTACCAACCTTAATATAACTAGACGTAAATATTTAGATTTAAATCTACTCACTATTTATACTTTCTGGAATTTTGACATCATTGAATATTTTTAGTCAGAATATTTCTTTTCAATAACGAACGCAATTTGCCGAATAAAAAAAAAAAATAAGATTATTTGTTTTCAATAACTGGCTTCATTTGTTGAATTATTTTTGGCCAGATTATTTATTTTGAAAACTGACTTCCGTTGTAAGATTATGTTGTCCTTATTACGTGTCATTGAGTTACACAACCGAATCCATTGAGCTTCCGGTCAGATCTACAGTTGTTAAGTCAATTTCAGCAATTATTGAATGTATAAGCATGCTGATAGTTCCAGTGCTGATTATTTATGCAGGTTTCTCTCACTCATTCTTGTAGGTCTTTTCTTCTTATCTTCCACAATTTACTTCTTTATAGAAGTGTTGGGAGGGGAGGGTCGTAGTGATCTTGAGTGTGCTTGTTTTAAGGCACTTTGTAAGCTGATATTCATTTTTGTAAGACTGTTATTGATGCTGTCGCTCCATCTTTTGCGAGCTCTTCCTCTTGCTTTGTACTCGTTATACTTTTTCGGTCTATTAACCCCGACGTTCTGAGTTCGAATCACGCTGCAGACAGTTTGGTTGCAAATTGTTTCGTGTGGATTTTTACAAAGGACGATGGCACCACCCGTTCAGAAAGCAATGACAAACTACTGAACGTAATAATGCCTAGAAAAATCACAAACAGCGTTAAAAAAAACTGGGGTTGATTCACACAGTCCTGTAAAGGATATGCAATTAAATTTAACATACTTTTTCTGTGTGACTCTCTGTGGTAGTCGATACTAGGTCCTTCTTGTCAGGTGTCCAAACCATTTAATCTGTTGTTCTTTTATGAATTGCAGGACTGGTTTCACATCCAGTCTTCTTCTGATTTCTTCATTTCTAATTTTGTCTCTTTTGTCACACCTGCAGCTCTTCTAAGATACCTCGTTTCCGTTGTTATGATTTTCCACTCATTAGTTGCTGTTATTGGCCATGTTTGACACTGGTAACATATTGTTGACCAGAACTGTAGTTTTTAGCGATATCTCTTTATGTGACAACAGAGGTGTTAACTGTTCCAGTACCTGGTTAGCTTTTGTGCATCGATTGCTGATTTCTTGTAGGTGACTCTTTATAATCTTACTGTATAAAAATGGTATAAAAGGGATGGATTGACTTCCTTGTAGCGAGTTTTCCCTCATGACTACGCCGCTGCCTGCAGAAATACAGAGAGTGTTGGACAAAGCATAAACTATGCAGCTCCAGCAGCAATCTTAGCCATTTCCTGAAAATATAGCCCGATCGTGGGACCGTCACCCTCGATAACGACCTCAACCGAATATCCAACTGAACTCATATTACTGTACGACACCCGAACTGATAGTCAGTACGAGGACATATGTATGTAAAGATTCATGATCGAGTAGCCAGCGCAGCCCCATGAGACGCGCTGATCATGTATAGTGCCCTTGAGATAGTACATTTTGCCATCTTGCGCTATTTTGTACCAATTTTTTTTACATTGAAAAAAAACCCCACTATTATTATTTGAAACGGAACATTTAAATATATTCAAAAAATTTATAATTTTATAATTATAACAATTGGGAACAAAGCGAATTTCATGTACATTTTGGTACTTGTCATTTATTGGATAGACTGTGGTAAAATTGAAGGCTAGACGGGCAAGATTAAAACATAGAGTCAACAGTTTTTTGAAGTCAAATCAACAGACAAATTCTAGATTCGACTAAATAATCTAAGGGATGAATAAATGGAGCAAGCACACATACACAGGTACACATCACAGGTACATACACAGGTACATACACAACACACATACAGTACATTTCATATATCATGTCCTTCGTTTGCAGAACGTCGCTCTCATCCAAGATTGTCTGAAAGAATCGATCTCTAATCAATTCTCCCCCTCCCTTTTACACCGTTTTTTCAAGGTCATGTTGCCTGCGAATTCTTGGTCGTCCCCTGTCTCGTCTACCAGTGACAATGTTCTTCATTATTTCTCTCTCTAAACCACTATGATGACCTGCATGTTGTCAGGGCTCGGAAAAGGAGCTAAGAATAGTAACACTGCGACCTTCACAGCATGTCGTAGGAGGCGACTGAGGTAGATGCATAGGGAAGCTACCATAGTAAATACAAAGCGTCGCAGAATCGGATGTACTGGCCATGTACTGGCACAACGAAGGCGCATTAACTGGCACAACGTATACTCGCTCTTAAACTCAGATCACATATAAATCATACAAAGAATGGTTTAACAAGTAGTCGATACGAAGCGTTCGATGATGAAGAAGAAGAAGAAGAAGCAGAAACCACTATACAACCAAAATATTTTCTTATCCGAGACACGATCCCACCTTCTTTTTCTCAGGATGTTCTAAGAACTTGCAGCACTTTAAAATTCCCTCACGCAAACGAACAAATAAAACATTTGCACTGACAAAATTAATTGACGCACAGAAACGTTCACCAAAATTATGGGCTATATTTTGTAATCATTCATTCTCGGATTAATGTTAACATTCACACAAACACAAGAGCAAATAATACATTTGCATCGACAAAAGAATGATCATCAAAACTGTGGCCCATATTTTGTAAATCTTTATTGTTCAGATTAATCTTAACTTATGTGCATTATTATTTCCGTTGTCATTTGCTGGATAGATCTCTTTGAATAATAATTAAAAAATCGTCTGGGTCGGTTGTTATATTTCGTATAATTGTGTCTTTTATGTTGCGTTTTAAAATTGTGTTATGTCATGATTTGTTTTAAAAATGTGTTATGTCATGATTTGTTTTAAAATTGTGTTATGTCATGATTTGTTTTAAAATTGTTTTATGTCATGATTTGTTTTAAAATTGTTTTATGTCATGATTTGTTTTAAAATTGTGTTATGTCATGATTTGTTTTAAAATTGTGTTATGTCATGATTTGTTTTAAAATTGTGTTATGTCATGATTTGTTTTAAAATTGTGTTATGTCATGATTTGTTTTAAAATTGTGTTATGTCATGATTTGTTTTAAAAATGTGTTATGTCATGATTTGTTTTAAAATTGTGTTATGTCATGATTTGTTTTAAAATTGTGTTATGTCATGATTTGTTTTAAAAATGTGTTATGTCATGATTTGTTTTAAAATTGTGTTATGTCATGATTTGTTTTAAATTGTTTATGTATGATTTGTTTAAATTGTTTATGTCATGATTTGTTTTAAAATTGTGTTATGTCATGATTTGTTTTAAAATTGTGTTATGTCATGATTTGTTTTAAAAATGTGTTACGTCATGATTTGTTTTAAAATTGTGTTATGTCATGATTTGTTTTAAAATTGTGTTATGTCATGATTTGTTTTAAAATTGTGTTATGTCATGATTTGTTTTAAAATTGTGTTATGTCATGATTTGTTTTAAAAATGTGTTATGTCATGATTTGTTTTAAAATTGTGTTATGTCATGATTTGTTTTAAAAATGTGTTATGTCATGATTTGTTTTAAAATTGTGTTATGTCATGATTTGTTTTAAAAATGTGTTATTTTATATTGTTTTAAAATAGGGTAATTTTATATTTTGTTTTAAATTTCATGTAATTTCATGTAATATTGTAAAAATAGATTGTGTTATTTCATGTTTTTTTAAAAAATTGATATTTTAAGTTTTGATTTAGATTGCATTATTTCATGTTGTGTTTTAAAATAGTGTTATTTCTTGTCTTGTTTTAAAATTGTGTTATTTCCTGTTTTTGGAGTAAAGTTGTGCTTTTTCCTGTTATGTTGTAAAAGTTGTGTTATTTCCTGTATTATTGTAAATGTTGTGTTATTTCCTGTTTTAGTGTAATAGTTGTCACTTATTCTGATATTTAGATACAAATATGGAGAGATTGAAAGTTGTTTACACTGTGATTACAAATGATTAAAAAAGTTGTTCACGAAACAAGTCGTATTAGCATACATGAGACATTACAACCGAAGCCACTAGACCAGTGGTTCTCAATTTTCCTAATACCACGACCCTTTAATACAGTTCCTCATGTTGTTATGCCCCCCAACCATAACATTATTTTCCTTGCTACTTCAGAACTGTAATTTTGCTGATGTTATGAATCGTAATGTAAATATCTGATATTCAGGATATATTTTCATTGTTACAAATTGAACATAATTAAAGCATAGTGATTAATCACAAAAAACAATATGTAATTATATATTGTGAAATATTTATTTATAATTATGATAAATATGTGTTTTTCGATGATCTTAGGCAGCCCCCGTGAAATAGTCGTTCGACCCCCCAAAGGAGTCGCAACCCACAGTTTGATAACCACTGCACTAGACCAAGCGCAGATAAATTACTTTGATTTAATATTGGGCTCTGCTGTACATGTAAGCAAAATGTAACATTGATCTTATGTTCCCCTGGAAGAATGAAGAAACAATAATGACATCTATTTTGACAAGAAAAGAGAAACAAAGAGGAAGACTATTTTGACACAAACGATGAAAAGAAAAAACAAAAGAACATATTAACTAGGAAATATAGAAATAAAACAAAAGAACATATTAACTAGGAAATATAGAAATAAAACAAAAGAACATATTAACTAGGAAATATAGAAATAAAACAAAAGAACATATTAACTAGGAAATATAGAAATAAAACAAAAGAACATATTAACTAGGAAATATAGAAATAAAACAAAAGAACATATTAACTAGGAAATATAGAAATAAAACAAAAGATCATATTAACTAGGAAATATAGAAATAAAACAAAAGATCATATTAACTAAAAAATATAGAAATAAAACAAAAGATCATATTAACTAGGAAATATAGAAATAAAACAAAAGAACATATTAACTAGGAAATATAGAAATAAAACAAAAGAACATATTAACTAGGAAATATAGAAATAAAACAAAAGAACATATTAACTAGGAAATATAGAAATAAAACAAAAGAACATATTAACTAGGAAATATAGAAATAAAACAAAAGAACATATTAACTAGGAAATATAGAAATAAAACAAAAGAACATATTAACTAGAAAATATAGAAATAAAACAAAAGATCATATTAACTAGAAATATAGAAATAAAACAAAAGAACATATTAACTATGAAATATAGAAATAAAACAAAAGAACATATTAACTAGGAAATATAGAAATAAAACACAAGAACATATTAACTAGGAAATATAGAAATAAAACAAAAGATCATATTAACTAGGAAATATAGAAATAAAACAAAAGAACATATTAACTAGGAAATATAGAAATAAAACAAAAGAACATATTAACTAGGAAATAGAGAAATAAAACAAAAGAACATATTAACTAGGAAATAGAGAAATAAAACAAAAGAACATATTAACTAGGAAATATAGAAATAAAACAAAAGAACATATTAACTAGGAAATATAGAAATAGAACAAAAGAACATATTAACTAGGAAATATAGAAATAAAACAAAAGATCATATTAACTAGGAAATATAGAAATAAAACAAAAGAACATATTAACTAGGAAATATAGAAATAAAACAAAAGAACATATTAACTAGGAAATATAGAAATAAAACAAAAGAACATATTAACTAGGAAATATAGAAATAGAACAAAAGAACATATTAACTAGGAAATATAGAAATAAAACAAAAGAACATATTAACTAGGAAATATAGAAATAAAACAAAAGAACATATTAACTAGGAAATATAGAAATAAAACAAAAGATCATGTTAACTAGGAAATATAGAAATAAAACAAAAGAACATATTAACTAGGAAATATAGAAATAAAACAAAAGAACATATTAACTAGGAAATATAGAAATAAAACAAAAGAACATATTAACTAGGAAATATAGAAATAAAACAAAAGATCATATTAACTAGGAAATATAGAAATAAAACAAAAGATCATATTAACTAGGAAATATAGAAATAAAACAAAAGAACATATTAACTAGGAAATATAGAAATAAAACAAAAGATCATATTAACTAGGAAATATAGAAATAAAACAAAAGAACATATTAACTAGGAAATATAGAAATAAAACAAAAGAACATATTAACTAGGAAATATAGAAATAGAACAAAAGAACATATTAACTAGGAAATATAGAAATAAAACAAAAGAACATATTAACTAGGAAATATAGAAATAAAACAAAAGAACATATTAACTAGGAAATATAGAAATAAAACAAAGATCATGTTAACTAGGGAAAAATAGAAATAAAACAAAAGAACATATTAACGAGGAAATATAGAAATAGAACAAAAGAACATATTAACTATGAAATATAGAAATAAAACAAAAGAACATATTAACTAGGAAATATAGAAATAAAACAAAAGATCATATTAACTAGGAAATAGAGAAATAAAACAAAAGAACATATTAACTAGAAAATATAGAAATAAAACAAAAGAACATATTAACTAGGAAATATAGAAATAAAACAAAAGAACATATTAACTAGGAAATATAGAAATAAAACAAAAGAACATATTAACTAGGAAATATAGAAATAAAACAAAAGAACATATTAACTAGGAAATATAGAAATAAAACAAAAGAACATATTAACTAGGAAATATAGAAATAAAACAAAAGAACATATTAACTAGAAATATAGAAATAAAACAAAGAACATATTAACTAGGAATATAGAAATAGAACAAAAGAACATATTAACTAGAAATATAGAAATAAAACAAAGAACATATTAACTAGGAATATGAAATAAAACAAAGAACATATTAACTAGGAATATGAAATAAAAAAAGAACATATTAACTGAAAAATAGAAGTAAAAAAAGATCATATTAACTAGGAATATAGAAATAAAACAAAAGATCATATTAACTAGAATATAAAATAAAAAGAAGAACATATTAACTAGAAATTGAAATAAAACAAAGAACATATTAACTGAAATATAGAAATAAAACAAAAGAATATTAACTAGAAATATAGAAATAAAACAAAGATCATATTAACTAGAAATATGAAATAAAACAAAAGAACATATTAACTAGAAATATAGAAATAAACAAAGAACATATTAACTAGAAATATAGAAATAAACAAAGATCATATTAACTAGAAATATAGAAATAAAACAAAGAACATATTAACTAGAAATATAGAAATAAAACAAAGAACATATTAACTAGAAATATAGAAATAAAACAAAGAACATATTAACTAGAAATATAGAAATAAACAAAGATCATATTAACTAGGAACTATATAAATAAAACAAAATATCATATTAACTAGGAAATATAGAAATAAAACAAAGAACATATTAACTAGGAATATAGAAATAAAACAAAAGAACATATTAACTATGAAATATAGAAATAAAACAAAAGAACATATTAACTAGGAAATATAGAAATAAAACAAAAGATCATATTAACAAGGAAATATAGAAATAAAACAAAAGATCATATTAACTAGGAAATATAGAAATAAAACAAAAGAACATATTAACTAGGAAATATAGAAATAAAACAAAAGATCATATTAACTAGGAAATATAGAAATAAAACAAAAGATCATATTAACTAGGAAATATAGAAATAAAACAAAAGATCATATTAACTAGGAAATATAGAAATAAAACAAAAGATCATATTAACTAGGAAATATAGAAATAAAACAAAAGAACATATTAACTAGAAAATATAGAAATAAAACAAAAGAACATATAAATATTATTAAAGACATTTTTTGACAAAATAGAGAAACTTTTAAAGTGAATATTTGAAGAATAATAGAGAGAAGTTTTAAAGTGAATATTTGAAGAATAATAGAGAGAAATTTTAAAGTGAATATTTGAAGAATAATAGAGAGAAGTTTAAAGTGAATATTTGAAGAATAATAGAGAGAAGTTTAAAGTGAATATTTGAAGAATAATAGAGAGAAGTTTTAAAGTGAATATTTTGTTAAGATAAAGAAAAGTTAAAACAACATTTTAACAAGAATAAAAGTTTTGACAATATTTTAACAAAAATATAGAAAACTGTACAGATAATATTTTAACAAAAATATAGAAAACTGTACAGATAATATTTTAACAAAAATATAGAAAACTGTACAGATAATATTTTAACAAAAATATAGAAAACTGTACAGATAATATTTTAACAAAAATATAGAAAACTGTACAGATAATATTTTAACAAAAATATAGAAAACTGTACAGATAATATTTTAACAAAAATATAGAAAACTGTACAGATAATATTTTAACAAAAATATAGAAAACTGTACAGATAATATTTTAACAAAAATATAGAAAACTGTACAGATAATATTTTAACAAAAATATAGAAAACTGTACAGATAATATTTTAACAAAAATATAGAAAACTGTACAGATAATATTTTAACAAAAATATAGAAAACTGTACAGATAATATTTTAACAAAAATATAGAAAACTGTACAGATAATATTTTAACAAAAATATAGAAAACTGTACAGATAATATTTTAACAAAAATATAGAAAACTGTACAGATAATATTTTAACAAAAATATAGAAAACTGTACAGATAATATTTTAACAAAAATATAGAAAACTGTACAGATAATATTTTAACAAAAATATAGAAAACTGTACAAATAATATTTTAACAAAAATATAGAAAACTGTACAGATAATATTTTAACAAAAATATAGAAAACTGTACAGATAATATTTTAACAAAAATATAGAAAACTGTACAGATATTATTTTAACAAAAATATAGAAAACTGTACAGATATTATTTTAACAAAAATTAGAAAACTGTACAGATAATATTTTAGCAAAATATAGAAAACTGTACAGATAATATTTTAGCAAAAATATAGAAAACTGTACAGATAATATTTTAACAAAAATATAGAAAACTGTACAGATAATATTTTAGCAAAAATAAAGTGAATCTTAACGAGAATATAAGAAAGTTTAAGGGGCGGTTTTTCCAAACAGGTAGAAGTGTATGGAGAGCATTTTGACAAAAATATAAAAAAATATAATGTGACATTTTTCCTTGAATAGATGGAGATTTGAAGAGAATATTCTGAAAAGAGTACAGAAAAGTTTAACGTGAATATTTTAACAAGAATAATAAATGTAGCGATCATATTCTAACAATAGTAAAGAAAACTTTATCGATAATATTCTGATAAGAATAAAGAAAAGTTAAACATGAATATTTTAACAAGAACAAAGAGCAGCTTGAATGAAATACGTGGACAAAATTTATAAAAAAATTTAAGAAGAATATTTTGAAAAGAACTAAGAATATTCTTAATAAATGATTGACATCCACAAAGGGTTACAGGTTTCAAGTAACGTTCCATGATACTTTCATTCTTACTGTTACTTCCCGGAAACTGTTTGTATGTTTCTTACTTACCTGGTAACCTACTTAAGCTTGTCTTGTTATGTTCTTTTATTTCTGGTAGACATCTTTAGTTCTTAACTTCATGCAGGTATTCAAACGTTGGAACGATATCAGTAATGCTAAGACTGAATTTTCTTTTTTTTTGTGTGTATGTGTTTGTTTTTGTTATCGCTGATATGGTAAAGTACTATACGGTATATTTGCTGCCTTTGTTGACGTTTTCGACCAGTAGTCTAGTGATGCCGTCTCAGTAGACTCCTTTGTTGACGTTTTCGACCAGTAGTCTAGTGATGCCGTCTCAGTAGACTCCTTTGTTGACGTTTTCGACCAGTAGTCTAGTGATGCCGTCTCAGTTGACTCCTTTGTTGACGTTTTCGACCAGTAGTCTAGTGATGCCGTCTCAGTTGACTCCTTTGTTGATGTTTTCAACCAGTAGTCTAGTGATGCCGTCTCAGTTGACTCCTTTGTTGATGTTTTCGACCAGTAGTCTAGTGATGCCGTCTCAGTTGACTCCTTTATTTCTATCATAACACTCAACTGTGGGTTCCTTGTACCATATCTTTCTGAACCATTTTTCATACCTCGAGGTTTGTTTAGGAATACGGAGTTAGACCCAGAATTTTATGACCGTCGACACAAGGTAGGTGATGGAGTCAACGTCACATCAGCCGCCATTACTTCCCAGTGCTTTTCTTGGTATGCTCAACAAATAAACAATGTACAGGCATTAAGAGCTTCCGAAAAAAACAAATAGACAAACACAGGATTCGAACCACTTACCATCATTTCTTACGACACCTATCGCATAGTCTAGTAATACGAGCGTCCTTACGAACAAAACCAGCGAGCCATTTGATTGCAGAAGAAGAAGAAGATGCGTGATTGATACTAGAAATAGAGAGTCGATTGATACTAGCAATGTCTATCAGAGATGTGATTGATACAACCAACGTCTATCAAAGGTCACTGTATAGGTATTTTTTATTTCTTGAACAATACTTGCTTCGCTCGTTGATTTGACGACGCAATGTGGCCATAACAGATCACCTGACAAGTTTAACCAGAATGATTGACATAGCAATTTCTGTCAGTGACCGTCGTTTCTGTATTCCGATATGAAAACAGAACCAAGCGCTAACGTGTAGTTTCTGTAGGCGACCAAACCGATGTGTTCTAAATCAATCGATAAGTATGCTCTTTATAACGGAATTATCTTCCAGAAAAGGCTCGTGAATGTCTTGAGTCTCAACCACGACTTTGACTAGCATCACAACTTGGACCTGCATCGCGACTAGGACCTGCATCGCGACTTAGACCTGCATCGATACTTTGGTGCACGCCTTATCTTGGAGGCATATTAATCTAAAAAACAAAGCATTATAAACAACCAACCTCTGCCCCAAACGCATGCGTTTGAGACGAAGATCGCATGCGATCTCTGTCCCAAAAAGAATGTGACCTCTCTCCCAAACACATGCGATCTCTGTCCCAAATGCAAGCGATCTCTGTTCCAAACGAATGTGCTTGTGATACTAATCTGGAACATCTTCACATAGATAACGGCACAATCCTCAGGACGGTGCTACATAATTCTTCTGCTACCGAGAAAAACCGTAGATAACGTCATTTAGTCATTCTGGAGACAGTCACAAGCTAGAGAGATAGAAGGAGAGCAAACCCGAACAAAACTCACACTGAAATCAAATGTACTGGACATAAAGGAAAACAAATAGCAATTTAAACCGACGCAGAGACAATCAGCACAATATAGTTAAAACTAAGTAAGTAAAGAAACCCTTTTTTAAAACCTCAAGGTATATTGGGCAATAGGATGTTAGGTACATATTTTTCATTGACTATCGGCACACGATGGATGATGTGATCAATATCACGACGGCTGCCTTTATTTTCTAGTGCTTTTCCTGGTTAGGTCAACCTGAGAACATATGAGAACATATCACAAAATTATAACGAATGATTTTAAGGGCTTATTAGCCCGCCTGCCCAGCGTGTTCGTAGCGCGTTGGACGACGGGTGACAAGTTCCCCCGTGAGTTGCAGTTCAATTCCGTGGGCTTGCAGAAAAGCCACATGTTCTCCAGATTTACAGTGTTCGTGGCACCGAACCGAAGGGTTACGATTTCCATGCCACCGAGCCGAAGAGCTGAAAGCTCAAGTGCTTCTGGATCGAAATAAAAATAGTGTTTATTACTTAGCAATCGTAAAAAGTGAACAAAATCTTTCAGTTTCAGTTTCAGTTTGGAATATCTTCATTGCACTCCGGACATGTCCATAGGTGCTCCGATCTTCTTCGCAATATCCCCAACAGCGTCCAGCGACTGACCGTACCAGTTCTATTTTGATTGATGAGCCGACTCGTATACCTGTTGTACTGTTCTTTTCTTGCCACACCAATCTTCAAACCCAGTTCTCGCAATCTAGAACAAAATCTTATTGATATGAAACAACTTGTTAACGGTACATTTGATCTAATAAACTAAAGCAAACAAGACACAAACTTCTCAATAATTCTCTGTATGAGTCCCCATATTACTCCAGCGAACAGCATCAATACTTTAATATTTATAGTACTTTATTATTTATATTTTCAATATTCCTCTTGACATTTTTCTGGTCAAAGTTGTACCCCTACAATATGCGTCTTGTGTTCTCTTAAATTTATATCTCATTGTGGCAAAAACAAAAATAATGACAACGGATAAAACAAACATGACAAAATATACTTTTTATCAACGTACAGAAAGCAGCACTTGTGAACAGTTTTGAATATCTCTGTTCATTGCTAACAAGAGATATAAATGGATGAAGGAAATTAAAAGAAGAACAAGTATGGCTTCACAAAAAATTAAACAACTCAAAACAGTATGGAACGGAAATGATAGGAAAACAAAGATCAGAATACTAAGAGCATGCATATTCCCAGTGGCAACGTATCGGTGTGAAGCATATACATTTTGAAAGGCATTGGGAAACATATAAGTGCTTTTGAATATAAGTGTTACATGAAAGTCCGTCGTATATCGTGGATAGAGAAGAGAACAAATAGATCTATCCAGAGAGAGCTCAAAATCAAAGAAAACTGGCTAATGCTGTAAATAATAATGAGAAATTTGAAGTATTTTGGACATATAAAAAAATACGAGGGCTGGAGAAACCATTATGAAAGGAGGCATACCGGCAAAGATGAGAAGAGGAAGACCACGGAGAAGATGTATTCAGGATGTAACTGATGGTTTGAACATGACGGCTGCAGAGATGTTTCAGTTTTTTTTTGTAAGCACAGTATTATTTAAAAATGAAATGTTTAGTCGTAATCATGCTTTCGTCTGTTACTATTATTTTTATTAATGTTATTATTAGATGGATCGCCCGAGTGGTTACCAGGGCCCAAATTTGGGGTGGAAAGAATAGAACCACTGTTACTTGCCACGCATGTCGTGAGAGGCGACTAAGGAGGTTTGGTTGAAATCGGATGCATGTGTCCTAAACGTGTAGAAGTCTATGCGTTTAGGGGCCTACAAATCAATGTGCAACGTATACACGTTCTTGGCAAAGATCATACATATCACAAAGAGTGATTAAAATTGGTCGTAAAGAATAAACGCAAAGAAGAAGAAGATTAGTATGACATTATTATTATTATTATTATTACAAATGGCACATGGCGCCCTCGGCTCCCACGGTAATTAGTCAGATGCGCTCCAATATAGAAAAACGTTAGACAACATTGGATTAGAGTCATGCATAGAGCGTTCGCTTATCGAATAGGACATAACAGGGTTGTGGGTTCAATCTCCCACTTGACGTTCCACACACGAGGAAAGGAACTGACCCTCCTATATCCTGCATACTTGGGTATAAAAATGTGAAGTATTCGATACGTCATACATTAAGCTCTGAAATTTGGCTTAGGTCACTGTCACAGCCAACTATAAATTCAATTTAGAGTTGGCTGTGGTCACTATGTATCTCTTATTTATGGTGGTATTATTTTGTCTTCGTATATCTACCAATTCTCGTGATTGACTGTCATTGTGTAGGTCTTCCTGTAGCTTTTTACTTTAACATCTCTGAACAGAATAATCCCATCAACAGCCTATATATATATTTCTAAACATAATATGGACAGGAGCGTCATTAATTACTCACTTTCGTACTACCAAGAATTAAATGCAATTTCTATTGCACGTATTGTTATATCAATATATTCATTTATTTTTTACGCTCGAGTGGTTACCGGGGTCCAAATTTGGGATGTAAAGAATAGAACCACTGTTACCTGTCACGCGTGTCGTAAGAGGCGACTAAGGAGGTTTGGCTGAAATCGGATGCACGTGTCCTAAACATATAGAAGTCTATGCGTTTAGGGATACCAAACCAATGTGCAACGTATACACGTTCTTGGCAAAGATTAAACATTTCACACAAAGAGTGATTAAAATTGGTTGTAAAGAACGAACGCAAAGAAGAAGAAGATTTATTTTTGATACGTTAATTTTTCTAGCATCTCTTTATTATTATTATCATCATTCTTTTCATTCTTTCTCATTTGATGCTTTTTCTTTCTTTAATTAGTAAACACGTTTGTTACCAAATAAGAGCCAGGGACGAATAGTGGCTTGTGTATGTTTTACCCCAGTGTTGTTTCACTAAGCCATTGTAAGTTTACCTTCAAATATAATATTTAATGCAGTTTTGAAGTATGCGTTCTATTGTCTTGAGTGCCTGTTACTCATGTACTTATGACTGGGCTTTTAATCGTGAATCTTGTACACATGTGGCTGCGCGATTGTGACCTGCAAAGAGATGACAAATGTCGACTTCTTCTAATCTTCTTATATTTTAGTAGTCGCCATGTGTTAGTATTGGTTACTTTCTGATTTATTTAATCATCATTTTCTTTTGGTGATAAGCAGTGGCGGCTCGTGGTCATTTTTCTTGGTGGGGCCAGACACAAATTTTCGGATAAATCATGTTTTTTTAGTAATAACTATTCCGGGAAGTTATCCCCCTTTCGATTATTGGTGGGGCCGGGCCCCACTGGCACTTAATGATGAGCCGCCTCTGGTGATAAGTAACTGGTACATCCGGCTCTCCTGTTCTCTTGCAGCACCTTCGTTTGTCAGGCTGTCTGTTGTATTATTTCCTCGTATTGCACAATGCAACGATATTCACTGTAAGACGACCTTGCACTGGTTGCACAGTCCGGCATAAGTACCTGACAATTTTCTCGACTGAATTGTTTGGAGTGCTGATTTTGCATCTATCCAAAATTCCACAGAATGTGGATCAAGCTTTGTGTTCATCAGCCTCGCAGTTGCAAGCCTTGATTGCCTGGATTTCTGGAACTTTGTTCTAGAAAAAAATAACGTTTTCAAGTTGGTTTACTTCAGTGGCGGCCCGTGATCCTTTTTGTTGGTGGGGCCAGGCACAACTATTCGGGAAAATCATGTTTTGGATTAGGTTATATTTTAATTTATTAAATAATAAATGCACATTACACATTATTTTTGATGGGGTCTGGCCCCACTGGCCCTTAATGACAAGCCGCCACTGGTTTACTTACTATTATCAAATATAACAAGATTAAGTTTGGAATGTAATAATGCAACCATTATATTTGTAGTTTCATAAAGAACTATCTGTACTTCAATCTCAAGATCTCATCGACAGTGCACAAACTCTGGCATACTGACGTGGCCCCCTAGTGTAAATGTCAGGATGAGGATTTTTTGTACAAAATTGAAAGTGATTTTTATATATTAATTACTTTTGACATAATATCGGTTTTTAAAGTCTGCTCTTATCGATGAAATTAACAGAGGTGTCGTTTACCTGTTTAACGTACATATGGGAGATCTCGATGTTTCTCGTCAACTTTCGATATGCACTCACGAGATCTCGAAATTTCTCGTCAGCTTCCGATATGCACTCACGGTAGGGCGGTATATTTTCTCAGTATGATGCAAGTCTTCGAAATGCCGCCCCTTAAATGTGAATTCTGAACACAAGAACATGTTCTATAATGAGAAAAATTAAGATTATTTATCTTCGTCTTACATTTGTATTTTATGTATGCTCTTCTTCTTCTTTGCGTACGTTCTTTACAACCAATTTGAATCACTCTTTGTGATATGTTTGATCTTTGCCAAGAACGTGTGTACGTTGCACACTGGTTTGGTAGGCCCCTAAACGCATAGACTTCTACACGTTTAGGACATGTGCATCCGATTTCAGTCAATATGCTCTACTTACTTCTTTGCAGTAATTTTCGTCGTTTCAGTCTTCTTTAGCTTCTGTTTGCTTATCTTTTCGTTTCAGCTTTACGTTCATATCTTCATCGTTTATATTTCTTCATCTTCTTCTTCTTCTACCTCTACTACTACTACTACAGCTGTTTCTACTATTACTACTACTACAGATGTTTCTACTATTATTATTACTACTACTACTACTACTACTACTACTACTACTAGTTAGTAGTTAATTGCATACTCTTTACAGGACTTTGCGAATCAACCCCAGCTTTTTAACTATGTTTGTGATTTTTCTAGGCATTATTACGTTCAGTGGTTTGCCATTACTTTCTGAGCGGGTGGTACCATCGTCCTTTTGTAAAAATCTATTCGATACAATTTGCAAACAAACTGTCCGCAGCGTGATTCGAACTCAGAACGTCGGGATTAATAGACTGAGTCACTATCCTCTGAGCCACAAACACCACCACCACCACCACTACTACTACTACTACTACTACTACTACTACTACTACTACTACTCTCTCTCTCTCTTTGTCTTTTTTTTTACCCCGGATTGGGGCATATGTCCTCAACCAACTCATGCCAAGTCCTCCTATCTCTAGTTATCTCCTGCAACTCCCTCCAGCTCTTCTTTATATTGTTGATCTCCGCCTCCTCTCCGCTTCTTCTTCTACAACTCTTCTTCGTTTTTTTACTTTTTTTATTCTACTTATTTTTATACTTTTACTTCTTCTTCTTCTTCTACTACTTCCTCTTCGTTTTTTACATCATTTTCTTCTACTTCTTCTGGTTCTTCGTTTTTTACTTTGGTTACATCTTCTTCTTCTTCTTCAACCACTACTTCTCCTATTTCTTCTACTACAGGAGGTTTAGGCAGTCCGCTGTCTAGTGTCAAGACCTCAAATGTCATTAGAATTACAAATGTCAACCACTTTATCATAACAAAATAATGCCTTGGTCTCCCATTGATGTTTCACACACAACTGAAGGAATTCTAATCTGTATTGTTAACAGTTTTGATTGTCAAGACAAAAAAAGTGTCACGCTTTGACGGATTGCAAAGAGTTATTCCTGGAAATACTCAGTCCCCATGAGGGATGTTTGCTCCCAAATGCATTGTTCATGAATTATTACATGGAGTTGCAAATGCTTTTGAATGAACTATGTGTGGGAGAGAGCATTGCTAAGTCAATACTATGTGTGGGAGAGAGCATTGCTAAATCAATAAAAATAAACTAAATATTGTATTTATTTTTAGGGAATTAAGCCACACACACAAACAACAATAACAAATATGCCCCATCGTTCATGGTGGTCTTCCACGTGACAAGAAAAATATCTCAGTGACTGGGACATATCCTATGATGCTACTAAATGACTATGGCGTAGGGTTCTGAAAAAAATGTACTGTATCGCCGCTTGTCAGAGACAAGCAATACATATGTTTAAACAATTGTGATGATGTTATATTAAAAAATATATAGAAAACACATTCACAAAGAGAGAGAGAGAGAGAGGGAGAGAGAGCAGCTTAGTTTCATTGAAAATCTTAGGCAATATAACAAAGATGACTTCTAGATTTCTATATATCTATGTCGTCTTCATATAGATACTTTAAAGAAAAAAAACACCATCACATATGTAGGCAAAAGAGAACGCAGAGGGCAGAGAGAACATCCTTGTATCAGCTCCAGTCTCCAGTGTTCCCTGCAAGTAGTGCCACTCCAGAATAGGCTATTACAGGTACAAGAAACGTTGTGATTCAGCACATAACAAACTATGTGACGCAAAACGTATTGTCTCTTGAGACACAGAGGCCAATAATGAATATCAGCTTCGTGTTCTGTTTGAATCATAATGCTTCCACAAGAGATCTTCAATGTTGTCGTTCTGTCCCCTTTCTATAAATTATTTCCCATGTTGGGCCACAGTCTTTCCACCATTCTTCTCCATGTTTCCTTTAGATGTCTAGTGCTTCTTTTTCCATTAGCTGCAGATGTGAATTTGGATGCTAGAAGATTAATCGTCTGGATGGAGACTTCCTTTCGGGTTTGATCTTACTCCTTCATGAAACCATTTACCTGATCGACCTCGCTCCCTTCACTTAATACAACAAAGGTATCTCTTGATTCCGTTACCATAAAACAATATTGTTTTACATGAATGAATTGTCTGCCCTTTTCCTAACCTATGACCTGGAGAACAAGGAGGTCACATTTTGTCTGCCCTCTTTCCTTCAACCTGCCCGAACATGGGAGCCCTTACCAGGAGCAAAACTATTGTCAGCATAGCTTTCTGAATCATGGAGATACGCCAGTTCCTCATCACTAGAAGGTAGTGACCTCGTGGTGGACTGTCATATTTAGTTCTTTAATAAGTAGATCTAGTCGATGACACAAGCAATGTCTATTCTGAACAATTATAATATCGATTGACTAATACAGATCACTTACGCAGAGTTGTTGACTCGGTACCTGGTGCACTGCATTAACTAACCTTATACCTCATCCAAGTATGAGTCTTCACAACTCACGGCTTCACACACCCCTCCGAGAGCTTTCGAGTCTTCTGGGTGAGGAAGAATATTCCAGAAGCATCTGTTGAGAGTTACATATAAAAATGAGAAACGCTTACTCCATTGTAGGTTCCTTACAAACAAGCAAGTAAATAATCCAACAAACAAACATAGTATATTATAGCCTCTCAAGTCGAGACATTGGGTGTCCAAAAGTTAATTGCATATCCTTTACAGGACTTTGCGAATCAACCTCAGCTTTTTAACGATGTTTGTGATTTTTCTAGGCATTATTACATTCGCCATTGCTTTCTGAACGGGTGACGTCAACGTCATTTTGTAAACAACCACGCGAAACAATTTGCAACCAAATTATCCGCAGCGTGATTCGAACTCGAAACGTCGGGGTTAATAGACCGAGTCACTATCCCCTAAGCCACAGACGCCACCACAAACAGGTACTTTTGCTTCTGAAGGTCGATGATTTGAATTCGGACCACGTCGTTCAGTTCACAAGCGCATTTATTTCGTAGCTACATAGGATTGTTACTGGAGCTACGGAATTCGTGTTTTGTGCAATGTTCTCGACAGGGAGAGTGCCATTGTTTCTGAGATTACCGAGCAATATTGAGAAACTCCGTGCGGTGTAGTTAATCCCTTCCATTTGAACCTTTGAAGTCGAGGTCGGTTATATCAAACAAAGAACTGATTCTGTTTGAGTTATATCGGTTCGTGTTGGACATATAAACATCAAAGATAAGATAACGATTATTTTCAAGAATTGGCATTTATTTTATTAAAGATAATTTGCTAATGCACTCATTTGACCTCTGCATTTCTACCGCAGAAAATACACACATCCGTTACATCTATTAAGGAAACCTGTGTTCAAATGATAAAAGTAAAGATATTGGCAGTAATCAGTAACGACACCAGTACAGTGCTCGTCTGTGTGCTCTTGTGTGCGTGCATTTATCTAACTGTACAAAGTCCAAAATACGGAATTCGAAAACAAAAACTGGAAATTAATATAATTATTCAGACACAATAACAATATTATACAACTAAAAACATTTTTTTATATTTTTGTTTTTGCCCCTACCATGCAGTGCCACAGCGGGTGGTTCAACGTGTAAAAGCTCCTAGCGTTGTCGTCCTTTCGAACGATAGCTGCTTAGAATTTGTTTAAATGTGTTTAGTTGTCTATTGGCTCTATAAAGACACCCGCCATATAGTCGCAACGAAGTGGGCACTACACTATGATCTTAGCCAAAATTCGACACTTGAGGCTTATCTCCCTTAAAACTGAAAAACATATGCACTGAAGAAAAAACGTGATCTTCCTTTTTGGCTATTTCTTGCTTAGATAATGAGCTTCATATTTTACTGTTATTGTTATTTTTCTATATTAGCATAATCTTCTGTTATTTATTCTCTGTCGTCCTAATTAGCTTGATCTTCTCTTTTTTTTTATTTCCAGCTTATCAATGTCATCTGCGTAAGGAAAAATTATGTAATTTGATATATTAGTAAGCTGATGTGATATTGTTCTTTGCCGATCCAATTAAATATTATTCAGTTTACAGGGTCATATATTGTGTTGATAAAGTTCTCTTGTTATTTAATGGTTATCAAACTCCATGTTACATTTCACAGACAGACTTATATATGTTCAGTTTCATCAGAGCATGTCCAAGAATGTGCTTGTTGATGGTGTTCACTGCTAGCTTGTTAAGCACATACTTTATTCTGCCCCTAAAGTGTCCAGACTTGTGCAACATGTGACTTACACAAAAAGTCAAACAATGTGTAGATTTGTCGTCAATAATCGTGTGCTCATCCAACAGATGGTCGTTGAACATACAAAGTACACCCCCGCCTACCCAACCAATTCAACTTCAGCACCGTGACTTTATGTATTTTTTTTCCCGATCCAAAAGCACTTGGGCTTTCAGCTCTTCGGCTCGGTGTCGTAAACATCGTAACCATTCGGTTCGGTGCCACGAACACCGTGAATCTGGTAAACCTATGGCTTTTCTGTCAGCCCGCGGAGTTCAACCCGCGCTCACAGGGAGCTTGTCACCCGTAGTCCAAAGCGCTACGAACACGCTGGGCAGACGGGCATGGTTAAGAGTTAAAGACTGTATAATCTCTCATTATCGCTAATATTCAAATGTCTAAGTCTATGCCCTGGATTCAAATGTCTAAGTCTATGCCCTAGATTCAAATGTCCAAGTCTATGCCCTAGATTCTCTCTCTCGATCGTTCTAAGGCCATTTTTATCATTCTATTGTGATATATAAATAGCCAAAACATCAGAACGTAATGTACGTGCACCAACCTTCAGCACCTATTTGAACATAGTTGCTTATCCTTCGGTGGGGTGTTTGATTTCAGCCAGCTATTGTGTGCGGTTCGCTCTCCGCTAGCCTTTGTTGACTGCCCCAGCCGTAACCCACAAGGCAGTGGGTTGCCATTTTCTTTCAGGGCAGCGACCCTTAGACGGCCTGCCCTCCCGGGCTTATGAACATCATCTGTCCAGCAAAACCGGTCGTTTTAATGAACACCTTGGTTTGCGGCCCGTTCAGGGTTGTTTGCGGCTTTCTCCGCTAGTCTTTGATTGTCCCCAATCAACTACAAGGCAGAAGTAGTTCCCTGCGAGCGGAAACGCGCACTGGCTTTACCTCTGCTGGGCTTTCCAGTTGTTCTGTACATTTGGGTGGGACGCACACCCTGCTTGCCGCTGCTGCTCTGGCCGCTGCCGCTCTGGCCGCTGCCGCTCTGGCCGCTGTCGCTCTGGCCGCTGCCGCTCTGGCCGCTGCCGCTCTGGCCGCTGCCGCGCTTGCCGCTGCTGCGCTTGCTCTGGTTTTGCCTCTGTTGAGCTTTCCAGTTGTTCTACTCATGTGGGTGGGACGCGCACCCTCTTGACGTGCCGGCATGACTTTGCCAGCGTGCGTGCTAGCTCTGCCCTGATGCCCTGTCACCATCGACTTTTTTCATGCTCACATTTTTCGTGCCTTCCATGTCGTGCACACATTTGCCTGGGCTGTCACCTTCTGTGACTCAACCCGGTCCCCCACCCATGAGATGGAGGCACGGGTTTTGCCCCATGTGGTGCCTCCCATGCAACGTCCGTATGCGCGGTCGCTTTGCCCTGGTGCCTACCTCATCATTTCCGTCAATTCCCTCTGGGCTGTCCGACTTCGAGGGGGCAAAATCCGAGTTTCACCCCATGATGCCCACGGGCAACTCAACTAGACTCCCAGCATACTCATCGGCTCTAGGGTAGTACCTCTAGAGAGAGCATGCTTGGGCTCCGAATTTTGTCACGTGGGTGTCATCGTCCCTTCGATGGCTTTGATTCGCGCCCCCATCTCTGTGATGGGGGCTAGACATCTGACCTACGTGGACCAACGTGTGGCCCAACTCATCACCCAGCATACTCATCGGCTCAAGAGAGTACATCAAGAGAGAGAATGTTTGGGCTCCGAGTTCCGCCCCGCGAGGTCCACATGTGTCGTTTTAGCTTTTCCCATCGGCCGGGAGAGGCGAGCATTAATAGTCACTCTGGGAGTTCACTCGTCTGTGTTGCGAGCGGATCCCATCAAGCATGACTACCTTTGCATCTCTACTTGCCCCAGAGTAGCTCTCCCACGACACCTGCCCTCTTAGCCAGACCGGAACTACCGTCTGTTACCAGGGTCACCACTGGAGGTGAGAGCAGGGATTAGAGCCATCTCTCTAATCCTGGCGCGCCGCTTCCTTGCGCCTTTGACCAGTAGCCCTAGATTCAAATGTCTAAGTCTATGACCTAGATTCAAATGTCTAAGACTGTGCCCTAGATTCAAATGTCTAAATCTATGATCTAGATTCAAATGTTCAAGTCTATGCCCTAGATTCAAATGTCTAAGTCTATGCCCTAGATGCAAGAAATCCTTGTCCGTAATCACATCTCAAGACGCTGACTTGGCTGTACACATCTGACATGCTGAAGTGCAGGGCAACGAACTTTCCTGCAAGCAATTCTCCAACTCAGGCGGACAGAATTGTGAACAGTGCTGATGTCATCAATGTCGTATGCTCTCATTTATATGATATGAGAGAGTCTACTGGAACGGGTGCGAACATTAAGTTAAGTTTGGACATGCCAGACAGTGTTGTCTTCGTCTGCGCCATCAGAAGGCGCACCAGAAAGTATATAATCACGCACTTAAGTTTATATATGATGATTATACCATCCAATAAAACTTATGCTGCTGATCTACCTACCAAGCCTCGCGTTGTCAAGTGACTAAATTAAAAACTACACAACAGAGATGAACTTCTGACAACAGTTGACTTCATCATAAGAACACATCTACAGTACAATCCTCTGAATAGTGATTGCAAGCAGAAGAAGGTAATTATACAAAGTACAGCAAAAGACTAAACCGACGTGTCTATCAAAATGACGTTATCAAGAGAATGAAAGAAAATCATGAAAGGTTAAAAAGAAACGATGTCTCTATACAAGTGGTTCTCAAACTTTTTAAAGCCATGACACACTTGAAGTTCTATACAAAAACTTAATAAATAAGAGGCAAAAAAAAACCCCACAAAGAAATACAGAAATAACTGGGAAATGTTACGTACTTTTATTCATCATTTAATTTCTGCCTATGAGAAACATGGTCCTGAGGTGTCTTGGCGAGTTTTTACCCTGGTACCCGCAGGCACTGCATTGCCGACCCCTGATCTGGGATATCCTAGGGCGAACCTGGGAATGTCACTGAGCACACTGGTGCGTCTGGGCACACTCTTTGAGAACCACTGCTCTATACCGTAGATACTTGAACTCTTCGCCCGACTTCTGTGTACTGACAATGTTCTTATCTAAAATCTGTTTCGGATTGAGAACATCTTTTGTCAAGATGCCCTCACGAATAAGCAAAGGCGAAGGTCATTGGTGAGAGAATCTTTTCGAGTGATCTAAAGCGAGATAAATCTTGTATTAACTTTCCATCTCAATAATTCCATTTTTCAACAAATCTTATTCCGGCACATTTCTCATACTTTAATCGGATTCTCAGACAAATTCTTTTACTAAAAATGTCTTCTTTTGTGACTTACATGCGTGAATGGAATTTAATGAGCCAATGCTTGGGCTAATTTAACACTAGAAAGTGTTGCTGTCGGCGGCGAAATACAATTTCGGGATGTATACTTGCACTGTATAGATTTCTAAAGATCCGTTTATTATTAAGAATGAAGTGACATGTAAGTCTATTGTCTTTCTCCAGGTGAATGATGGAATTGGTTGTCCTCTATTGCCGTTAAGCTTAAATGTGGGAGCTTTCTTAATATTGTCTATCCATCGTTTTCTTGGTCTTCCCTTGTCTCTAGTACCTGATATATATTTATTGTGTGCTGTTATTGGTGGTTGGTGGTATTCCATTCTCATTCGCGGAGACGGTACCCGATGATAATGATTATTTTTCAGACTGGAGTACAAGTAGCAGAATGTACCTTGACTAAGCATTCTGACAAGGCCAACTAGGTAAACCATCACGACGGCTTCACTTTAACTAACAGATGACACTGGTACCTTAACCGGGACTATTGTCACGAACACGTCTACCCTGCAGCTGTGCTGGAACTCGATCTCTGAATTATCTATAATGTATTTAAATGTAGCCATGGAAAGCGTATAAGCGCGGACACTGAAATACTTCTCCTTTACTTTACAAACACATCTTATATTGCACGCAACTGTACTCAACATAATCTATATAATTCACCACGTCAGTGGCGTAGAAATCTGGGGCAATCGTACAATTAGCCTCTATAGTGACTTTTTACATAAATCATTTTTATCAGACCTAGTTCCTTATAGAGTTCAAGATTTTCCACATCGAATTTTCTATCGTAGATGGAAATATATGATAAAACTTAGATCTCATGTTTAAGTTGAGCACGTAAAAGAACCATTGTTAATTCAAAATCGAGAAGAGCAGACTGGAACGCTGCTGCCCGGGGAAAATTCTTTAGATAGATTACAAAATTAAATTCCTGCAAATAATTTTCATCATCTTCTAACTTACATCGTGGGCACTAACTGGTGCTACGGAGTTCTGTTCTGCCACTGAGATCTTCCTGTGTAAGATAGATCGTAACACATGAGGTTACTCACCGAAGTGCAATGATGATGGTGATATCAATCAATCAATCGATCAATCAATCAATCATCTTTTCAATTTATATCATACGATGCACGTTTTAACGTAACCTCTTTTTTCTTCTCTCCAATCCTGGTTTGCCTCACAGAGTCAGGATAAGAAGGGATTTATAGAACGGGATTTTGTGTGCGCTTCGTAAATAGTGTTTTTCACTGCCTCTGTTATTTCTGAGTTCCACCTTTTAGCGTAAAGTTGGAAGTTGGTAGTACCAAAACACGACACTGACGCTGAATTGACACATTACTCTCTGCTCCTATGACCACTACCAGTTAGTAATTAAGTCAACTTATATGTTTACACACAAGGAACGTTTTTAGAGTTGTTAATGTTACGAGCACATCTAGTGTGTACAATTTGTATATAATATGTCTAGTTAGTGTGTATATACTATGTTTCGGTATGAGTGGATGTCGTCTATAGAAGTTTCTAACCTCCAGAGGCTTACGTGGGTATACTGTCCTGGGCATGCGGGTGGTGTTTGCGGTAATGAGAGAGCGGACAGGCTAGCATCAACAGCATCGATTGTTGGGGAGTTGAAGATGGGTAAGGGGATATTCTTCGGTCTCTTCGCGACTGTCTGTTGGATGAGGACACTAAAATCGATGTTGAATCGATCAAGCAATTTAAGCAGTTTGGAGTTACCCGTTGTACAAGTCGAACTGGATGCCTGAGAGGAGAGTGAGAGGTAAGTTTAATCAGCGAGCCACGGGAACCATCAGTATGCATACTCTTCGATATCTAAATTTTTGGAAACTGAGCACCTATGGGTTTGCCCGGAGTGCAATGACGTCAGATTAGTAACCAATAACCAATAACTATGTAGTGTGTGCGTGCGATGTCAATTGCTTTTATGAATATGTATATATTCGGTAATCAATATGGTGTTAAGGTAGCGTGCTTGCCTCACACTTCAACAGTACCAGATTCGCGTCCCATGTGGCTTGACCAGACAATATATATTAAACATTCCTAATCTTGTTGTGGGGAAAACCGTGGGTCTACTAGTGCTACTAGAGTTTCATGTTAAAAAGTTGAACTCATGCTCCTGTTGTGCATGTATAGACACGCACTTGACAGTCAGAAATCGATTGAAGTTGAATGGCAAGCCGCTGCACAGGCAAAATTAATTAATTAAACTAAAATAATTGTTAACAATTTTCACCAAGTTTACCGTCACGTTGTATCATCAAGTTTTACCTCAATTTGTATCATCAAGTTTTACCGTCACTTTGTATCATAAAGTTATACCGTCACTTTGTATCATCAAGTTATACCGTCACTTTGTATCATCAAGTTATACCTCAATTTGTATCATTAAATTTTACCGCCAAACTGAATCGTCAAGTTTAACCGTCAATTTGTATCTTCTTCCTCTTCTTCTTTTGTCGCCACACTGCTACCGGGTTGTTGCCCAGTGTCGTGGTTTTCTGTTTTGTCTTGCGCTGTTCTGGTGGCTTGTGCGATTGTTATTATTGCTCTGTCACAGGATTCTGCTACGCCATCTAACCATCTTTTCCGTGGTCTTCCTCTTGCTTCTTTCCCGATGTTCTGTAAACCGTCAATTTGTATAGTCAAGTTTAACCGACAATTTGTATCGCCATGTTTACCACCAAGTGGTATCGACATATTTACCGTCAAGTTGTATCATCAAGTTATACCATCAAGTTGTATCGTCAAGTTATACCGTCAAGTTGTATCATCAAGTTATACCTTCAATTTGTATCATCAAGTTATACCTTCAATTTGTATCATCAAGTTATACCTTCAATTTGTATCATCAAGTTATACCGTCAAGTAGTATCATCAAGTTATACCGTCAAGTTGTATCATCAAATTGTACCTTCTATTTGCACATTTCTTGTTTATGAGTTGATATCGTCATTAAAGAAACTCATTACTTAACCGCTGTTGCTGTATTCTTGCATGCTTATTTTTTAAATTAGAATAACGGTCGGAACAAACACCTGCTATTAGATTTATTGAAAAACAGAGACTCAAATGGTTTGGCCACTTGGTGAGAATGAACCTGAATACACCAGTTGCAAGAGCGTACAACCTGAAAATGGAATCATCAAGAAGAAGGGGTCGACCAAGAAAAAGATGGGTTGATGAGTTACATACATCTTAAAACTTCACAATACCACAGTATATCAAGCGACCGAAAGTGAGCTATCTCGGAAACATATCATCAGTTAAACTTGCTACGCCTAACGGCAAAAAAACAGAGAAGGACAAAAGAAAGAAATATTTATTAAAGAACATGTGCGCCTAATCTGTTTTGTTCTTGGACAGATAAAAGAAGAGCACCTGGTCGCGGGCCAGGCTGATATTCTTTTGGGTGAGTGATGGCCTGATAAAATAATGTGACGTGTCAGGATGCATCGCGTGCGTTGATAAAAGTGCAAGGTAATAGATAAGTGAAGTTGGAATGTGCACTTCTAGCAAATATCTGTTTTGTATGTCAGTAATACAAGAAGTATTATATGCAACAAGTCATTGTCAGTTGAGAACAGAATGAGAGTTATACAATGCTCCATAGAACCAACACTGACATACGGATCCGAGTCATGGACAGTAAACAAACAGAAAAGTCTCTGAAGACTACATAGTTGTGATTTTACTGAAAACTGATGAGAATCCCATGGCCTGCTAAAATGACTTTTTTTTTTTTAATAGCCGTCCATCGCAAGCGATGATGACAACAATCTCAGACGTGTACTGTTGCACCTCTCTGGTGTGTGCGGAGGTGACTGTAGAGTCCAATCCTAGAACAGAATCCCCGACCACAGGTGGGGCATACATGATCAAGGTTAGACATGTGCGTGTTGTGTGCTCTGTCTTTCGCGCTGCTCGTTTTCTGTGACTCAACAATACGATGATTCTCAGCTATTCGGGTTCCTCTTTGTTGTTACAGCGCCACATTTGGCGATCTTGCGCAAGGGATTCCCAGCACGTATTGTCTATATCGAAGCATTTCAGAGACACTTTAAGAGTGTCTTTAAAGCGTTTTTTCTGTCCACCAGCTAAACGTCTGCCCCTTCAAGCTCGCCATACATCAACTGTTTTGGGATGCGTTTATCAGGCATTCGAGCAACGTGACCGACCCATCTCAGTTGGGCCTTCTGCAACAGGGTGTTGACGCTTGGGATCTTTGCTCTTGTGAGGACTTCGCTGTCTGGAATTTTGTCCTGCCAGTTTATTTTTAGTATTCTGCGTAGACAGCTTGTGTGGAAATGGTTTAATTTTCTTGCGTGTCTGCTATATACTGTCCATGTCTCGCTTGCGTACAGCAGCGTGGTTAGCACTATGGCCTGGTAAACTTTCAGCTTTGTGACTATACTTATCCCCTTCTGTTCCCACACAGTGACACGTAACCTTCCGAACGCAGCACTGGCTTTGGATATCCTATTGTGGACCTCAGAATCTATGTTTGCCGATCTGGATAGGAGGCTGCCAAGATAAGCAAAGTTGTCCGTTGACTGGAGACGCTGGTGTTTAATGTTCTTGACTGGATCGTAATACTGTTTTCTAGGGGCGGGCTGGAACATGACCTCTGTTTTTTGGTGTTAATGGTGAGGCCAAACCTATCACAGGCCATTGAGAACTTGTCCATGTAAGTCTGCATTTCTTCCTCAGAGTTGGTAGCGAGGGCACAGTCATCAGCAAACAACAGGTTTGAGATAGTTGATTCTTTTACCTTGGTGGAGGATTTTAACCTCCGAAGATTGAATAGGTTACCGTCTGTCCTGTATCTAATCTTTACCCCATGTTCGTCGCCTTCCCAAAAGACATCCGTGAGCATGGCAGCAAACATCATGCTGAAGAGTGTTGGGGCCAGTACACAGCCCTGTTTGACGCCGTTGGTGACATGGAAGGCTTCCGACAGCTCTCCTTCGTCAAGTACACGTGCCATCATGCCCTCGTGAAACTGTTGAACGATCTTGATGAATTTCCTTGGGCATCCAAATTTTTCCATGATCTTCCATAGACCTTCCCTGTTAACAGGTCGAAAGCCTTTGTCAGATCGACAAAGACCATATAGAGGTTACGGTGCTGCTCTTGGCATTTCTCCTCAATTTGTCCACTAAAATGTGGCTAAAATTAGCTAAAATGACTAATGTGGAGGAGTTGAATGAGGTCAAGACACAGAGAAAGCTTATTATCAATATAAGAAAGAGACAGTCAACATTTTTTGGGAATGCGATGAGAGAAGAAGGTTTAGAACACATTGTGACAACCGGTAAAATCAAGGGGAGACGAGACAGATGAAGACAGAGAGAGAAAGTTGTACACAGCCAGACTTCATGGCACGGAACAGCGTCAACATTTGAGATGATAGCATACACCAGAGACAGAGATTTCTCGAGATCCATGATCGTCTACACCTGCCGGCACGGCACCAGATTATGATCAATAATACATTGAAGAAGAGAAGAAATATACACATGTTTGTATGATAGAAAGAACATGCCACACTAGATAAACTTTGTATGAGAGAAAGAACAAGCCACACTAGACAAACTTTGTATGAGAGAAAGAACAAGCCACACTAGATAAACTTTGTATGAGAGAAAGAACAAGCCACACTAGACAAACTTTGTATGAGAGAAAGAACAAGCCACACTAGACAAACTTTGTATGAGGGAAGCTTCCATTAGAAACACAGACTTTATTTTCATTTTCCCTATTCGCTTAGTTACCACTTTTGATGGGATCTCTGTGGCTAAGTGGGTTAGTCTTAGTTACCACTTTGAGGGATCTCTGTGGCTAAGTGGGTTAGTCTTAGTTACCACTTTTGAGGGGATCTCTGTGGCTAAGTGGGTTAGTCTTAGTTACCACTTTTGAGGGGATCTCTGTGGCTAAGTGGGTTAGCCTTAGTTACCACTTTTGATGGGATCTCTGTGGCTAAGTGGGTTAGTCTTAGTTACCACTTTTGAGGGGATCTCTGTGGCTAAGTGGGTTAGTCTTAGTTACCACTTTTGAGGGGATATCTGTGGCTAAGTGGGTTAGTCTTAGTTACCACTTTTGAGTGGATATCTGTGGCTAAGTGGGTTAGTCTTAGTTACCACTTTTGATGGGATCTCTGTGGCTAAGTGGGTTAGTCTTAGTTACCACTTTTGAGGGGATATCTGTGGCTAAGTGGGTTAGTCTTAGTTACCACTTTTGAGGGGATATCTGTGGCTAAGTGGGTTAGTCTTAGTTACCACTTTTGAGGGATATCTGTGGCTAAGTGGGTTAGCCTTAGTTACCACTTTTGATGGGATCTCTGTGGCTAAGTGGGTTAGTCTTAGTTACCACTTTTGAGGGGATCTCTGTGGCTAAGTGGGTTAGCCTTAGTTACCACTTTTGATGGGATCTCTGTGGCTAAGTGGGTTAGTCTTAGTTACCACTTTTGAGGGGATCTCTGTGGCTAAGTGGGTTAGCCTTAGTTACCACTTTTGATGGGATCTCTGTGGCTAAGTGGGTTAGTCTTAGTTACCACTTTTGAGGGGATCTCTGTGGCTAAGTGGGTTAGTTCTAGTCTTGTGTTCCGAAGGTTGCCGGTTCGAATCTGGACAGCGACGTTCTTCTTACGAGTGAATTTTTTTCAGAGACCCTAGGATTGTTGACGGGGCTACGGAGTTCGTGCCTAGAGCAACACTCTCAGCATGTGGCGCCCCATTTCTGTTGAGAGGGACCAAGCCATATGGGGCAAAAAACCCGGTTCAATGAAGTCTATCCTTCGGATTTAGACCCCTCTTTAGAAGTTTGGAGTAGTCAATTCGCCTAAAATGACACATGCGACTGATTTTTCCGTGAAGGTTTGCTTTCTGTATCACAAAGATCCCACCCCTTTCAGGCGAGTCTTACTCTGGTTTCAGCGGTACGGATGCAGTTGATATTTAAAGATCTGTTTTAACTGTTCAAAGTTTTAGAATGAACTCTTCATAGCGTCAAAAATAAAACATCTACATTCATAACAGAAGAAGTAAGACACATACCTGTGGAAGTAAGACACATAACAGAAGAAGTAAGACACATACCTGTGGAAGTAAGACACATAACAGAAGAAGTAAGACACATACCTGTGGAAGTAAGACACATAACAGAAGAAGTAAGACACATACCTGTGGAAGTAAGACACATAACAGAAGAAGTAAGACACATACCTGTGGAAGTAAGACACATAACAGAAGAAGTAAGACACATACCTGTGGATAAGAACATAATAAGAACCCATGAGAACCCTGGTTAAGAGGAGAAAATGGCAGTGGGTCGGGCACACCCTAAGAAAGACACAGTCCAATATCGCTAGACAAGCACTTAAGTGGAACCGCAAAAAAAAAAAAAGGAAAAGGAAAAGGGGAGGATATAAACAGATGTAAAGACGAAGTCTTCTGGAGTAACTACCAGGTTTTGGACTATCCTGGAAGGCCTAAAGAAAACATAAAGAAACCGGGAAAAGGAACGATCACATGTGGAGGTCCTTTGATCCAAAAGGAACGGAAAGAAATAAGTAAGTAATTATTGAATGCACACAGAAACAGAAATAATAGTTACATCAAGAGATAGTAATGAGAAGAGATATACAGAAACAGAAATAATAGTTACATCAAGAGATAGTAATGAGAAGAGATATACAGAAACAGAAATAATAGTTACATCAAGAGATAGTAATGAGAAGAGATATATAGAAAGAAATAATAGTTACATCAAGAGATAGTAATGAGAAGAGATATACAGAAACAGAAATAATAGTTACATCAAGAGATAGTAATGAGAAGAGATATACAGAAACAGAAATAATAGTTACATCAAGAGATAGTAATGAGAAGAGATATACAGAAACAGAAATAATAGTTACATCAAGAGATAGTAATGAGAAGAGATATACAGAAACAGAAATAATAGTTACATCAAGAGATAGTAATGAGAAGAGATATACAGAAACAGAAATAATAGTTATCAAGAATAATGAGAAGATATCAGAAACAGAAATATAGTAAATCAGAGATGAATGAATATCAGAAACAGAAATAATAGTTACATCAAGAGATAGTAATGAGAAGAGATATACAGAAACAGAAATAATAGTTACATCAAGAGATAGTAATGAGAAGAGATATACAGAAACAGAAATAATAGTTACATCAAGAGATAGTAATGAGAAGAGATATACAGAAACAGAAATAATAGTTACATCAAGAGATAGTAATGAGAAGAGATATACAGAAACAGAAATAATAGTTACATCAAGAGATAGTAATGAGAAGAGATATACAGAAACATAAATAATAGTTACATCAAGAGATAGTAATGAGAAGAGATATACAGAAACAGAAATAATAGTTACATCAAGAGATAGTAATGAGAAGAGATATACAGAAACAGAAATAATAGTTACATCAAGAGATAGTAATGAGAAGAGATATACAGAAACAGAAATAATAGTTACATCAAGAGATAGTAATGAGAAGAGATATACAGAAACAGAAATAATAGTTACATCAAGAGATAGTAATGAGAAGAGATATACAGAAACAGAAATAATAGTTACATCAAGAGATAGTAATGAGAAGAGATATACAGAAACAGAAATAATAGTTACATCAAGAGATAGTAATGAGAAGAGATATACAGAAACAGAAATAATAGTTACATCAAGAGATAGTAATGAGAAGAGATATTCAGAAACAGAAATAATAGTTACATCAAGAGATAGTAATGAGAAGAGATATACAGAAACAGAAATAATAGTTACATCAAGAGATAGTAATGAGAAGAGATATACAGAAACAGAAATAATAGTTACATCAAGAGATAGTAATGAGAAGAGATATACAGAAACAGAAATAATAGTTACATCAAGAGATAGTAATGAGAAGAGATATACAGAAACAGAAATTATAGTTACATCAAGAGATAGTAATTAGAAGAGATATACAGAAACAGAAATAATAGTTACATCAAGAGATAGTAATGAATGAGAAAAGAGAGATAGTAAGAAAAACAGAAACAATAGTTACATCAAGAGATAGTAATGAGAAGAGATATACAGAAACAGAAATAATAGTTACATCAAGAGATAGTAATGAGAAGAGATATTCAGAAACAGAAATAATAGTTACATCAAGAGATAGTAATGAGAAGAGATATACAGAAACATAAATAATAGTTACATCAAGAGATAGTAATGAGAAGAGATATACAGAAACAAAAATAATAGTTACATCAAGAGATAGTAATGAGAAGAGATATACAGAAACACAAATAATAGTTACATCATAAGATAGTAATGAGAAGAGATATACAGAAACAGAAATAATAGTTACATCAAGAGATAGTAATGAGAAGAGATATACAGAAACAGAAATAATAGTTACATCAAGAGATAGTAATGAGAAGAGATATATAGAAATGATATTATAGTTACATCAAGAGATAGTAATGAGAAGAGATATACAGAAACAGAAATAATAGTTACATCAAGAGATAGTAATGAGAAGAGATATACAGAAACATAAATAATAGTTACATCAAGAGATAGTAATGAGAAGAGATATACAGAAACAGAAATAATAGTTACATCAAGAGATAGTAATTAGAAGAGATATATAGAAATGAAATTATAGATACATCAAGAGATAGTAATTAGAAGAGATATACAGAAACAGAAATAATAGTTACATCAAGAGATAGTAATGAGAAGAGATATACAGAAACATAAATTATAGATACATCAAGAGATAGTAATGAGAAGAGATATACAGAAACATAAATAATAGTTACATCAAGAGATAGTAATGAGAAGAGATATACAGAAATAGAAATAATATTTACATCAAAGAGATAGTAATGAGAAGAGATATACAGAAACAGAAATTATAGATACATCAAGAGATAGTAATGAGAAGAGATATATAGAAACAGAAATAATAGTTACATCAAAGAGATAGTAATGAGAAGAGATATACAGAAACAGAAATAATAGTTACATCAAGAGATAGTAATGAGAAGAGATATACAGAAACAGAAATAATAGTTACATCAAGAGATAGTAATGAGAAGAGATATACAGAAACAGAAATAATAGTTACATCAAGAGATAGTAATGAGAAGAGATATATAGAAATGAAATTATAGTTACATCAAGAGATAGTAATGAGAAGAGATATATAGAAATGAAATTATAGTTACATCAAGAGATAGTAATGAGAAGAGATATATAGAAATGAAATTATAGTTACATCAAGAGATAGTAATGAGAAGAGATATATAGAAATGAAAGTATAGTTACATCAAGAGATAGTAATGAGAAGAGATATATAGAAATGAAATTATAGTTACATCAAGAGATAGTAATGAGAAGAGATATATAGAAATGAAATTATAGTTACATCAAGAGATAGTAATGAGAAGAGATATATAGAAATGAAATTATAGTTACATCAAGAGATAGTAATGAGAAGAGATATATAGAAATGAAATTATAGTTACATCAAGAGATAGTAATGAGAAGAGATATATAGAAATGAAATTATAGTTACATCAAGAGATAGTAATGAGAAGAGATATATAGAAATGAAATTATAGTTACATCAAGAGATAGTAATGAGAATAGGTATATAGAAATGAAATTATAGTTACATCAAGAGATAGTAATGAGAAGAGATATATAGAAATGAAATTATAGTTACATCAAGAGATAGTAATGAGAAGAGTTATATAGAAATGAAATTATAGTTACATCAAGAGATAGTAATGAGAAGAGATATATATAAATGAAATTATAGTTACATCAAGAGATAGTAATGAGAAAAGATATATAGAAATGAAATTATAGTTACATCAAGAGATAGTAATGAGAAGAGATATATAGAAATGAAATTATAGTTACATCAAGAGATAGTAATGAGAAAAGATATATAGAAATGAAATTATAGTTACATCAAGAGATAGTAATGAGAAGAGATACAGTATATAGAAATACAAAAAATTTCAGCTTTACGAAGTACAAAATAAGACAAAGGAACATGTATCAACGATAGCAACATTTTCAAGCCCAATATTAAAAAAACAAAACTCAAACAGTTATGAACGAAACAGCACAGTATAATAAATTGTTGGTAAGTAGGAATTAAAAATAAGAACGAAAATCCAGTCCTTCGAAACTAAATGCTACAGAAAGATCTTACGAATACCGTGGACAGAAAAAAGAAAGAACACTATGTCCTGAAAGAACTAAATGTTAAAGAGAATTGGCTGATAAACAACATACTTTACAGACAAATTAGATACTTTGGTCACATTAAGCGTCGCGATGGCCTGGAAAGAATAATATTAGAGGGCAGGGTCCCATGGCACAGAGGCAGAGCCAGACCAAGAAGAAGATGGCTACAAGATATTGAAGAAACCATGAATATGACCATCTACGAAATGGGTGAACTGGCTAGAGACAGAGTGAATTTCAGATGTGCTGCAAAGAGAGCAACGTCCTATAAAGGATACGCCTCTTGATGATGAGGGCATTAAAAGCAGCACGAGAAAAGGTAACAGTAAGTAATATAAAGAATTTAACTCTAGGGCGTTAATTTAATACTAGGGCGTTAGTAATAAACTATATTTAACAAAATAAAAACTTGAAATAGACTAAGATAGTTGTGGCTCGCTAGAAGCGTGGAAAGACTAAGGAATGTATGGCTCATTAAAAGCCAGATTAAAATAAACTGAGGAATTTGTAACACTTTGTAAACAAAACAAGACAGATTGAAGAATTTGTGATACGTTAGAAACAAAACAAGACAGATTGAAGAATTTGTGATACGTTAGAAACAAAACAAGACAGATTGAAGAATTTGTGATAAGTTAGAAACAAAACAAGACAGATTGAAGAATTTGTGATACGTTAGAAACAAAACAAGACAGATTGAAGAATTTGTGATACGTTAGAAACAAAACAAGACAGACTGAAGAATTTGTGATACGTTAGAAACAAAACAAGACAGATTGAAGAATTTGTGATACGTTAGAAACAAAACAAGACAGATTGAAGAATTTGTGATACGTTAGAAACAAAACAAGACAGATTGAAGAATTTGTGATACGTTAGAAACAAAACAAGACAGATTGAAGAATTTGTGATACGTTAGAAACAAAACAAGACAGACTGAAGAATTTGTGATAAGTTAGAAACAAAACAAGACAGATTGAAGAATTTGTGATAAGTTAGAAAAAAAACAAGACAGACTGAAGAATTTGTGATAAGTTAGAAACAAAACAAGACAGATTGAAGAATTTGTGATAAGTTAGAAACAAAACAAGACAGATTGAAGAATTTGTGATAAGTTAGAAACAAAACAAGACAGATTGAAGAATTTGTGATAAGTTAGAAACAAAACAAGACAGACTGAAGAATTTGTGATACGTTAGAAACAAAACAAGACAGACTGAAGAATTTGTGATAAGTTAGAAACAAAACAAGACAGACTGAAGAATTTGTTGCTTTTTAGAAACAAAATAAGATAAACGTAGGAATTTGTTGCTTCTTAAACACAGAACAAAACAAATTACTTTGGTTATTAGTCACTGCATCGATTTCATACAACTTAGAGTAGACCCATTAGATGTTTAGTATTCTCCAACAGATATGTGCTGGTTGTTCCTGTATTTCTTTAATTAAACATACTTATTTTTCAATCCTTCAAAATGACCAACGAATCGTTCCAAATCTCTTTACATTATTAGGCGTACATATGTGTTCCCTGTCTATAGACGGTATCCACTAAACGACTGTCTAGCATGGGTTAGTTAAGCCATACTCTCTGGTAGCGTTACAATAATCGCCACACCGTGATCGTATTTGTTTTTTCGTTCGCCATCTATGAATTCAACTTAGACATGGCGCTTAATCTGGCGTCATTACTGATTTTTGCGCGAAGGCTGTTTTTCTTATCAGCATTGTCCCTCGACATTCAAGCAATCCTTATCCTGACTTCAGAGGTATTGTAATTTAGTTTCCCAATTAAAGAATCAGTTTCCTGTATTAAAAAAACCACACGCCGCGTGCGCACCAACATAGCGAGTGCACCTAGCTATCATCGAACCAAGAAATTTCTACGGCCCTTGATTAGTAGCGCAGCTTGTTATCAATTTCGCTATCGGATACCATGTTTTCTTTGTGATATTTTATCATCAAAGCAGTGTATCTCTTTAGTGATCAGGTAACAGGGAGTACACTAAACTCTAGCAAATTTGTATTTAGCTAAAGTTATCAGCACTGTTGAACACAACACAGATAAACTAAAGACAGACGAACAATAATTGCAGCAACATAAACATTGTAATCAAAAAGACCAAAATGGCAGCGGCACTGTTTAATTTTAGCATATGTTAAAAACAACAAGGGCTCGAATAACATCGTGTTCCATTGACTGGAACACAACATATGTAATTATCCAACCTAACTATTACAAAATGAGTCAGAATGCCCTTTCAAAGATTGAGACCACAATAGAATGTCTGTTTGATTCGCAGATAAATGCGGTCCTATTTTGATCCCCTTTTCTGCTCTCTATTTTTATTATGTTTATAGACTCTGCAGACAAGGGAGAGCATATATCAATGTTCCGACTGTTTTCAAATTATCTAACTTTCAATTGAAGTTCTTACTCCCAGGGCAGCCTTGATGAACTTGTATAACGAACTTCTCTTAGAGGTCAACATGTAAACATAAATATGTTCTAAAATATTTGCAAGCTCATGTACATGTGTTCTTATTGCACAAATATTAAATAATAATAAACTTTTCAGCTCCCTGTGGAGTACAGGTACCTTAATAAATAATTGCCAGTAGATAATGCCATGTGGCAATAAATATTCGCCAGCCCACGTGGTGTGCCGAAGCCAGCAAGGAAGAAAAGAATAGTACCATTGTGACCTACAAGGCATGTCGTAAGAGGCGACTAAGGTAGGAACTAGGAAAGCTACCCTAGTAAATAAAAAGCATCACATACATCGGATGTGATGATCTACTTGTAGGCGCATAGCTGACACAACGTACAATTGCTCTTAGGCGCATATCACATAAAAATCACACAGAGTGGTTTTCAAGTGATCGATACGGGGCGCTCGAAGAATAATATTGGCTAGTACGTTATATCTTATGACATTCTTTTCAAGTTCTTTCATCATGTGCAACGTATACACGTTCTTGGCAAAGATCAAACATATCACAAAGAGTGATTAAATTTGGTAGTAAAGAATGAACGCAAAGAAGAAGAAGATCTCTTCTCAAATGCTCTCTGCTCCGTGATTTCTAGCTCTCTGCTCCGTGATTTCTAGCTCTCTGCTCCGTGATTTCTAGCTCTCTGCTCCGTGATTTCTAGCTCTCTGCTCCGTGCTTTCTAGCTCTCTGCTCTGTGATTTCTAGCTCTCTGCTCCGTGATTTCTAGCTCTCTGCTCCGTGCTTTCTAGCTCTCTGCTCTGTGATTTCTAGCTCTCTGCTCCGTGTTTGTTTTGATTTTCCTCTTTCTTTTTCTTTGTGAGTTCCAACCACTCACAAGATCAACATAATGCTATTGTTTGGAGACCACAGAGTGTGAATTTATTTAAAAAAAAGAAATTTCAACGCTATCCATTCAGATACATGAAACAGTTCTCCGATACTTATTATAGGATAAATTAATAAATTTGGCTAAAACTTCATCTATTTAATAAATATACACTAAAAAAACAACGGGTAAAAAATATGGTTTTAGTGACCGTATACTTAGAGACTCACTATTTATGAAGCACACACAAATGCCCGACTTAGAGATCTCTATTTATCCTAAGGAAAATCAGGATTAGAGAAAAGAAGATACTAAGAAACAATCACCACTCATTAGTTTATATAATTTATATGGTATGATCTTGCTTAAGAATTTGGACGACTTGTTACGTAAACGTTCATATGATTGTCTGATCTTTGTTTTCTTATGAGTTCCAAAACAGTATGGATTGGAACTGATAGGAAAACAAAGATCAGAATATTAAGAGCATGCATATTTCCAGTGGCGAGGTCAAAGGCGCAAGGAAACAACGGCGCACCAGATTAGTGAGCTGGCACTAATCCCCTGTCCTCACCTCCACGTGGTGACTCTGGTAACAGACGGTAGTTCCGGTCTGGCTAAGAGGGTAGGTGCCGTGGGAGGGCTACTCTGGGGCAAATAGAGATGCAAAGGTAGTCACGCTAGATGGAATCCGCTCGCAACACAGACGAGTGAACTCCCAGAGTGGCTATTAATGCTCGCCTCTCCCGGCCGATGGGAAAAGCTGGAAGGATAAATGTGGAACCGCGTGTGGTGAAACTCGGAGCCCGTGCATGCTCTCTCTTGAGCCCACTCTCTTGAGCCGATGAGTGTGCTGGGAGTCGAGTTGAACTGCACGAGGGACCACATAGGCCGAATCTCGGGCCCTTATCTCAGGGATGGGGGCACGATTATAAGTAATCGAGGAGACGTTGACCCAAGCGGGACGAAATTCGAAGCCCGTGCATGCTCTCTCTTGAGCCCTCTCTCTTGAGCCGATGAGCATGCTGGAACCGGGTTGAACTGCACGTAGGTCCACATAGGCTGATCGAAAAGACGTCGACCCGGGCGGGGCGAAATTCGGAACCCGCGCATTCTCTCTCTTGAGCCCTTTCTCTTGAGCCGATGAGTATGTTGGGAGTCGAACTGAGCTGCACGCGGGTCCACACGGATGGCCTAGGCAAATGTGAGCACGGCGGGAATTGACGGAAATGGTGAGGTAGGCACCAGTGCAAAGCGTGCACGCATGCGAGCGATGCACGGGTGGGCCCTCAGGGGATGAAACCCGTGACCCCATCACAGGGGTGGGGACCGGGTTGTGTAACAGGCGGGGACAGCCCAGACAAAAATGAACACGGTGGGAATTGACGGAAATGGTGAGGTAGGCACCAAGGCAGAGCGTGCACGCATGCGAGAGATGCACGGGTGGGCCCACAGTCTGCCAAAAAAGCCAGGCACGTCAGGCGCGTCAGGCACGGCAGCGTCAGGCACGGCAGTGGCAGGCGCATCAGGCACGGCAGCGGCAGGCACGGAAGCACCAAGCATGGCAGGCGCTGCATGCGAGAGGGTGTGCGGACCATACGAGTGTGCAAAGCAACTGGAAAGCCCAGCAGAGGTAAAGCCAGTGCTCGTTTCCGCTCGCAGGGAACTACTGCTGCCTTGTAGTTTGACTGGGGACAATCAAAGTCTAGCGGTGCAAACCGCACACAAAACTGAACGGGCGGCAAACCAAGGAGTTCACAAAACGACCGGTTTACTGGGCAGATTGTGCTCATAAGACCGGGAGGGCAGGCCGTCTAAGGGTCACTGCCCTAAAAGAAAATATCAGTCTACTGTCTTGTGGGTTTTGGCTGGGGGCAGCAAAAGCCTAACGGAGAGCGAACCTAGTAAACGCTGGTTGAAATCGAACACACTGCCGAAGGATAAGCACATGAGCTCCAATAGGTACTGAATGCTGCGCACGTATATCCGTCCTTGATGTTTGGCTGCTTATATATCACAATATAATGATAAAAGCAGCCTAAGAATGATCGAGAGAGAGAGAGAGAGATAGATTCCCAGTGGCAACTTATGGATGTGAAGCATGCACATCCAACAAGGCAGTGGAAAAATATATATGTGCTTTTGAATATAAATGTTGCATAAGAGTCCTCTGTATATCACGGACAGAGAAGTGAACAAATAGATATATCCAGAAATAACTCAAAATCAAAGAAAAACTGGCTGATGCTACAAAAAAGAATGAGAGAATTTAAGTATTTTGTGGCGTCTGTGGCCTAGGGGTTAGTGACTCGGTCTATTAACCTCGACGTTCTGAGTTCGAATCACGCTGCGGACAGTTTGGTTGCAAATTGTTTCGCTTGGATTTTTACAAAGGACGATGGCACCACCCGTTCAGAAAGCAATGGCAAACTACTGAACGTAATAATGCCTAGAAAAATCAGAAACAGCGTTACAAAGCTGGGGTTGATTCGCAAAGTCCTGTAAAGGATATGCAATTAACTTTTAAAGTGATATGAAGGGTTGGAGATGACCACTATGGAAAGATACATACCGGTAAAGAGGAGAAGAGGAAGACCACGGAGAAGATGGATCAGGATGTAACTGATGGTTTGAACATGATGGTTGCAGAGGCGAGACATCTATTCTATGAGAGATAAAAATTGCGAAGAAGTGTTAGAGTGGAAAGTTCTGATCAGGAAAAGCTATTTGATGATGATGATTCATATGATATTTTTTGTGTGTGGAGATTTTAAGCCACGAAACACGTAATAACAAAGTACGGTAGTTTTACAAAATAGAAAAACAATGACAATACACAGAAACGTTTCGACGAAACGTCGCTGCGTATTGCCATTGTTTTTGTATTTTGTAAAACTACAGTACTTTGTTATAACGTTTTTCGCTATTTTTCACAGTTTGACTACAGTCTTCCCTTATATCGAGATTTTAAGTTATACAACTTCATAAAATATGTGGTCGAAAAAAGATCACCATTTATATTTACTACATTCTTGTTTTAATGCACCCTTTACAGATTGACACAATCGATATTTATTTATATGGATACTGATTGCACTAATTAATTAAAGTCAATAATTCGATTTGTGATTAATATATTGAATATAGTAAACAAGAAAAATTAATATTACGAAAAAATGTTGATAAAACGAGCAGTACAAGACTGCCCACTGTTGTAATATTGAAAATTGACAATCGTACGTGACAGTGAAAGCTACTGTGATATTTCAAGCACGTTTAGATAATTAGTATGTCACGAAATAATGAAGAACTATTATACAAAATAAACAATGTTGTGATTAGATACACAGTTTGTGGCACTTGTCCAAAACGCTGGTTCAATCGGTTCTCAATTAGTTGATTGATATTTTGTTTCAACCTGAGGGATTTTGTGCCAGTGTTGATAAATAAAGGTTGGTACTGTACCTGCTCATTATGTATAACGAAGATATAGAAAAATAGAAGATAAGAAGACATAGAAAAATAGAAGAATATGCGGTTCATATTATTTTAAGCCTGTATTTAGTGTTTCCCCCCTTGCCTTAAGTAATTTTATTTACTTTCGGTCGAAATTTTATTGCAATGTATATTGAAATAGGCAGTAAACCGACCTTCATGTAAGCTACTGCGAGCCGTTTTATCGGCTTAGTAGTACGAAAGAGTTAACATATTAAACTATTTTATTTTGTTTCTACCTCTGTTTAGTGCACTCTACCACAGCCAACTCTAACTGGGCCTGATAACTGAGGGGAAAATCCTGACCTAGTTTAGTTGGGGGCTGGAATATATATATATATATATATATATATATATTTTGATAAAACATTGCAAGTTTTTTGCATTTTGCTCAATTGTGTGAGTCTATGGTTATTTTTGGTTAAAAATATTCATAATTTTGATATTCCTTATTGTTAAACTGAACTTGTTGTATAATATAACTTTGATTTAGCATTTTGTGTTGATTTTAAAATGAATTCGTCTATACAGAACAATACTGGAATGCCAGGTCACGTGGTGTAGTTGTGGTCTGATTTCCCATAATTCTTACCTGAGTCCACAGGCCCATAAGTTTATAGTTGGCTCTGGCTCTACCGAAAAGTGTCACAACGAATGGACCCAGCGCAGTTGAACGTGTAAACGTTTGTTTAAAGTTAAGGTATTGTCTATTGGTTCTATGAAGGCCCCCGCCATTTGGCCGCAATGAAGTGGGCACTACATATTGATCTTACTGTGTTGGGCCCTCACTATTTAGTGCCGCATAGGGTTGAACCCAGTGACGTGTAAAACCCTGAGCATCGTCATTCTTTCGAACGAAAGCTGCTCGTAATTTTGAAACTTGTTTAGTTGCCTATTGGCTCTATGAAAGCTCCCACTCGTTGGTCGCGATAAAGTGGGCACTAAACTTTGATATCAGCGAAATTGGCGAGATGCGTTCTAGTCTTAACATGATGTATTGTTATCTTATCTTATCTTATCTTAACCACATTTGCCGTGAAGTGTCGTGGGGAGAGTTAGTTTCCTATCTTGTGCCAGGTGTGTTGTGCTTGACGTTGTCAGTCCATGCTCTCGCAGTGATGTGTTGTTAAGACATGCATATATGCTGCAGCGTAGTTGAAATTGTCAGAAGTACAACGTGTATACGATAAACTCACTAAAATCTTACAAAATCTATAAACTTTATAGCGCTTAATAAATGGGATGACAGAAGAGGCAGAAGATGTTTTTGTTTAGGGATGTAGTCTGTTTTGTTTATATTTTTGTTTCTGAGTAAATTTGCAGACTTGCTAACATCTATATATAAATGGGAATGTAACCCTGTATACAGTGGTTCCCAACTTTTTTTCCATTTATGTACCCTTCCTTAAGTCGATTTCTATAAACTGTACATAAGTTGTTTTTTTGTGTTGAAATAACTGTTTTTAAACACTGACACTTTTGTTAGTGTTTATATTAATGTAAAATCTGTGAAATAAAGTGATAAGTTGGGAAACAACAATTACTACATTAAAAATACAAACCGCAGATTTAATTTTTACAATATTTGTAAAATAGAAACTCAATTCGTAAAACAGCTCACTAACTGATAGAATATTCATAAAATCGATAGGGCCTACTAGTCGATTGAAACATTGTTAGTGCGACTATTGAGCTCGGTTTAATGCTCTTAGTATTCTTGAAATCAAGCCACAAATATGCAAGAAACAGTCTTCAATTTCAACTTTATCTCATAACTAACAATGTGCATATATTTACTCGTCCTTATTGATTTCTTTTCGTGTACACCTGATCGGTCCATCACGTACCCTCGGGGTACGCGTAGCCAGATGTGAACCGATGATTTACTGTAATGAGTCTATCATGCGTTTGAGATTTGACATAACTAGGTATTCCATTGCGTTGTGCTCATTTCACTTCCTCGCTTATTTCCCTTACCGAACTAAGCGATTCGCGCACTCAATCCCAGCTATATTGAGCATGAGCTGGGGAAATACGTATCGTGAAGTCAGAGCTCTATCCACTTGACCTAATAACTTTCCAAAGCAAGCGATGATGGCAACAGCATCAGGGATGTATTGTTACAGCCCTCTAGTGTGTAAGTGTCGAGGTGATTGTAGAGTTCATAGCTCTCTCTCTATATATAAAGGGGTTTTAAAAGCCGAAGGATTGACTTCATTGCACCGGGTTTACCCCATACGGCTCGGTCCTCTCCGCAGAAATGGCACGCCACCTGCCGAGAGTATTGCACAAAGCACGAACTCCGTAGCTCCAGCAACAATCCTAGGGTCTTTGGAAAAAACTGCACTCGTGAACAGAATGGCGAGGTCCGGACTCGAACCCACGACCTTCGACTCACAAGGCAGAGGGCTTAACCACTTAGCCACCGAGACCCATATATATATAGAGTTCATATTTACGGTTCCAACTTCACTGAAACGGGTCACCCCATAATTGATCAGTTCCTGTGCCAACGAAAATCACACAAAATGCTGTCTCCTGTGTCGTAGAGTCAAATACTGGAGCAGAAACTCATAATACAGATGAGACATAAATGATCAGTGTTGAACATTTGGTACTGCGTGTGTTGCCTTTTCGCGCTGCTTTTTTCACTACGTCGCTACACTACATAGATTCTCAGCTATGATGCTCCTCTGGTGATTTTGGGCCCAGCTTTTAACAATCTTGAGCAAGCAAGAGAGTCTATGTTCGTGATGTCTATATTGAAGCATTGAAGCACTCTGATGAGAACTTCGGTATGTGGAATTTTGTCCTGCCATTTTAGTTTTAGCAATCTGCTGTGGCAAATTATGCGGAAGGGGCTTAGATGTTTTTCTGCATATTTTCCACACATTGTCAATATCTCGCTGACGCATAGTAGAGGGATAATAACAATGGTCCGGTATACTTTTTATGTGACGCATGTCCACTTCCGCTCCCACATAGTAACACACCATCGTCCAAATAAAGCACTGACTTTGGATATTCTGTTGTTGACCTCAGAGATATTGTTTCCTGATTTGGCTAAGATCTTGCCAAGGTCTATGCCCAGTTGTATTCTGGCAGGAAACGATGGTGTTTATATTGATGACTGGACCATGGCACGGCTCTCTAAGGACGGGCTGAAACATGATCTCAGTTTTTGTGATGTTAATGGTAAGGCAAAACTTATCACAGGTCATAGACAAGCTGTCCATGTAGGTCTGCATATCATCCTCAGAGTTTGTATCGAAGACACAATTACATGTGATCTGGCTAATTCCTCCACCATGACTAATGATTTTAACTTTCTGAGATTAAGTAGGTTACAATTTGTCCACTATCTAATCTTGACCTTATGTTCATCACATTCCCAAAAGACCTCCACGAGCACGGCGGCAAAAGTCACGATGAAGAGTGTTAGCCTCAGCACGCATCCCTGTTTGACACCGTTGGAGACAAAGACAACGTCTTCCAGCTTCCCATCATCAAATACACTCTCATCATTCTTCAGCGACTTCATATATTATAGTTCGTTCTAAAATTTGTGATCACACTAAGGTTTAATTTGTACGAAATCTATCTGATGGATACAAGTAATTTTTTGCATGCAGTTTTATATACCTCATGACGTTACGAATCCATGTTTAACTAATTGGTAGGTAGCTTAGTTGATGCAAAAACGTTTTTGTTATATAATTTTGCATAAGCACAACACAATGATAATCAAAGTTTAGAACTTACAGTAATACACAAAATGGTGGCGAATGATTGCAAAGGCGTATTCCTATTACATATTATAAAAGAAAGGTGACATAGTGAACAAATGACACCTTCCATTTCTATAAATGAAAGTAAATGTTGCGTACATACGCCAATGACAGTCGGTAGGAAACATTGTGAACTGATTAATTCCACGGGATTCCCGATTTTGACTTGCACTGAATTGCATTTGGAACACGGAAATGCTTAGTTATAGACAAACTTGACAATCGTACTGTAAATTTCGACAAGTATACCAGATCAACATCGCGGTAAATTTTGTAATAACATATAATAAAATTCTTACAGAACTAAAGTTTTGGGTGGGCAAAAATACTTTTGGAACGTCGTCACTGTTACCTATATAAAAATGCAAAAATCAAGAATTTCTGTCAAGTGGATGATTTTATATCGGTCGGTAAAGATGATCACGAATTTTGGAACGAACTATAGTTTTTTAACATAACATAATTTGTGTTTATTATGCTTCACAAACTATATGATTGAAAATCAAACTACACAATGACCTTTCTATTTTGAAGTTATCTGGTCTCCCTTTAGAATAAAAACAAAAATCATCAATTTAAGTTTGGTGACGACACTTCAAAAATTTATGTTTCACAAAATTGCCTAAATTATCTACTTAACAACGAATTGCTATAACTTCTTAATGGTATTTGTTAACTTAGTCAGTTATCTTCTCTAATGAAACGTGCATTATTAGCTGTATGTGTTAACAACTAATGACCCTATACTCTAGTGTAGAGTTTGCTGTATGTGTTAACTTAACTAATGACTCTATACTCTAGAGTGTAGAGATTTGCTGTATGTGTTAACTTAACTAATGATCCTATACTCTGGAGTGTAGAGATTTGCTGTATGTTTTACAACTAATGACTCTATACTCTATAGAGTGTAGAGATTTGCTGTATGTGTTAACTTAACTAATGATCCTATATCCTAGAGTGTAGAGATTTGTTTAGTTATTATTTGTATATTAACTCAAATAAAAAACTAGACAATAACAAATCTTTCATTTCTAAGAATTTATCAAAATTTGAAGTATTAATATGTACTAGGAAGTGATACATGAATGACAACGATAATCAACAAAACATGAGTTTGGTGTCGATATTTTAAAAGTTATTTTGATCAAGTTTACAATTTAATAATATTTATTTTCAATCGAAAAGTTGGTTGGTAAAAGTGGAAGATGCTCTAGATGGACATTTGTTTTCGTGAATTAGAACAAATTACACTGAAGTATGTTCGTGAACTAGAAAAATTTAGACGGCAGCATGTTTGTGAAATAGGAAAATTTAGACTGAAGCATGTTTGTCTAAAAGAAAAAAACAAAAACTAAAGTTCTATAAACTATAAAAGAAAAGAAAATCCGTTCTGCTAAAAAAAAAAGTTCGGTTTCAGCAGATAAGTGTAACTCGGCATGTGAATGTGATTGTTTATTAACTTGTAATACATCATTTGTGAAGTGTTCCGTGTGATTAGTATCACGATCCTTATTAAAAGCTGGGAGAAACGCTTCACAGCACACAACTATTGAACAACAAATTAGCAACGAAAACTAACCAATAAAAGCGAATAAAATCTCCGGTTGTGAAATAAAAGGGGGGGAGGGGGGGGGTGAGGGGATGAGCGAAAAATAAAAAAAAAAATAGAGGAAAAGAAAAAAATAACCACAGATAAAAATAAAGAAACTGGAGAGAATTGTGGCTTAGTATCTTTACTCATAAACCTGACCAGCTCAGTCGACAGGCAAGTCGTAATTCCTGTTTGAAGGAGCCGACTTGTATATACGTTTAATAGAACACTAATATTTATAGCAATTTAACACAATTCTATGAATGCATGGTTATTTATTGATGACAAGTTATTCATATTGCTGATACTCCTTAATATTAATTGTATTTTGTTACATTATTTAACCTTAGTTTGAATGTTGTGTAGTTTTTCAAATAAGGAATTCATCTTTTTTTTAAAACAATACTGGAATGCAAGGGTCACATGACATGATGGGATTATTTTCGGAAAGTTCCACCTGAGCTCGCCAGTTTTATGAATGCAGGGCGGAGGTATATAGAGAGAAAAGTATCTCTTTGAACATAATTATAACCAATTTGGCCCATGCTCACTAGATTGTAACAAAGACATTTTTGAAGACATTAGCAACTGTTGTCATTCGGAAAAAAAGGTTTAAAAATTTGAAAGCTAAGACACGACTTCTTTGCACTGGGTTTTCCCTTTGGTTGTGTTTCCGTTTGGTTGGGTTATTTTTCCCCGTTTGGTTGGGTTATTTTTCCCCGTTTGGTTGGGTTATTTTTCCCGTTTGGTTGGGTTATTTTTCCCGTTTGGTTGGGTTACTAGTTATTTTCCCGTTTGGTTGGGTTATTTTTCCCGTTTTGCCGTTTGGTTGGTTATTTTTCCCCTTTTGGTTGGGTTATTTTTCCCCCAGAAATAGCACGCCATCTACCGAAAGTATTGTGCAAAACACGAACTCTTTAACCTATGCAACAACCCTACTGATATCTGGACAGAATGCCCACGTAAAGCCAAAGACTTAAGCCCACTATTTTCAAAAAAGCAAAATAAAAGTCTTCAGCAATTCGCCACGAATTGCTGCGTGGATATAATTCAAAATATTTCGCTTTCCTTAGTGGGTACGAACAATGAAATGAACAACAATTAAATAGTGATCTATATAAGAATTGTCTATACGATGTACGAAGAAACAATGACAAGAAAATTCAATCAACATCATTTATCTTGTGTTTAAATCATTGTTATGCAAGATGTTGGGAGTATCAAGAAAATGAAGGTTTATAAATGAAAACACCAGGAAAAAGGTAGAACAGCTTCAGTACTGAACTTCATTTAGAAACAACAAATTACATGATTCGGCAAAGTAAGCTGATTTTTTTTTCCTATCCAGAAGCACTTGAGCTTTTCAGCTCTTCGGCTCGGTGCCATGGACATCGTAACCCTTCGGTTCGGTGTCAAGAACACCGTAAATCTAGGGAATCTGTGGCTTTTTCTGCCATCCCGGGGAATTGAACCCGCACACACAGAGGGATAGTCACCCGTAGTCCAACGCACTACGAACACGCTGGGCAGACGGGCAATTATCTTGTGTTTAAATCATTGTTATGCAAGATGTTGGGAGTATCAAGAAAATGAAGGTTTATAAATGAAGACACCAGGAAAAAAGTGGAACAGCTTCAGTACTGAACTTCGTTAAGAAACAACAAATTACATGATTCGGCAACGTAAGCAGATTACCAACAGACAATGCGCTTCAAAGAATGATGTTACTCCCATACATAGTATACAAAGCGAAATGTCACACACGTAAAGGTGGATTTCACAATAAAAGATGCGGGAAAAGCAACTATTTATGAAGCAGACACAAAAGCCGCTATATATATCTATTCTTGTTTTGACACTGTGAGATAAAACAAGATTAAAAAGAAAAAAGAAAGTTTATGCAAGACTGAGAGTGGAGAAGTTGCTAATAATGTTTAATAAAGTTTATGTACGACAAGCAGACAAGCTCGTCATGGGATATATGGAAACTCCCCTGATTCGATACTGTATTAAAACGTCTGGTTGTTGTCTCGGTTCATTGTCTCTAGCATTAGAAAATAGGGGAAAAAAGAGCAAGAAAGGATTATGCCCTAAGCTGTAAGATTATGTAAAGTGTTAAAAGTCTAGTCAGACACGAGTAAGTCTAATATTACGTGGGAGGTCTAGTTTGTGTGTGATGGGAAAGAGAAAGACCATGAAATACGAAGAATAGATTAGTAAAATCTTTTAAAGCCTCGTGTTACGTGGATGAACTATTCGGACTGAGACTGCACTAGTGAGAAAGTGAGTTAGGAGTTTTAAGAACCCCAGGGGACCCGTCTGCCCAGCGTGTTCGTAGCCCGTTGGACTACGGGTGACTATCCCTCTGTGTGTGCGGGTTCAATTCCGCGGGATGGCAGAAAAAGCCACAGATTCCCCAGATTTACGGTCATTCGTGGCACCGAACCGAAGGGTTACGATGTCCATGGCACCGAGCCGAAGAGCTGAAAAGCTCAAGTGCTTCTGGATAGGGTAAAAACAAAAACAAAAACCCCAGGGGAAGCAAAGAGCCAACGAATATGGTAAATAAATGGAATGTAAACAAGTATTCAGAGCCTCCAGAAGAAATTAATTGATGAATTGATTGATAGAACCATCATCATTGCATTTCGATGAGTAACCATGTGTGCTCTAATCCCTTTTTTACACATGCTAATCTCAGCGACAATACGCGAACTCCGTAGAATCGGCTAGGGTCCCAATGTAATTTTGAAGATGTTAAAATATTTTGTAGGAATTTTAGCTTTTAATCTCTATTATGAATTTTGCTCGTGCAGTGGCGTTCCAACCTGCTCTTCTCGATTTTGAGCTGCCAATGGTTCATTTAAGTGATCAACTTGAACATGGGACCCACATTTTGTGTCCGACTCTGATATGACTAGAAGCTCGATCTACACTGAGATCAGGTTTCACTAGAATAAAATCATGATGGCTCAGGTGAAGTGAACTGAGATCAGGATTTCACTAGAATAAAATCATGAGTGGCTCCAGGTGACAGCGACTGAGATCAGGTTCATTTAGAATAAAATCATGATGGCTCCAGGTGACAGCGAACTGAGATCAGGTTTCACTAGAATAAAATCATGATGGCTCCAGGTGACAGCGAGCCAAGTACCTTTGGAACTAGAGTCAAACACACAATCTCTACACTACAATCTCTACACTACAATCTCTACACTACAATCTCTACACTACAATCTCTACACTACAATCTCTACACTACAATCTCTACATCAATCTCTCACTACATCTCTACACTACAATCTCTACACTACAATCTCTACACTACAATCTCTACACTACAATCTCTACACTACAATCTCTACACTACAATCTCTACACTACAATATCACATGGACAATGAAAAAAATATTTCATTTATTTACTTCTACGATCATTCTTCCAGCTTCCGTTTACTTTCATCAAACAATATTTTAGCGTCTTGCCGAATGGATTAGATTATAGATTCCCAAACTTTTTCGGTTCACCGCCCACTTTTCACGACATAAACTTTGTAACGCCCCCTCCATTATAACAGTTTGCCAACGCCCCCACACATATATTTACATTCTCTATTTTCATTTTGACATAGAAAATTATATATATTTCTGTAATACATGGTCAATTTTCAAATGATTATATACATGAAATAGAAAATTGATATAAAAATGGATCGTGTAAGATGGGCACAAGATGAATTAAAATGTAGAATTCAAAATTTTAACGATTATTCAATAGAAAAATCAAGAAAAAAACCTCCCCAAATGCTTCTGAACCCACCATCGCCCCCGGAAGGCTTCAGCGCCCACAGGGGGCGGTACCGCCCACTTTGGGAAACGCTGGCTTAGATCGAGACTCCCAATACGGGAGATCCGTGTTCAACGCACGGTTACACCAAGGATTTTTATCTGCCGGGGCATAAAGAAAAATCATAACCTGAATAGTTTCTCGGCGGCTGTACTAGCCATGTAGCCATTACATTTCTCCAGTTTGCCTCTCCACCTTGTCCTACACCGCCCTAATAAGAGGTACTACAGTCAGTAACAACGGTCTTGTTTGGAAACATTATTTTCATCTGTACATCTGAAACTGTTTGTTATTTTTACAAAGATGTTTAGTCCAGAAATCGACTTCACTTGTTTGGCACTTGTTTTTTTTTGCAGTGTACTTTTCAAAAGACGTGATGACACTACCCAACATTGGATTAATTCTCTTTTTTTTTAATATCAATATATAACGATTAATAATTATGATTTAAAAATTTTTCCCTGTTTCCAGTACAGGGTATTGATTAGTTTTCTGTCTCTTTCAGCTAAGCCATTTCTTGAGAGTTTTAATTATCTGTTCACGTTGAACTCTGTCGTTCTAAGCAGTGTTTCTAAACCTTATTAGCAACTACGTCCACTGTTGACAAATAATATTTGGTATCTCTCCTTCTCCACTCTCAATTTTTTAATACCACTTGCTCTTTATCTGTAGATACATACAGACACACATACACGCACAACACACACATACACGCACACATACACGCACAGATACATATACAAAATATGTTTGCTAACTAATGAAGCATAATGTGATTCTTGCGCTTGACGTGATCCGATTCTGCCAAATTGGTAATATCTGGTTAGACGTATGATAGAAAAATGAAATTTCGACTAAATATCTTCCTTATCTTCAAAATTACATCGGGGACTCTCGTCAGTGCTACGGAGTTTGTGCACTGCAGATGAGACCTTCCTGTGTAAAGAAGAGATCGGAGCAGATATGGTTCCTCCCCTAAGTGCAATGATGATGGACCTATCAATCAATCACTTAATCTCCCCTCTCTCTCTCTCTCTCTCTCTCTCGCGATCACCGCCCAGACAGATGTATCAGATCTCCCCATAAATTCTATTTATGTGAAAATCTGATTCATACAGCCTTAGCATTGGTGTGTTTTACGTCACATCTTCAGCACCATTTGGAGCCCTTCGGCGATGTGTCCGGTTTCAGCCAGCGTTTACTTGGTTTGCTCTCCGTTCTGTAGCCATCTAGTGTTTTTTACGGCGTGGGATAGCTAGCCCCACATCCAACCTCCTTAGTCGCCTTTTACGACATGCGTGGTAGGTAACAGTGGTTCTGTTCTTTCCATCGTAATTTGGGCCACGGTCACCACTATTAACCACGATTATAGCTGCTGCAGAAGTCGTAGGGGAGATGAACCGGTCACGTTGCTCGAATGCCTGATAAACGCATCCCCAAACAGTGATGAATGGCTACCTAGAATAGGGCAGACGATCGGTTGCTGGACAGAAAAAAAAGCTTTAAATCGAAGATACCAGATCCTAGGTTTAGACAAATATTTCAGTCAATACTATTCACTGGTCCTGTTTTATCCAGTTATCTGTTTTATCCATACAGAATACTTTGATATAGGCACCACGTGATGGAATCCATGGCGAAATCGCCAAATGGGCACTGAACAACGCAGAGGAACCCGATAGCTGAGAATCGTCGTGTTGTTGGGCAGTCAAATGTGGCACTGTAACAACGCAAGAGGAACCCGGATAGCTGAGAGTCATCGTGTTGTTGAGGTACAGTCAAATGTGGCACTGTAACAACGCAAGAGGAACCCGGATAGCTGAGAATCGTCGTAATGTTGAGGTGTAGAGAAAGCGAGTTGTGCAAAAATACAGAACGACACAACGCCCAAATGTCTAACCTTGATCATGTATGCCCCACCTGTGGTAGGGGACTGTGTTCCAAAATTGGACTCTACAGTCACCTTCGCACACACCAGAAAGGCGCAACAACACATGTCTAATGATGTTGTTATCATAATGAGGAAACAGTTAAAAAAGCAAATGGTCACTGCAGCTGAAGCTCTATTCGATGATCAAAAAGAGAAATCTGAAAGTATATCTTGTATCTTACGTTAAATGTATTCATTTGTCTCATCAAACTAAAGCTAAACAGGTTAATCCAATTACCAATAATTTACAAGCACAGCTATTTCGCGACTTGTGTTTTACAATACTTTTATTCTCTTCTTACAATCTTCTTCTTCTTTGTGTTCGTTCTTTACGACCAATTTTAATCACTCTTTGTGATATGTTTGATCTTTGCCAAGAGCGTGTATACGTTGCACATTGGTTTGGTAGGCCACTAAACGCATAGACTTCTACACGTTTAGGACACATGCATCCGATTTCAGCCAAACCTCGTTAATCGCATCTTACGACATGCGTGGCAGGTAACAGTGGTTCTATTCTTTGCACCACAAATTTGGGCCCCGGTAACCACTCGGCGTCTTACAATAAACTTGAAGCTACTATGAATATGTATACTTGTGTTTATGTATGTTGTTATTTAATCTCAAATATACAAACACAAACAGCTTATCGCATGTGTTTGCGCAAACACTCTTCCATCGAATCTGACCTGATTAGTCTGTTCCACAGACAAAGCGTTTACGAAGGACACTCCTCAGTAAAGCTCTTTTATTGAAGAGCTAGAAGGCTGTATTCTTAAAAGCGCTCGTATTGTGTAGCTAGGCAATGGGTGTCATAAGAAATAAGGCTTTGTGGTTCGAATCCTGTGTTTGCTCATTTGGTTTTTTCCAAGAGCGCCTAATACTTTAACACTGTCTATCTATCTTGACTTGAAATCGTGTGATGAATATTTTTCATTTCAGTTGGATGAAAACACGGTAGTTTTGGATACAGCACAGATGCGCGTATTTAAGAATTTGTTTGTTCCTTTCGTGCCAAAGGCGGCACATAGGGCAGATGTTTTAGATCTCTATGTGATGCGGCTCGTTGCTAGCAGTTGGAGATCTTGTGTGGTTTTACATCTCAATAGTTTACTTTCTTGTAGGATTGTTCTTCGAAGAGTGGGCTAAGGTCTTCCACGCTCTCTTTTTCCAACTGGTGACCACAAAAGGACTTGTCGATTTAAGAATAGAAATTTTTTTTATTAGAATTTATTAAATGGTGTAACCCTTTCGCTCCGTAATTCTTTTGACTTCCGGACTCTTTTATTTTGTGATATATACTGAATTATCCAGTTTACTGGCTTTGCGTTATCTTAAATCTCTCTAGCCGATATATCAGCTTAGAAGGATGAAGCGGTTAAAGGCCTTAATAGGTGACAAGACATTTTTATGAACATCTATGAACATACGAACAGCATCAAAGATAAAAACCGATCCTACCTGACAGACTCACTCCTAGATAATGCATTTAGAGCAGCCTGCTCAAATTTACACAGTAATTTTCTCAACTTGAAACGAATATGCATTGTCAAATTTCATACAATTCATGGACATCCACATACATTTTTCCAGAAAGGCGCACCATTAATAACACAATTTTTAGATGGTAGTTTACTTTGTGGTAAGGGGGATGACCAGATTCGGATAAAACAGTGTTATCAAACAGTCATTTTCCAGGTGTTGTACTCTCCCTTCCCCTGCCTAACATATAGACACTATGTCATTGTAAAATGTAAGTATAATTTACAAAAGAAAATTAAAAGGATATAAATCAGGATTAAGTTTTTATCCGTTATTATTTTTTAATATTATTGCTTCTTTATTATCACGTTATTACTATTGTTATTATTCACAGTATTATTGCAACAGCTGCACGGCGCAAGCGCATCCACAACTATCGCTTAGATTAAATCCCTGTATAAAGAAATGATGGTCACCAATGTCGGAAAATGATTAAAGATATAGAAAGCAAGTTGAATGTATTTGAAAATAGATGTCTGCGAAAAATAATCAATATAAAATGTAACGAATTCAGGAGAAGTGATGAAATCAGAGACATGTCTGGTCAACCACTAGTGACAACTGTTATAAGAAAGAGAAGATGGAGATATGTTGGACACACCTTGAGGAGAAATGATCAACGAATATCAAAGCAGGCATTGAAGTAGGATGCAAAGGGTTCAAGAAAAAGAGGTCGACCTAAAGAGACCATGAAACGAACTTTGCTGAGAGAGGCAAGAAATATCGGTCTCAGTTCCATGGAGGAGATTGAACGAGTTGCCCAGGATAAGCGGTATGGAGAAATTACTTGCAGGCCCTATGTAACGTATAACGGTACGAGAGGAATTATTATTATTATTTATAATGTTCTATTGCAGCGTTTCCCAAATTGGTCCTGGACCCCGAAGTTCCGCGATGTACTCACAGGGGTCCTCAAGCGATTGAACAAATATTATGAACTTTAACATTTAAAAAAAACCAATAAATTAAAAAAAAACGTATAAAAACAGTGGAAAACTAGTTCCGCAAAAATAAAACAAAATCAAAAGGACCCAGACTAGACCGGAATCTAAATGTCTGACAGGACAAAATGAAAGATCATGTGAAGTTTCCCGCAGTCTGAAAACATTGTTTACCATTGTAACACAAAGATAATTCATTCCTGTCCATTTTTATATATAGATATTTTTGGGCGTCTGCGGCAGCAAAATTTATTTAAAAGGTTGTCCGCGGCAGCAAAATTTATTTAAAAGGTTGTCCGCGGCAGCAAAATTTATTGAAAAGGTTGTCCGCGGCAGCAAAATTTATTTAAAAGGTTGTCGCGCAGCAAAATTTATTTAAAAGGTTGTCCGCGCTAATGCAAAATTTATTTAAAAGGTTGTCTGCGCTAATGCAAAATTTATTTAAAAGGTTGTCTGCGCTAATGCAAAATTTATTTAAAAGGTTGTCTGGCTAATGCAAAATTTATTTAAAAGGTTGTCTGCAGCAAATTTATTTAAAGGTTGTCTGCGCTAATCAAATTTATTTAAAAGGTTGTCCGTGACAGCAAAATTTATTTAAAAGGTTGTCTGCGCTAATGCAAAATTTATTGAAAAGGTTGTCTGCGCTAATGCAAAATTTATTGAAAAGGTTGTCTGCGCTAATGCAAAGATTGGAAACCGTTGTTCTATAGTCTTCACATAATTGTTAGGTTCTTCGTTAAAGTTATCAAGAAAAATATCTTCTTGTCATGGGTTCTTATAATTGTTAGGTTCTTCGTTAAAGTTATCAAGAAAAATATCTTCTTGTCATGGGTTCTTATAATTGTTAGGTTCTTCGTTAAAGTTATCAAGAAAAATATCTTCTTGTCATGGGTTCATATAATTGTTAGGTTCTTGGTTAAAGTTATCAAGAAAAATATCTTCTTGTCATGGGTTCTTATAATTGTTAGGTTCTTGGTTAAAGTTATCAAGAAAAATATCTTCTTGTCATGGGTTCTTATAATTGTTAGGTTCTTGGTTAAAGTTATCAAGAAAAATATCTTCTTGTCATGGGTTCTTATAATTGTTAGGTTCTTGGTTAAAGTTATCAAGAAAAATATCTTCTTGTCATGGGTTCTTATAATTGTTAGGTTCTTCGTTAAAGTTATCAAGAAAAATATCTTCTTGTCATGGGTTCTTATAATTGTTAGGTTCTTGGTTAAAGTTATCAAGAAAAATATCTTCTTGTCATGGGTTCTTATAATTGTTAGGTTCTTCGTTAAAGTTATCAAGAAAAATATCTTCTTGTCATGGGTTCTTATAATTGTTAGGTTCTTCGTTAAAGTTATCAAGAAAAATATCTTCTTGTCATGGGTTCTTATAATTGTTAGGTTCTTGGTTAAAGTTATCAAGAAAAATATCTTCTTGTCATGGGTTCTTATAATTGTTAGGTTCTTCGTTAAAGTTATCAAGAAAAATATCTTCTTGTCATGGGTTCTTATAATTGTTAGGTTCTTCGTTAAAGTTATCAAGAAAAATATCTTCTTGTCATGGGTTCTTATAATTGTTAGGTTCTTCGTTAAAGTTATCAAGAAAAATATCTTCTTGTCATGGGTTCTTATAATTGTTAGGTTCTTCGTTAAAGTTATCAAGAAAAATATCTTCTTGTCATGGGTTCTTATAATTGTTAGGTTCTTCGTTAAAGTTATCAAGAAAAATATCTTCTTGTCATGGGTTCTTATAATTGTTAGGTTCTTCGTTAAAGTTATCAAGAAAAATATCTTCTTGTCATGGGTTCTTATAATTGTTAGGTTCTTCGTTAAAGTTATCAAGAAAAATATCTTCTTGTCATGGGTTCTTATAATTGTTAGGTTCTTCGTTAAAGTTATCAAGAAAAATATCTTCTTATCATGGGTTCTTATAATTGTTAGGTTCTTGTTAAAGGTTTCGGCTAATGCAAATATCTTCTTTCATGAGGTTCTTATAATTGTTAAGGTTCTTCTTAAAGTTTCAAGAAAATATCTTCTTCAAGGTTCTCTATAATTGTAGTTCTTGTTAAAGTTATCAAGAAAATATCTTCTTGTCAGAGGTTCTTATAATTGTTGTTCTTCGTTAAAGTACAGAAAATATCTTCTTGTCGTGGTTCTTAATAATTTATTCTTTAAAGTTTCCGAAGAAAATCTTCGATGTTTATAATTAGGTTCTTCGTTAAAGTATCAAGAAAATATCTTCTTGTCTGGGTCTTATAATTGTTAGGTTCCGTTAAAGTATCGAAACAGTCATCTTCTTCAGTTCTTTAATTGTTAGGTTCTTCGTTAAAGTTATCAAGAAAAATATCTTCTTGTCATGGGTTCTTTATCATGTTATGTATTTCATTGCATTGATTCCGCTATTGTGACAATCCTCTAGGGCTTTATTATCTTATATTTTTATGATGTGCAGTGCCAGAAGATTTATTTTTTGCTTTCTTCATCATTATGATCACTTCTTTATTTTTTAATTTGAGGATTTTTGAACCATCATTATCGCTAGCTGTCAGCATATTTCTTACGATATCATAGGAATAGTTCTTTCATTTATTCAGTCAGTTTATTTGTTATGTCAAAATTATCTCATAATATTTCTTCTTTTTTATTCCCGAACGAATCTCAATTTATGCTATCTTATTAAACTATTTGACATTTGTCTTATTTTCTTTTGCATGTCAATTGTATTTTTTTTAAATTGTTAATTCTTCTAAAGCCTTGCATTTTATGTTAATGCATTCCTGATTTTATCTCTTTACATTTGACGTAAAGTGCCGATGTTACGAATAATCGAATTAGGCTGTAGACGGAGCCGAACTCAGAAGTGCGCAAGATGTTAAAAAGAATATCATTCTATTCTTTCTTTCTTCATTTATTGTGTACTCACACTGTTACCGGCTTGTTGCACAGTGTAGTGGTTTTCTGTTTTTGTACTCACACTGTTACCGGCTTGTTGCACAATGTCGTGGTTTTCTGTTTTTGTTTTGCGCTGCTCTAGTGGATTGTGTGATAGTTATTTTTGTTTTTTTGACATGATTCTGCTATGCAATCTTTTTCGTGGTCTTCAACTCGCCTTCTTTCCTGATTTTCTGTTAAAGAAGATTCTTATACAGTGAAGTTTGGATGCATTCTTATTAGGTTGCCGAACCACTTCATTCTTTGTTTCTCAATGTAATTCAATCAAGCAGTCTTTGTTGATTGATTGATTGATTTGAAGGTCGTGTGTTAGAATCTGGATCGCGTCGAATCCTAACCCCGTCGTTCAGTTCAAAGATGCATCTTTGGGAGACTCAAAGATTGTTGTTAGAACTACAGAGTTCGTGCTTTGTGCAACCCTTTCAACAGGAGATGTGCCAGTTCTGCAAAGAGAGACTGAGATATATTGGGAAAAACGAAGCAATGAAATTAATCCTTCACCTTTAAACCCCTTCCCAGTAGAATTATTTGTAATATGCTAAACATTACTATATCCTATCTGTGTTGTAGCTGGTCAATGAATTCCGTTGAGCATGTTATAGGTTAACCTGTTGTGTACAAGAACATTTATTTAAAACTGTATTTTGCAGTTAAAGAAAGACTAACAAAATAATTGTGTCTGATAATTTGTTAATTTCCCGAACCTTGAGTCGCTTTCAGGAATTTCGTTATTTAATCGGCAAACCGACAACTGTCTTAATAAATTTAATAGAATAATGCATCGTTTTCAACATCAATGCCAAAAATCCAAAAAATCTATTGACAAGGAAAGAATAATTATTTTGTTTGAATTGACTGAAGCATCTTCATCATTTCCTGTTATTGCAAATAACAAATGTGTCCTTTCTTTCTTTCTTTCTCGAATCCTGTATGCCTCACAGCGTCAGGTCAGGAAGAGATTTCTAAAACGGGCCCTAGTATGCGCTTCGTAGATAGTCTCTTTCGTCGCTTCTGTTATCTCTGAGGTCCATCTTTTGCATGGCCGGCCTTTTGTCCTTTCTGTTGAAATTTAGAACAGAAGAATTATTTTGAGAAAACAAAATGATTGGTTATTTGTAAAAATAAAAAAAACCCACTAAAATATTAGTTGTAGTGACTTACTTGGCTTATTCCTCTCCGCTCCTTGTGGAGCATAGGGTCTTGGCAATTGTTCTCCATTTTTCTCGGCCTCTGAATGTATTATTTATGGCTTTCCATGATAATCGAGCACCCTTCAGTTCCCCAAGAAGACTTCGTCTCTTGGTCTGTTTTCCCGCTGCTTGTCTAGTGATTCTCGACTGTGTCTTCAGTAGGGCATGTCCGACCCACAGCCATTTTCTCCTCTTAACCTGGATTGGTTGTAGTGTTTACTATAAATTGTAAACATTTGGAACGGTTTACATCAAGCAAGTGTTGAAGATCTTGTTTTTTGACATTTGACATATTTAACAGATGCTTTGGTTGGACGTATTAGTCTAATGCATAAGCGTTCGCATGTCGACTCGGAATACAAGTGTTGTGTGTTCACTCTCACACTCGTAGTTCCACATTGATGAAAGGAATTGTCCCTCCTACCCCCTGCACACTAGGAACTAGAAATATGAAGTTACTTCATACCTTAAAGTCAGAAAAAGATAAGGCAAGTTTTATTTCATTTTAAAAGAAGCCTACTGCATTTCAAGAAGAAAAAAAAGTAACATCCAAAACTTGACTTTGACCCCGTAAGATTAAAGTGGTTAAATATTAAAATATTTGTAGAGTAAAATACAAGAAAGTTTGAAGAACAATCCAGACACAGACACGCATGTTTTCTTTGTAATTAACTCACTCTACGAGAGTATATATATATATATATATATATATATATACATCATCATCATCAATAGGTGCCGTCTCCACATCGAAGGTTAGCTGCAATGAATCTCCAGCATCCTCTGTCTTTCGCCTTGGTGTTGCACACTGCCAGACTGTAACCTGTCCATTTCTTAAAGTTTCCTCCCACTTATCTCTCGCATCAATTGTCTTCCTCTTGCTCTTCTCCCCTCAACTTTCCCTCTAGTAAATGTTTTATCATGGTGTCATGTCTTTTAATGTGCCTAAAATACTTTACTTGATCTGAATTTGATTTCTTATAATTGTTTCTTCATGCCTAGTTTTCCTAAAACTTGTTTATTTGTCCGTTTTTCTGTCTATGAAACTCTGCCTATTCTTCTATATATCCACATCTCAAATGCATCAATTCTGTCTTCTAATTGCTTGTTCATTGTTGTAAAGAAAACATAATAATTTAATCAAACCAGCTTGTCCAGTCTACGTTTATTTAGTTTACAAAATAAATGACAAATGATCAATTCCAATGTAGTCTCAATACTAACATATGTCAGCGAGAGTTGAAATTAACTAGAAATTTGTTGATTCTTTGTAAATAGATGCCCACACACACACACTCAAACTCACACACATTAATATAAAATATGACCAATCCAGGAGTGGGTAGGAAATCAAAGAAATGCCTGGCCATTAGCTAGTAACACCGCCCGAGTGGTTACCGGGGCCCAAATTTGGGTGTAAAGAATAGACCACTGTTACCTGCCATTGCATGTCGTAAGAGGCGACTAAGGAGGTTTGGCTGAAATCGGATGCACATGTCATAAACTTGTAGAAGTCTATGCGTTTAGGGGCCTACCAAACCGATGTGCAACGTATACACGTTCTTGGCAAAGATCAAACATATCACAAAGAGTGATTAAAATTGGTTGTAAAGAACGAACGCAAAGAAGAAGAAGGAGAGTAGAAGCTAGTAACAACTGTTATAAGAAAGAGAAAATGAAAGCATGTTGAGTATACTCTGAGAAGAAATTATCAAAGAATCAGAAAGCAGGTATTGAAGTGGTTGGGGGAAAGACATGGTTCAAGAAAGAAAGGAGGCGCTAGGGAAACACTGACAACGACTTTTACTTAGAGAGGTGAAAAATATCATACTCAATTTCATATAATAGATCAAAACATTTGTCTAGAAAAGAACGGTATGGAGAAATTGTTGTACATATGTTGTAACGTAGAACAGTGCGAGATGGAATATAACATATGTTGTAACGTAGAACAGTGCGAGATGGAATATAACATATGTTGTAACGTAGAACAGTGCGAGATGGAATATAACATATGTTGTAACGTAGAACAGTGCGAGATGGAATATAACATATGTTGTAACGTAGAACAGTGCGAGATGGAATATAACATATGTTGTAACGTAGAACAGTGCGAGATGGAATATAACATATGTTGTAACGTAGAACAGTCGAGATGGAATATAACATATGTTGTAACGTAGAACAGTGCGAGATGGAATATAACATATGTTGAAACGTAGAACAGTGCGAGATGGAATATAACATATGTTGTAACGTAGAACAGTGCGAGATGGAATATAACATATGTTGTAACGTAGAACAGTGCGAGATGGAATATAACATATGTTGTAACGTAGAACAGTGCGAGATGGAATATAACATATGTTGTAACGTAGAACAGTGCGAGATGGAATATAACATATGTTGTAACGTAGAACAGTGCGAGATGGAATATAACATATGTTGTAACGTAGAACAGTGCGAGATGGAATATAACATATGTTGTAACGTAGAACAGTGCGAGATGGAATATAACATATGTTGTAACGTAGAACAGTGCGAGATGGAATATAACATATGTTGTAACGTAGAACAGTGCGAGATGGAATATAACATATGTTGTAACGTAGAACAGTGCGAGATGGAATATAACATATGTTGTAACGTAGAACAGTGCGAAATGGAATATAACATATGTTGTAACGTAGAACAGTGCGAGATGGAATATAACATATGTTGTAACGTAGAACAGTGCGAGATGGAATATAACATATGTTGTAACGTAGAACAGTGCGAGATAGAATATAACATATGTTGTAACGTAGAACAGTGCGAGATAGAATATAACATATGTTGTAACGTAGAACAGTCGAGATGGAATATAACATATGTTGTAACGTAGAACAGTGCGAGATGGAATATAACATATGTTGTAACGTAGAACAGTGCGAGATGGAATATAACATATGTTGTAACGTAGAACAGTGCGAGATGGAATATAACATATGTTGTAACGTAGAACAGTGCGAGATGGAATATAACATATGTTGTAACGTAGAACAGTGCGAGATGGAATATAACATATGTTGTAACGTAGAACACAGTAGATGGAATATAACATATGTTGTAACGTAGAACAGTGCGAGATAGAATATAACATATGTTGTAACGTAGAACAGTGCGAGATGGAATATAACATATGTTGTAACGAGAACAGTCGAGATGGAATATAACATATGTTGTAACGAGAACAGTCGAGATGGAATATAACATATGTTGTAACGTAGAACAGTGCGAGATGGAATATAACATATGTTGTAACGTAGAACATGCGTAGATGGAATATAACATATGTTGTAACGTAGAACAGTGCGAGATGGAATATAACATATGTTGTAACGTAGAACAGTGCGAGATGGAATATAACATATGTTGTAACGTAGAACAGTGCGAGATGGAATATAACATATGTTGTAACGTAGAACAGTGCGAGATGGAATATAACATATGTTGTAACGTAGAACAGTGCGAGATGGAATATAACATATGTTGTAACGTAGAACAGTGCGAGATGGAATATAACATATGTTGTAACGTAGAACAGTGCGAGATGGAATATAACATATGTTGTAACGTAGAACAGTGCGAGATGGAATATAACATATGTTGTAACGTAGAACAGTGCGAGATGGAATATAACATATGTTGTAACGTAGAACAGTGCGAGATAGAATATAACAACACATAATATTAATATTCGCCCTTGTGTTGCCGGAACTAAGAATAGTAAAACTACGACATACAAGGCTTGTGGTAAGAGGCAACTACGGTAGGGACATAGGTAAGCTACCCTAGTAAATAAAAAGCGTCGCAGAAATCAGATGTGCTGGCTTACTTGTAGGTATAACTGGAGCAATGTACAATCGCTCTTAGGCTTAGATCACATACAAATCACAAAGAGTGGTTCACCAAATGGTCGATATGGATCGTTCGAAGAACAAACAGAATATTAATATTTGTTCTTCTTCTTCTTTGCGTTCGTTCTTTACAACCAATTTTAACCACTCTTTGTGATATGTTTGATCTTTGCCAAGAACGAGTATACGTTGCACATTGGTGTTTGGTAGGCCCTAAACGCATAGACTTCTACACGTTTAGGACATATGCATCCGATTTCATCCAAACCTCCTTAGTCGCCTCTTACGACATGCGTGGCAGGTAACAGTGGTTCTATTCTTTACACCCCAAATTTGGGCCCCGGTAACCACTCGGGCGATATTTGTTTATAAATCGATTGGTAAGATTGGTTAAATACACAATTTGTTTCTCTATAGTAACGCTTGAGTTAACTATATTCATCATTACAAAGTTACTCGAGCACACTCTACCAGACTAGACTAGTGATGTCTAACGTTTTTATACATATATTGGAGCGCATCTAACTAATAACTGTGAGGCGGGGCGCCATATGGCAATCGCAATGATAACAACAATAATAATAATAATGTAACATTAACAGTAAGGTAAATAAAACAAAATACAACAGATGAAAACGTAATCCTGACTATATATTTCATTAAAAATTATATTGTGCTTACGAAAAAAACTGTAACATAATGTTAATAATAAATACTTTTTTTTTTCTTGAAATATTGATTAGCGCTAACGCCGGCGAGTAAAATAGGGAGCCAGGGATGTATCATGAGCCGGTCATGTCGCCCGAGGGCATCGCGTTGGACAGAGCTGGGTTAGACGAATAGTAACACCTGTAAATGTTTGTATGTGAAAAAGGAGGTGGATGTTTGCCATTTAGTTGGCTAAATATCTACAGGTTTACCTCTTGCATCTGCAAAACTACAATTCGATGAATGTTTGTTGGATTAGATGTTGCCTCTTCTGAAATGTCTTTTATGTTACTCTTTGTCTACAGTATCTGACTGCTCCACGTACCTATCTCTGTGTTTGTTTTGTTGTTACATATTGCTTTCACTAGCTTCAAAGGTTCTCCTTGAATGCTTTCATCTCTAATATACCTTTGATCTTTATCTAGATCACATCGCTAAATACATTTTGTTTGTTGCTATTGGTTATTTTATCAACCTCAAAGCACTCAGAGCAGAGCCCAGTTAATAGGTGCTCATTCTGTTCAAGCAAACGTGGAAGGTTACACAATCGCTTGGTTACTGTTGTTGGTCGCCCGAGTGGTTACCGGGGCCAAAATTTGGGGTGTAAAGAATAGAACCACTGTTACCTGTCACGCATGTCGTAAAGGCGACTAAGGAGGTTTGGCTGAAATCGGATGCACATGTCCTAAACGTGTAGAAGTCTATGCGTTTAGGGGCCTACCAAACCAATGTTCAACGTATACCCGTTCTTGGCAAATATCAAACATATCACAAAGAGTGATTAAAATTGGTCGTAAAGAACGAACGCAAAGAAGAAGAAGAAGACTGTGTTGCTGGTTGTTAATCATAACTTCTTGTCCAGTCTCTCAGATCTATAATTCTACTTATGTACTAACTTCTCATTATCATCATCAAGTAGCTTGCCCCTTCCGGAACTTGACTCCCATGGCAGTAGTCCTGAAAAACTATGTTCTGTGCTAGAAGCCCGGCGTCCGGAGCAGTCATTCTCAGATCGTCAATGACATCTCGCACCCATCGTCTTCTAGGTCTTCCTCTCATATTCTTCTTCCACCAGGCACAATTCCTTCCAAACTTATCTTCGATAGTCACTCATGGTGTTTGATGTGTCCGAAATATTTAATTTTCCTTGATTGTATACTCTTTAATAGCCAACTCTCTCTAATATCAAACTGTTGCAGAACAGAAGCATTTGTTCTTTTCTTTGTCCATGATATTCTAAGTTCTTTTCTGTGGGAGGAAACTTTAAGAAATGGACAGGTTACAGTCTGGCAGTGTGCAACACCAAGGTGAAAGACAGAGGATCCTGGAGATTCATTGCAGCCAACCTTCGATGTGGAGACGGCACATGATGATGATGACTTTTCTGTAACATTTGCATTCAAAGGCATTAATTATCGACACTAATTTCATCAAACGTATTATGGGAATAAATCAGTGGTTGATCAGTTATTGATTAGTGATTGAATAGTGATTAATTGATTATTAGTTACTTATTTGCATAGACCATCATAACAGCACTCGGGATAGGTCCAAAAACGTTCCGATCTTCGTTCCAAACATCCGGATCAAAGTAATTTTACTGATCCCATCATTTCTTTGGTGATTAGTCAAATGTCTTGTGCCCTTAACATCATACTCATGCATGCTGAAATCATCCTGGTTCACTCCCATCTTATTCACCATGACCATGGATGAGAATTCATACATATGTAAACAATCTCATTTATTCGACTATCTATCCGCTAGTCTTTCCATGACTCCAGCAGTATCATGGGGATTTGATTGCTAGTTACACTGCACGCTTGCATGGTACAGAATATAAACAAAAGTTAGGTGAGCCACCATAAATTGGCTCAAGGTATCCCAATCATTCCAGTCTTATATAGCTAGATTGACTTTTCTTGAGTATATTCTTATTGAGTCACTCAATATGCACGCACTTGTGAACTCTTGTATACTCAATCAATCCAAAGCCTTGGTTATCGTTTTGATTTCCATTGTAAAGCCACCTGTTGCCAGATATAAGCCCCCGCTCGTATTTCTTTGATGGTTTTCCAACTCAAACTTACTGTGATCGCTTATGCACTCTGCTCCTTCAATCACTGAGCCATCCACGTATAACCTGGCAACTCCCTCGCACTTGTTCTCCTCTAATACTGCCTTGACCTCTGTGTTTTTTACGACATAAGAAAATTGTTCTCGGCAGTTTCTGTCGAGTGTCATGCGAATGAAAATAGTAATGTTGACATTTACAGGTACCAGTACTCATTCCCTGCTAAGATACATATCATTTAATCTACATAACTGCTAGATAGTATCTTTGGCACGGTCTATCCGTGATTTACATCTTAAAGTCTGTTCTGTTTAGACGTAATCGTCTTTACATGAATGTCAGACCACGTCTTTACATGAATGTCAGACCACGTCTTCACATGAATGTTAGACCACGTCTTCACATGAATGTCAGACCACGTCTTCACATGAATGTCAGACCACGTCTTCACATGAATGTCAGACCACGTCTTCACATGAATGTCAGACCACGTCTTCACATGAATGTCAGACCACGTCTTTACATGAATGTCAGACCACGTCTTTACATGAATGTTAGACCACGTCTTCACATGAATGTCAGACCACGTCTTCACATGAATGTCAGACCACGTCTTCACATGAATGTCAGACCACGTCTTCACATGAATGTTAGACCACGTCTTCACATGAATGTCAGACCACGTCTTCACATGAATGTCAGACCACGTCTTCACATGAATGTCAGACCACGTCTTCACATGAATGTCAGACCACGTCTTCACATGAATGTCAGACCACGTCTTCACATGAATGTTATGGATGGTTCAACTGTGCTAAAAATGTTGCTCAGAATAAAATAAGTTTGGATGATGATACAAACAAGAATAAGACAATTGAAGTATTTTAGACATATAAAAAGACACGAAGGGTTAAGGAAGACTATTATAGAAGAAAATATCCTGTCAAGAGGGGGAAGGGTTGACCATGGAGAAAATGGATTTAGGATGTAACTGATGCAGGGTCTGCCGTGCTATGATACAGAGAGACGGCGCATTAGGCGGAACCGTAAAGGGGGTGACATAAGCAGCGAAAAAGCATAAGCTATTTTAAAGAAAAAACATTTAAGGGGCAGCATTTCGACAACTTGCATCATACTGAAAAAATATACCGCATGACCCTGAACTGATGATTTGAGAATGACGGCTGCAGAGACTGGACGCAATATCTGGCCTATGAGAGAAAGAGAAATTCTGAAGGATTGTTACAGTGTCAAGACCAGTGATGGTGAACAATTGTGAGGAAGTCTAGAAGATAGAAGTATAGGTGTCCCACGAATTACAGTTTGTTCATCCAACAGACTATCGTCAAGCAGGTGTAGTATGTCTCCCTTATTCATCTCCAACAGCTCGAATATAGGCACATCTGATGTAAGATCAGTGGCGGCTCATGATCATTTTTGTTGGTGAGGCCAAACATTTTGTTCCGGATAAATCATGGATTTTGGTTGCTATATTTTAATTTATAAAATAATAAATACCCGTTATACATTATTCTTGGTGGGGCCCAGCACCACTGGCCCTTAATGACGAGCTGCCACTGTGTAAGACTATCTGCTCCCTCATTAGCGAAAACGCGCATATATGAAGTCTGTGAATAGTAGCAAGCCGTTACTTAAATACCTATTATTATCTGGTTCACATAGTAACTAATATGTTTTTTGTCTTGCGCTTCTATAGTGGCTTGTCTGATAGTTAATTTTGCTTTTTTGACAGGATTATTCTGCTATGTCATCTAACCATCTTTTTCGTGGTCTTTCTCTCGCTTTCTTTCCCGATATTCTGTTGTTGAAGACTCCGTGTACAGTGCAGTTTGGTTGCATTCTTATTAAGTTGCCAAACCACTTCATTCTTTCTCTCCCCAAGCAAGGTTATGTCTCAACTTTCTTTCTTAGGCTAATGTTGGTGACTGTCGTTTCTGGTGTTGTGTTAGTAACTTTTCTGGTGACTGTCGTTTCTGGTGTTGTGTTAGTAACTTTTCGGGTGACTGTCGTTTCTGGTGTTGTGTTAGTAACTTTCGTAGGAATCGTAGATCACATCTAGTTATTTAGTAAACAGGAAAACGTCTGAACCACTTAGTCATAGAGACCCTTTGAGATCACGGGTGTGCGAAGCAAATGCTCTAACCACTATACTATCGCCTCCATTCTTCAACTGTTAGAAAAAAAATAATGTCTCAATATTTGCCTTAAGCCATGTTAGGATATTCATTGACATCCTTATTATATTTCAGTAACTGGCAGTTGTTCAAGTACATCATTTATATTCTTTATTTTCTCAATGGCGACAATATGTTCTTGCGTATTTACAAGCCATGATATTTTCAAATTAATCTTCCAAGACGGGAAACAAATCTTGTTAACATATTTGATTTCTAATGAATGATAATAATCATATTTTATTCTCAAGGATTTATCAGGGGTTTGGACATTTAATGAGAAATGAATACAACTAACCATCAGTAATAGTATACAATAAAAAGAGATCAAGTACTAGAGCAAAGGGAAGACCAAAACAAAGATGGATAGACAATAACATGACCACACTAAATAAACACGGATATAATACAACATACATACTTTGGTCACATCAAGCGTCACGATGGCCTGGAAAGAACAATACTAGAGGGCAGGGTCCCAGGACGCAGAGGCAGACCAAGAAGAAGATGGCTACAAGATATTAAAGAAACCATGAATATGATCATCGACGAAGTGGGTGAACTGGCAAGAGACAGAGTGAATTTCAGATGTGCTGCAAAGAGAGCAACGTCCTATAAAGGATACCCACCTTGATGATGATAATACAACAAGGGTGACTCATCTGGCTCTGGATCATGATCAACAAATAAACAGATACAGGTATTAAGAGCTTCCGAAAAACAAATAGACAAACACGGGACTCGAACCACTTACCCTAGTCCTTACGACACCAATCGCCTAGCCTAGCAATACGAGCGTCCTTACGTACACAACCAATGAGCCATTCTTGTAACGCAAATTAAAGCTCCCACCCATACGCTTAGCAGCAAGAATGGACAACCAATTCTGTCATCCACCAAGGGAAAGATAATCAATCAATCAAGTAAAATGCCTGCCGGCGTAGGCGATCATGTCTCTCTTGGGTTTTCTCTCGTAGTTTTTCCGTCTTGCCGCACCTATCGGTGTGCTCAACTTGCGCAACCGAGATAGAGAATACACTTTATCTTCTTCTTTGAAATCTTCAGAGCGTATGTTTTCTCTAAGAGCGTTGATGATGTCGCTTCTGTCCATATCAGACCCATTCTCAATCGTAGCATTACCCGCCAGCGCATCTGCGCTTTTCGTTACAAAATAATTTCGTTTGTACGTTGTTTCGCAAATGGTGCATTTTCCCCCTGCAGTTATCGATATATCTCTTTCTTTCTATGCTTATTTATCCCGGAATGAGGTATATGTCCTCAACCGAGTCATACCAAGCCTTGCTATCTCTTGCTATCTTATACAGTTCCCCCATTTCTTCTTCATATTGTTGATCTCTGTCTTCAAATCCCGTCTCCATGTGTTTCTCGGTCTCCCCTTCTTTGCTGTTCCTGCGGGTTCGAGTAAAGGGCCCTTCTTGTTATATTCGCCCGAGTGGTTACCGGGGCCCAAATTTCGGATGTAAAGAATAGAACCACTGTTACCTGCCACGCATGTCGTAAGAAGCGACTAAGGATGTTTGGCTGAAATCGGATGCACGTGTCCTAAACGTGTGGAAGTCTATGCGTTTAGGGGCCTATCAAACCAATATGCAACGTTTACACGTTCTTGGCAAAGATCAAACATATCACAAAGAGTGATTAAAATTGGTCGTAAAGAACGAACGCAAAGAAGAAGAAGAAGATATTCGCCTCAGGATTTCGCAAAGTGTGTCCTATCCAGTGCCAGCGTCTTTTTAAAAAAAAACCTTCGGGTTCACTGGAATCTATCTTGTTCCCTGCATAAGTTTCTCATTTATGACTCTGTCATACCATCTCAATCCTCTATTCTGCGCAAACACCAGTTGATGAATGTTTGCAATTTATGCGTTATTACTTTAGTCGTTCTTCATGTTTCGAACCCATACCGCCCGAGTGGTTACCGGGGCCCAAGTTTGGGGTGTAAAGAACGAACGCAAAGAAGAAGAAGAACCCATACAGTAGAACTGATTTAACATTGGATTTAATTATCCTAATTTTTGTTCTAGATTTAATTTCTTTAGACTTCCATATGTTTCCCAATGTAATGAAAGCTCTTCGTACCTTATGTATTCTTATTTTGACATCTCTACATTTTCCACCCTCTTTGTCTACATTTCTGTGCAAGTAGTTATCGATTTACTTATCGATATTTATTCTTATATCAATAAACGAAACTTAACAGTAATCAAATAGTTTGGTTAGACAGGCGATATAAATGCTTTCCTACATAAACAGATATATCACGTTTTTTGGTAATTTGTCTTATACCGAACGCTTATATTGAATTTCTATGAGATACGTTCAATAAGACATTCATGCACTGAAATATGTTAATACTTTGTTTTGTTAATACAAGTCTTTCCGTATTGTTAGTGTCTATTGGTTGAGCTGATCGAGCTTAGCTAAAACAAATATGTTCTTTTCTACGCTGCTTGAAAATAAGGATTTTTGTATGCTTGCTTTAGTTGTAATCTTTGGAATCATTTACATACCATGTTAGATATAGAATTGTTGCTTCCAAATGTTGGTTTATTTTGTGGCTGGAAGTGGTTTATGTTTAGAGACAACATTTGTTTAAGAATAATTTCGTTATCAAGAACCTCTTGTCATTTTACTGTTTCGTCCTGTCCATCTCCTTTATAAATATTCAACTTCATTCGTCATCCGACTTTGCTAAGTCTTTTCTCGAGTCTTTCATTTCTGTTTGAAATTTATTTTTGTGTGTACAATGTGGCTGGCTCTTTCATTTCTCTACTAGACTTATTTGAAAGGTCAACGTCTCGAATTTCAGAACAGGGAATGGTTTTATTTCTTATGATGAAGTTAGCCATTTTTAACGAAAGGAAAAATGGAGAAGGAAAATGGGAAATGAAATAAGAGAATGTGGGCTGGCAATGGACAACACCATGGTTAGAACAGATTGTAATGTTAGTCTTCATCTTGATGCCTTATTCGTCAACTACGATATGAAGATGATATAGATAATATATGAAGTAATATATGAAGATGATATAGATAATTACCAAACTTCTCTTCCATAAAGTATATATATATATATATAGTTAGTTAGTTAGTTAGTTTATTCCTTTCGAGCCAAAGGCGGCACATAGGGCAGAGGTTTTAGTATATATATATATATATATATATATATATATATATATATATATATATATATATATATATATATATACCATCGACTGGCACTATAGAGACAAAAGATCATCCTCACCACAACAACAGCGACGGATACTACGGTCTGTCTCGTAGTGAACAAGTTGCCATACTTCGCCTACGTACCAGCCGCAACAAGCACCGCGCCCACATGTTTCACAAATTTAAAATTGGCACAGCTAGCCTGTGCCCCTGCAAAAAGGCGGACATGACGGTAGAACACTTTCTGCAAGATTGTCAACTGATAGCAGGTATAAGAAAAGAAACCTGGCCTCAAAACACAGAGCTTCGCGAGAAGCTGTACGGAGAAACGGAGTCCCTTTAAAAACACGGTAAAATGCATGAAAAAAGTTGGTTCATAAGTCTAGACCGGGATCGCGATATATATATATATATATATATATATATATATATATATATATATATATTTATATATATATATTACCAAATGTCTCTTGAAGTTGAGCGTTGTGCGCTATGATGATATAATTTGCAGGTGTCATGGAGTAGATATGAAGTGTAGTGACGGTCTTCATCTTGTTTATTTAGATGACCCAGTGTATGACCCATTCATCAACTCTATTTATTGCTTCCTGCTTTCTTATTTTTGCAACACAAATTTACGTTGGGTCTCCGTGCTATATAGTTAACATGTTGTCTTCAAAGGTCGTGCGTTCAAATCCGGACTGCGTCGTTCTGTTCACAATTGCATTTTTCCAGAGATCCTTAAAATTGTTGCCGAAGCTACGAAGTTTGTGCTTTGTGCAATACTCTCGGCAGGTGGAGTGTCATTTCGGTTGAGATGAACCGAGCCATATGAAGTAAAACTCAGTGCAATGAAGTCAAACCGTCAGCTTGAGACCTTTAGAAAAATCGTCAGTAATGGGAAGAGCCAGGAGTGGTGAACATATGTTGTAAATATTTATGAACGTCATTTATTTTTATAATGAAAAGAGTTAAGGATAAGACTTCTCACTTGAGAGTCACCTCTGTTCTGTCAACTATTTTACTTTTAACTCCCCAGAGTTGAATTCTTATTTGTCTTCATTGAACATAGTTCTTAACTCACTTAAGACAGCATTCTGCTTTCAGTTTATTTCAAACTTAAATTTACCAGTGTTTTCTTTTTCTTTTGTCGTTTGTTCGTTTATTTTTCGAAACAAATTTATCGTACCCTCAGGGAACGTAAACATAAGTTCAATTATCCTATAGTAAGCAGCTTACATTTTTTTTCACGATTTTTATGTGTAGTAGATAGTATTTCTGTGCCTTATTAATCATGATAACGATTTTCTGGCCAACACTATGCTACCAGTGCCGAACATGGTCAATAACAGCAACTAATGAGCGGAAAATCATAACGACGGAGATGAAGTGCCTTAGAAGAATTGTACATGTGACACTATGTCTGACCAACACTATGTTACCAGTGCCGAACATGGTCAGTAACCGCAACTAATGAGCGGAAAATCATAACGACAGAGATAAGGTGCTTTAGACGAACTGCAGGAGTGACAATAAGAGAGACAATTAGAAATGAATCAGAAAAAGACTGGGTGTGAAACTAGTCACGCAAGTCATAAAATAACAACATGAAATTGTTTGGACACATGACAAGAGTGTCCTGGTATCGACTATCACAGAGAGCCACCATGAAAAAGTATAACGAGTACAGAGCAAGAGGAAAACTATCTATAGATACATGGAGACGAACTGTTTCTTCCCTTCTTTTCTTTTCTGCAATCTCGTTTTGCCTACCAGAAGAGATTTCTGTAACGGGATTTTTCGTGCGTTTCATAAACAGTGTCTTTTGTCGCCTCTGTTATCTCTGATGTCCACGAACTGTAGACGGAGAAAGAAAAGAAGCGGGAAGACTGGAATGAACTAAGCAGACTTTTTCAAGACAGATCTGGTTGGAGGAGATTTGTTAATGCCTCATGCCTCGGGGAAGGGGAGGGGGGAGTTGAGAGATGAGGAAGTTAACAGTAAATATCCGATAACTAACTATACATTGATGTGCTTGTGTGTGTGGGTAGCCTAGAGGAAACTTCTATCTAGGATTCAGTGCACAAAATTTGAAGGTCAAACCTTTCAATAATTGACTATAACCAAGTCTTTTGTCGTCTATAATCCTAACAGCTGAAAATGTATTCCTGTGTTTTGTTTTGTAGTTGAAGAAAAAATAAATCCCTACAAATAGTTAGACGTAATGTATTATTTGTCTGTCCATACTTAATTACATTAATCTCAGACCGGTTCTAGGGATTACTTGCATGGGCGTCCACCTACAGTTTGCTAGAGGGAAGGGGCAGAGGTGAAATGAATAAAAAAAAATTAGTTGGTGGTTTCCTACAAGGAAATGGAAAAGTTCAGAGTCGCTTAAAAACGTTTTATCAAAAAAGTCATCTTCCAGAGGGTGACGAGGGGTACTCCGTCTACCTTAAAGCGTGGACTCCTATGATCATCAGTAGTTATTATGAGGCTGCTTTGCCTGTGTTTGCGGATGTGTTATATGGAAGTTTATGAATGACTGAACACTTCCATGGTTGCTATTATGAAGTGAAAACTGTTGGAAGATTGAAACATTGAACAAATCAATATGTCATACACACGAGTAAACTACAAGCGATAGTGAGATCATTTATATAAACATATAAGTCAAGTTAAGGACCTCTTGTAAGTCACATTAAGTAACAGTTCACATAGAACTAATGATCTTGTTAGTCACATTAAGTAACAGTTCACACAGAACTAATGATCTTGTTAATCACATTAAGTAACAGTTCACACAGAACTAATGATCTTGTTAGTCACATTAAGTAACAGTTCACACAGAACTACTGATCGTGTTAGTCACATTAAGTAACAGTTCACACAAAAAAACTACTGATTTATTTAGTCACATTAAGTAACAGTTCACACAGAACTGCTGATCTTGTTAGTCACATTAAGTAACAGTTCACACATAACTGCTGATCGTGTTAATCACATTAAGTAACAGTTCACACAGAACTGCTGATCGTGTTAATCACATTAAGTAACAGTTCACACAAAACTACTGATTTATTTAATCACATTAAGTAACAGTTTACACAAAACTACTGATTTATTTAGTCACATTAAGTAACAGTTCACACAAAACTACTGATTTATTTAGTCACATTAAGTAACAGTTCACACAAAAAAACTACTGATTTATTTAGTCACATTAAGTAACAGTTCACACAAAACTACTGATTTATTTAGTCACATTAAGTAACAGTTCACAAAAAAAACTACTGATTTATTTAGTCACATTAAATAACAGTTCACAAAAAAACTACTGATTTATTTAGTCACATTAAGTAACAGTTCACACAAAACTACTGATTTATTTAGTCACATTAAGTAACAGTTCACACAAAAAAACTACTGATTTATTTAGTCACATTAAGTAACAGTTCACACAAAACTACTGATTTATTTAGTCACATTAAGTAACAGTTCACACAAAAAAACTACTGATTTATTTAGTCACATTAAGTAACAGTTCCAAAAACTACTGATTTATTTAGTCACATTAAGTAACAGTTCACACAAAACTACTGTTTTATTTAGTCACATTAAGTAACAGCTCACACATAACTACTGTTTTATTTAGTCACATTAAGTAACAGTTCACACAGAACTAATGATCTTGTTAGTCACATTAAGTAACAGTTCACACAGAACTACTGATCTGGAAGAATCAGAAAAAAATCCTTAAGTCAACAGTAACATCAGGAAACAAATCAGACTTTTCAAGTACTTCAGAGTATTTCTTTGAAGTAATTCGTTTGGCTTACAATTCAATTTCAAGTTGAGAGAATGTATTTAGTTGAGAAAATGTTTCCATTCGAACAGACTGGCTTTTTGCCTATGAATTTTGTCTGCTGTTGCTTGTCGGTCTAATAGCTAAGAATAAAGTGTAGTGCTCACTTGATCCCGGTCAAAGGGTGCAAGCTTTTATATAACTTCCAATGCACAATCGAACCCACTTAAACAAACTCCGGGCAGCTCTCACTCGAAAGAACGACGACGCTTGGAGTTTACATGCTCAATTGTATTGGGTCCACTCGTTCTGACCATTCCAAGTAGGACCCAATAAAAAACCTTTCTGTTGATGAACTTATATCTTGAAAGTTAAAGTGGTTGAAATATCTGAGAAAAATCAGTCTATCCAATTATATTAAATGAATCAGAACATTTTGTTGCCCGAGTGGTTACCGGGGCCCAAATTGGGGTGTAAAGAATAGAACCACTGTTACCTGCCACGCATATCGTAAGAGGCGACTAAGGAGGTTTGGCTGAAATTGGAAACACGTGTCCTAAACGTGTAGAAGTCTATGCGTTTAGGGCCTACCGAACCAATGTGCAACGTATACACGTTCTTGACAAAGATGAAACATATCACAAAGAGTGATGAAAATTGGTCGTAAAGAACAAACGCAAAGAAGAAGAAGAACATTTTGCAAGATCTAAAAGTTTTGAGTCGACAATAACTAAGAAGATATGAATTTTAAATCTGAGTATCAAAATTAATTTGTTTCTGTTCTATAAAAATTATATGATGAGGTAACAATATTATGATTCTGGTTTATCAATTTAGTGTCATTCAAAATCGTACCCCGCTGTTTGAGAACCGGTCGAATGTCAGTAATGAGGCTTTCAATGTTTCATAATCAAATAGCTTGTCCTTAGCAGAACTTTACCACCCCAACAGTCCTCCGGAATTTCTCTCTCATAGACCAGATGTCCTGCCTCTTCAGCCGTCATATTCAAACCATCAGTTACATCCAGAATCCATCTTCTCCGTGGTCTTCCTCTTCTTCTCTTTGCCAGTATGCCTCCTTCCATGGCGGTCTTCTCCAACCCTTCATGTCTTTTTATATGTCCAAAATATCTCAATTTTTCTTTCTTATTTGTAGCATCAAAGTTACACATTGCAATATCAAGCGCAATATTACGTGCTTCAGTAAGTAGATAAAACTGATTGATCATAGAAAGTAACTTAACCTCCAGGAATGTCATTAGAACACATCCAATTTTATAATTTATTTTGGTCTGAATATAAGTACATTCAATTCCAGACAATTCCAGACAATTCCAGACAATTCCAGACAATTCCAGACTGTGTCGTGAGATTGAGACACTAAAAGCCGTTCTTAGTAAATATGTATTTTTTAGTACAATCGTTTACTTAGTCCATATTTTTTTTTCTGTTCACCCGTTATACATTCAGGCACATTCATGGTATCTAATATGGAGCTTCTCTCTCATTTTTACGCGAAGGTTTGCTTTCCTTATCACCAGTGTCTCTTACCATTCAGGCGAGCCTTACTCTGGTTTCAGAGACATTTGTAATTTAGATATTTAAGTAAAGCATCCAGGTCTCATGTTAAGTAAAGCATCCAGGTCTCATGTTTTTAAACAGCGTACTCTGTGTACACGGTTAATTTTTTCGTTATTTTGTTGTTACGTGTAAGAAGTAATAACGTGTTATTTTATTGTAATATGTAACAAGCAATAAGCTATTGCTTTTTTTTTGTTAGTTGTAACACGTTTTCGTTGTTTCCTTGTTGCTTGCAACAAATTATTGTTTCTTTGTTACGCGCAAACAAAAACACTTTCTGCTGTAGCTGTCTTGCACTCGCAAGATGGTGTATCGACCGATATATACATATTTATGTAGATTACTTTATGTCTCAGCATTTTATTGATTTCATTTCCTGTTTTATTACATATTATTTTAGTGAAACCTTTATTATTTTCATAATCTGTGTTAGATTGGTGTTGTTTTTCTGTTACTGAGAAACTCAATAAGATTCAGTGACATGCTTTAATCATTTTAATTATAATTCGATTTAAAATATTACATTTATACAGATGCCGGATTTATCCATGGACCAGATTTAATCAGATTTGTTGGTATAAATATATGATGTGACAGATAGGATTAAGATGAGGTAAACATAGTAGAGAATTGGTAATTGTTACATGAGAACAAATATAGAACTAGAAAAATTAATCTGTCGTAATCTAAATTATTGATGAAATGTTTTCTCCAAATCATTATAATAATAATAATTCCTCTCGTACCGTTATACGTTACATAGGGCCTGCAAGTAATTTCTTCATACCGCTCTATCCTGGGAAACTCGCTCAATCTCCTCCATGGAACTGAGACCGATATTTCATGCCTCTCTCAGCAAAGTTCGTTTCAGGTTCTCCTTAGGTCGACCTCTCTTTCTTGAACCCTTTGCATCCCACTTCAATGCCTGTCTTGATATTCGTTGATCATTTCTCCTCAAGGTGTGCCCAACATATCTCCACCTTCTCTTTCTTATAACAGTTGTTACTAGTGGTTGACCAGACATGTCTCTGATTTCATCACTTCTCCTGAATTCGTTCCATTTTATATTCATTATTTTTCGCAGACATCTATTTTCAAATGCATTCAACTTGCTTTCTATATCTTTAGTCATTTTCCAACTCTCGCTGGTATATGTTAGGATTCATTATAGTATTTGTATAAATAAAAATTAAAAATTAAAAAAATAGCCGCGACAGAGATGACATGGTTATGCTGAATCTCTTGATCAGTTGAGAAATGAAGACATCAGGAAAAAAGTGGCTACAACATCAGTAGTTAACTTCATCAAGAAACAACAAATTAAATGGTCCGGCCACAAAAGGAGATTACCAACGGAGCAATCTTGCTCCGATAAAGTGGATACAAAGCATAATACCGACCTCTCAAAAGGAGATTACCAACAGAGCAATCTTGCTCCGATAAAGTGGATGCAAAGCATAATACAGGCCTCTCAAAAGGTGGACCTCAGAAATAACAGAGGAAGTGAAAAGTGCTATTTATGAAGCGCACAAAAAGCCCATTTTAGAAATATCTTTTTATCCTGACGATGTGAGACACAACATGATTAATAATAATAATAAATACAATAGTTCGTCTCGTACTGTTATACGTTACATAAGGGCTTGCAAGTAATTTCTCCATACCGCTCTGTACAGGACAACTCGCTCAATCTCTTCTATGGAATTGAGACCGATATTTTTAGCCTCTCTGCAAAGTTCGTTTTAGGTTCTGCTTAGGATGTCCTCTCATTCTTCAACCCTTTGCCTCCCCCTTCAATGCCTGCTTTGGTATTCTTTGATCATTTCCTCTCAAACTATGCCCAACATATCTACATCTTCTCTTTCTTATAACAGTTGTTTCTAAAACAGAATTAGGCTAAAGAAAAGGAAGCAGACACACACAAAAACCACCAAAAACATGAAGTTATTGAAAAGCTCGTTAAATGTATTATAAATTTCATATACGAAACGACAGTAGAAAACTAAGGTTGGAAATGTTGGCAAACAGACTGACTGCATGAAACATGAAACTAACTGTATAGTTGTTGCTGTTAACAAAGTTGATAATTTG